>MU399822.1:331292-361295 GCA_022578945.1 Hypoxylon fuscum | reverse complement strand
AATTTTATATTATATAATATTTTAAATATAATATAATTATTAAAAAAATATTATATTTAAATATTATTATTATAATATATAAAATAATATATTATTATTAATTAATAAAGTTTAAATAATATAAAATAATTATATATAACGATAAAAGCGGCGGCGATGAAACCTGGTGTTAATGATGTTCTTACTTATGTTCGTGGTGGCCTCGCTTACGTACGCGAAGCCAGCTATGTAATAACTGGTTTGATTGGTTGCCTAGTGCAACCAATCCACGTGACTAGCTTACATAATGACATCATACCAACACTGGCAAATTTTCTCTTTTCTCCCATCTTGTCGTATGACGCAATAGCTCTCTGAATCCATTCCAATAGCTCTCTAAATAGCTCTGAAACCTAGTACCAACACTGGCAATTCTTCTTTCCTTCCTTCCTTGCCGCGGGGGCTTGCCGCGGGTGTATTGCGAGGGATCTTGCCGTACGCTGGGTGCCGTACGATGCCGTATAATGAATGGTTTCATGGTGGATATGGCTGGGATTCAGCTGGTGATGGAGCTGATTATGGCAGATTCTTCTAATGGTCGGAATCGTCGTGCGTGGAGGGAAAATAGATGAATTTGTGGTCGGATTATCAACTCTTCTTGTACGCGTATGGTTGCGCAGATATCTTTCGTAGCTATTCTATTGCGCACTGATCGTTGACACGAACAGCTTCCGGCGCTGCTGTTGATAGAATAGGTTCCGGCGCTACTGCCTTCCAAGTCGATCGCGGTTAAAGGAGAGGGTGAAGGGTCTTTTTCGTGATCGATCCGTACTATTGACTTGTTTTTCATACGTACGCCCCAACTAACAGTTGACGTGTTTTGCAACGCCCCAAGCTACCTTTGGCTTTTTGTATGAATAACGAAGCCTCGAATACGATCGATGAGTCGCGATCGAGATCTCTTCGTGCGTGATTGACGCGGGCCATTTGACGTGTAATTGCAACGCCCCAAGGCCCCTAAGGTAGCACAAGCTATTCCGTACTTGTTTCGGTTTCTGCTGGCTTGTGAGGCCAGACTACCGCGCTAGTTGCGAAAAAGCCTGTCTCTTCTTGTTGAATACCGAGAAAAATCGTAGCAGCGACCAGCTAAATGAATAGCCTCGAAGTCCGGATTTTGGTATTTCCACCTTGTTGATCTATAGCGGCTAGTACATAGCTTCTTCTTCTTGTCGGTCGGCTATTGATCAATGTCGGTTGACAAGGTCTTGGTAATAGAATAGCTGTATACAGCGATGAAAGCGGCGGCGATGAAACCTGGTGTTGATGATGTTCTTGCTTATGTTCGTGGTGGCCTCGCTTACGTACGCGAAGCCAGTTATGTAATAGTTGGTTTGATTGATTGCCTAGTGCAACCAATCCACGTGACTAGCTTACATAATGACATCATATTAATAATTATAATAAAAATATATTTTATATTAAATTTATTAATAATATATTAAATTAATATTAATATTAATATAATATTATAATTAATAATATTTTAATTATTAAAAATTATTTTTATTAAAATATATTATTTAATTATTATATAATATTAATTTAAAAATAATTTTAAAAAATAAATATATATATAAATAAATTATAATTATAAAATTAAAATAATATTAAAATTTAAAATTAAATTAAAATTATAAATTTTTTAAAATATATAAAATTTAATAAATTAATATAATATAATTATAAAATAATTAAAATATTAAAATATTTTTATTATTTAATAAAATTATTAAAAAAATTAAATTATATTATATTATAATAATTATTAAAATAATATTATTTTTATAAAAAATATTTAAATATTTTTTTTATTAAAAAATAATTATATATTTATAAAATTATTATTATAATTATTTTTTTTATTTATATTAATACGTTAATATATATATTTATATATTTATATAAATTTATTATAAACGCTTATAAATAAAACGTAATAATTATTTTCCGACCCTTAAAAAGTATAAACCTTTAATCGTATGAATTATTTACTTATTATAAAGCATTTCTTGGTTTCTTGGGGGGTGGGGGGGGGGGGGGGGGTTACTTCGTTCCATAGCATATCTCATTTTAAATTATAGCTATATGCTGGTATAAACTGTTCAATGACAATTGTGCCCCCGACACTTACATCACCACTCCGTATCCGATGGTTAATGACAACTCCATCTTCGTAGGGTCAACCCAGGAAAGTATTAGTCATGGTATAGAGCATGCTCCCGATGGCCGCGTCCCTGATGAACCGGAATTGCGCAATGCACAACACAGTGCACAGCAAGCGACCGGCTGGCTAGGCGTCGTGGTACAATCCGTCCATGGCCCTGCTCCTGTGCCACCACATATTGGCCATTCCGACACCGCTCTAGCGGCGCCCGGTGGTAGTATGCCCGGAAAAGGCATCTTTTCAAGCCCTGTTAGAGCGTCGAGTCCCGTGACAACGTCAGAAAATAAGCTTCATCCGGACCAATCCGGAGAGACGGGCGGGCATAGGTCGGAATTGTGGCCAACTCGATACTCGCACCTGTCAGTTACATAATGAGCACCGCACGTATCGATCGGGAGCTGAGATGTCTGAAGGACCAAACGAGGCCCAGCTTACGGCGTGGGCAGTGGATCAAATAGAGTGCCAACCCGAATTCCATTCGTCAACATTATGCGAATTGATGGATCAAGACCAAGTGAGGTGTTCTTGTACCGTAAACTATGCCATGTTGCTAACGGTGTTAAAGTACCCTAGGAGATGGCTTTTGTCCGTTCGCTTAGATCGAGTCCGGAAAAGGAAACATTCTCCTGTTAGCTATCTTGCGTTCAAGAACAGATATCAGCTGGAAGGCACGTACGGTTTCATTGTCGGATATGTAGTAAATCAGTCCTACTGGTGTGACCATTGCAACAAAGGAAATGGTCCGTTCCCTTACTGCGTCATACTACCTAACCTACCTATTTCCGCCTGCATGTGCTGCCACTATCATTCCAAAGCCAACAGCTGTAGCATCCGTAGCCGTAAGTCCCGCACGCCCCTTTCCAGTTGACGCCATACTAAAAGCCGGAGCAGAGATGGGTGATGAGTTGTATGCAGCAACCCGTTTGTCGCAGCCGCCCCTTCATAAACTACCAGAGCGGGTAAATCTTCTTATTGACAAAATGAGCCATAACCGACGTCAAATTCAAGATCTCCTGGTCGAAAACAAACAAGATTATAAAACTCTGCAACGAAATATAACGAAGATTGCAAAAAGGAACGTAGAAATAACGGAGTGGGTAAATAACTTGAAAGAAAGGGAATTCGAACTGATGGAATTGCTTGAAGATACATAGAAACAAAATTTAACATACATACATAATTACGTGCAGTGCACGTGTGGAATAGATCTGGCGGTGGCCAAGACGGGCTGGACGGGTTACAGGGGTCCTACCTATGTACCTTCATGTATGTACATACATGCAGGTACTACATATGTACGTAAACTACATATGTACATAAAAGGAAATTACAGAATGTACAGTTACCTAAACAAACATTACGTCGCCACATTAACAGTGGCTGAGTTTCGGACAAGCTTCCGCTACATACATGTACCTACATACTGCCTTACACGTAAATATCATGGCCTGTAATTATTACCATCTGATTCGAGCACCATTCCCAAGCCTACCCATTGCGCGTCATAATACGAATCTAACTCGACAGTCGGGGGCTATGCAGCCAAATATCCTTTAAAATCACACATTTCCTATCTTCTAATAAATAATCCCCTCCTGGACCGTTGCATCGGCTTACCGCAACCCGCAGCGCGCCTACAATGTCGTTCACCTCCAAGGATACGAAAGCTTATCGAGAAGACGAGAAGGCTGGACATAAGAACCTCGGCGTCCGGGAACGAGAAAAGCTTGTGCAGGTATGAGGTGCCTTTATTTCCGAGTTCCTATATTAATTAAGCTTCAAGTCTACATCGCTAACATGCCCGGTGGTTATAGAATTACCTACCCGCTCCACCCAGCCGATCACGAAGTCTCAGTCGCAGTCGCAGTGGCAAGAGGAAGCATGAGACCTCCCATTTCGGCATTAGAAAACTCCTTAGATCGCAACTCTATCTATTCATGTACATTTTCGTACATGCAATCTTCTCCGTCTATATCCGTATTCGCGTAGCCTACCACGCCGTATCGCTACGAATCCTCTCTATACTCAAGTACCATCACAACACCCCAGACTATGTTCGAAGGGATGTCAGCACCTTGAACAAGTTACCAAAACACGTCAGCGTGATACTGACTCTAGAGGATGGCGGAAGAGCGGGAGATGCTTTGGAAAAACTTGTCAACGAAGCCTCCGAGGTAGCAGCGTGGTGTACTTCGGCGGGTATCCCTCGGTTATCTATATATGAGAGGACAGGTGAGCAATACAAGTCCCTGTCACCTTGCGAAACTAATAAATTCCTCAAGGAATACTCAAACGCTATATGCCCCAGACCCATCGTGCCTTGGCACATAAGCTCAAGGGTTGGTTTGGAAAGCACCAAGCGCCACCGCTCTCCCTATCTGCCCGTGGGGCCTCGGCCATTCATTCTACGAACCGAGAGTACATGCCACATGATCAAGTTCCACTAGAAGTCATACTCATCTCGGAGGAGGATGGTCGGGAGGCCATGGTGGATCTCACCAAAGTACTCGTTCAGATGGTTCAGAAGGAGAAGATATCAGCCCAGGACATTACGCTGGATGTTCTCGACAACGAGTTGTCCGAAGCTGTCATGCCGGAGCCAGATTTGCTCATCTCCTTCGAGCCTTACGTCGACCTGCAGGGCTACCCACCGTGGCCTATCCGACTGACAGAGATATATTGCGCACCCGACAACGAGGGCGTCGGATACCAGGTATTCCTTCGGGGCCTGCGAAAGTACACGGAAGCCACTTTCAAGCTTGGGAAGTAGAGTGGGCAGGTACCGTGTTAGTTTATACAAGCCAGAGTAAGCCCGACCCTGGTTTCCACGATACTCTCTCGTAGGTGGCAGAATTCAATACCAAAGAAACTACATATGCACCCTACAACATCAGTAGGTAGTTCGCCACCGTAAAGTGTAGCTAGTATGACCTTGCTGTTGAATCGATGACGGAAACAGAATCAGCTAACTCCCATCTGCATTGTCAAATAAGTGAGTGGATTGAGGGTAGGTAAATGAGGACGGACTTGGGCTGTAAATGTGTACAGTCTCAGCCTTCTTCAGTCTTCCGTTTAGTAATAAGCAATTAGGTGGTATGACGATACAAGGTTACACGAAATGTGCACGATTGGTAGCCTCATGATTTAGTGTGGGGTCCGATCCCTGTCGGTTCGAGGTACCTATGTACCTTACCTAAGCCTAACATCCGTTAGTCAGGTACATATTATCTACATCAATATTACCTCGTGGAATATTTTTGCACAAACCACCAAACCAGTTCCACGGGGGCACTATCTCTTAGAAATAATATTATGGCGGTATGCAAATTCTTCAAATTACCAGGCTAGTATGGACCACGTACTTACAATTCGAAGGACACCCCTACGCGAGACGACATCATGAGTAGTCTCCTCCGTCCGCCAGTCATCCGCTCAGCTGTTGGCGTCCTAGACCGGTCGCTCTTCAAGAAGACGGTCAACCTTGCTGCCGCCGCCGTCGCTGATAAGAAGAAAATCGCGGCCTGGCGACAGAAATTGATGAAAGGAAATTTGCTCTTAGATTATGAGAGAATACCTGGCGTGGTGCCTCACCCGGACCAGGCTTTAGCATCGCAGGGCACGAAATGTCTACTCCTAGACCCGAAAATCAAGGTCGCAGGTAAATATTACACAGAAAATGCGCGGATTATAACATTTTCAGCTTTCTAACAATGATTCTTGCAGTGCCTGAAACATGGACCCCTATTCTCCAAGACGGCGTAGCTAGTAAGGAAATAGGGGTAGTCCCATATGACTTATTCTTGGATTATGACTATTGGTCTTATGGTAGCTATTCATATTGAAACCCAATTCAGTTGGAAACATCAATTAACTCCCTGTATAGAGGACGTGATGAAATCGTTGCTTCCCCCAGGCTTACGGGATGAGCATGATGGTATCCCTGCAGGTTTTAACCAGGCAGGGCACGTTGCGCACATGAATCTAAGAGAAGCTTTTTTGCCCCACAAGGCGTTAATCGCAGAGGTATTACTCGATAAGAACCCTTCGATCAAGACGGTCATCAACAAAGTCACCAATGTGGGAACCGAGTCTGAGTTCCGAACATTCTCGTACGAGGTCCTAGCCGGACCAGATGATCTAAATGTTGAGGCGCGAGAGAATGAGTGCATCTTCCGATTTGACTATTCCAGAGTGTACTGGAACAGCAAGTTGGAAGGTGAGCACAGGCGACTAATCAACGTCTTCAAACCCGGAGAAGTTGTTTGCGATGTAATGGCTGGTATTGGCCCATTTGCGGTGCCCGCTGGTAAAAAGGGCGTTTTCGTTTGGGCAAACGACTACAACCCGGAGAGCTATCGCTACCTTGGCCAAAATATCAAGCGTAATAAGGTAAGTGGGAAAAACAAGATAGGCATCATGTATGTCTTGTATAGGGTTAACACGCCATTGTTAGGTCGGACAATATGTACGGCCATTTAATCAGGACGGTCGGACGTTCATAAAAGAAGCAGCGGATTTGGTGTACGCAGCATCAGCGAATGGAGAGTATGCCGTCGCGGGGCCGAAAGGAAGAGAGAAGCGCCGCCAGCATCCTAATTCAAGTAACGTTGGAAAGTCAGTACCGGCTCCGGAATCTGAACGCAAGCCCATCCCACCAACCATTTCTCATTTCGTCATGAATCTTCCTGCATCCGCCATCACCTTCCTACCTCACTTCCGTGGTCTGTACGCCGGACGGGAGCAGCTTTTCGCGCCTCACACGGTCGCGAGTCTGCCTATGATCCACATACATTGCTTTGCGCCCAAAGCCGACGATGATACGTCATTTATAAATATCTGCGAGCGCATTTCAGCCGAATTCGGTGTCGGGATGAGAGTGGGCGAGGCCGAAACCACTCACGAAGTATCTGTTTTGGAGGTTAGGAATGTGGCACCCAACAAACGCATGTTCTGCGCATCCTTCAGGCTGCCACCTGAGGTAGCTTTTGCCGCCCGAAGCTGACCAAGTTGGTCTTAGATCCTCAGGGCAGTTAATAGACAACCATATCAGCGGCTTACCATTTCAGGTGATCAGAAGTCGTTGGGGAAATATGCATGGCTTCTGCAGATCATTCGAGCCGAAAGCATGTGAAAACTCCTATAGCGCACCATCACAAACACTCCAGGGAGCTTCTAGACCTACATAATTCGCTTTATGGCGGGACAGGCCGCAGCGGCGGAAAGGCAGTGGGTGTGGGTACTATGTCGCTTCTTAGCACCAGGTAGGAAAAATCACGGCATCGTGGAACGTTTCTCCTGCAGCGCGGATCACTAGGCCCGTCGTAAGGATAATATTGTTCGGCACCATCTGCAGAACACTCGATTGACGCGCTACGGCGCATGGTCTTGGGAACCGGTCCAACCAAGTCTGACTGAATTATACTTCCTTGTCTGAGAGAGTACCATCTTCTATTTCGAATTGTATAGAAAATGGGGGTGATGCGATAGGCGAAAGGAAGTGTTATGCAGATAACCCTGCAAAGTTACAATTGCAAGTCTACCTCTGGTCAGATTTGTCTAGAGCCCTTGTCAGGGCTGGTCAGCCTAATACATTTTTATGCTTAATACAGATATACACTTGCAAAGCAGTTGACGGGAGTTGCAGCAGCAACTGATTAGCTCCCTGGCATCACCTAAAATTATGCTGTGGATCCGAATTGCAGGACTACGATCCGTAGGATATGGTACTTTATGTGGTAGAATTTGCTACTCGAAGTCATACTAGGCTAAACATGCAAAGTTCGAGACTCCTAATCGGCCCCGTCGTCAGATCCGAGCTCTTTATATACGTACGGATGAACCCGGGTACAAACGTAACCGACTGCCCGTTCTTTGGTGCTCCGTTCCGCCGGCGAAGGGCCGTCCGTCAAGAACTACACCCGTCGAGAACACCAGCTCGTATATAACGGGCTTATTCTATGTAAGAAAATAGGAGACAAAGACTTACAGCTTGAGATGTGCAGGCGGGAATGGAGATTGTGCAAGCCCGGGTGCAACCATCTCTATCTAGTTTCGTATCACATTCCATGCGATACAAAGGAGAGCCTGATGCAAGATGGTGCGTGGTTGTCACTTGCAGATGAGACTCTCCCGTTTCTTGCTTTCATTTGTAAAGAGATAAGGTACAACTTGGACTTGCCGTCAAGTAATCTTCGGCGTCAGGGACGACTTGTACTATTATAAATGCAAGACAATATATGCAATGGACGACAACATGACGACACCACGAAGTTTCATCCCTTGGACGACCGAGATAATATTCATACCGAATGGACTAGGGAGCTGTCCCTACCGAAGGTCCCACGCTGTCCATTGAAAAAGAGTAACAAAACGCAGCGCCTCTCAAGCACGGTACTATTAGTAGACTACCTAATACTCGGTCTGGGAACCGATGCTTCGGCAATGGGCAGAGAGGAGCGCAGGATCCGAAGTTTTAAGTTTAGAAAATTGTTTCCGTCGGCTGCTTATCATGTTCATGTCGAGACCAGCCGTGACCTCGGAACGGCTCGAATTCGTGGTCCACAACCCGAGTCCCAGCATTCTGTTTCGACGGGGATCGCGAGCCTTGTGTTACCAAACAGCGGCAACGGGTCAAGGATCATAGCTATTGTTGGCTACACTAGATAATCGTGAAGTGATCCTAGCTATATTACTACTGTAGACGCCAAGCGAATAGGTGGTGATGCTTGCATACAAGCAAACTCAATTCAGGGATATCAATCTGTGTGGAACTAAGCAGGGTGCTGTATGGCGTCCGATATAGGTATATTCATTATTGAATGTGTGAGTGGACATAGATACGATCCGCTCGAGTATAGTTCCTTGACATATACAATTCAACCGCACAGAGCGTCGTTGAACCACGTAATGAAAGGGCTAGGCTCACTCGTGGCTGGCGAGAAAACGAGAGAAAACTAATGCGTACGAATCGAAACTAAAACCCCCCAACAAGCCGGCAATTACGAAGCGCCTGCATACTTCTGTGGGGGGCTGTCATGATAGAACTTGGCTGTTATGTGCGCCGCAAACCGGACAGCTCGAACTGTAAAACGCAACTACGTTACGTGGTGGCTGTCGTTCTCAAATAAACCGCATCTGCTGGCAGGGTCAAGGCCGCATAGACGATCGCAAGTTGCATTTGCCATCTCATTGTTTGCTCTTTCACCGTGGGATGAAGCAGTCAAGCCGACGTCATCAGCGTCAAGTCGGTGTGCAAGGAATTGGCCATCGGTCAATTCAAGGAGCCAGAACCTGGTACGCCTTGCCGATTTCATGGCTCCGTTTACCAAGTATGGCAACAGTGCCAAGAGACCCGTGGGAATGGATTGGCTTCTCCTAAGTTCCAACGAGTTGTACACAATTTAGTCAGCACTCAGCTTTCGAATCTACAGGGGGGTTAGCAAACCACGGCTCATCGAAAGGGCCATCTCGTCGTACAACCGAAGCCCGTATGTGATGGCAAAGGTTGTGACACTCGACACGTCTCCTACATATTCGAGGAAGTTACCGTAAATTGTTATGTCGTTATCAAGAGATTGTCAAAAGCCTGACCAAATCTGGTTGGTTGCAGGCTGCAGGGACTGGCATGAAGATGGACAAGGTCGCTTTCATAAAAAGATTAGGATACCTACATATGTACATACCTAGGTATGTATGCACTTAGGTAGTTGCACGGGTAGTTTTGCATCGAGACCAACCTTGGATGGAGAATACTGCACTTCTGCAGAATCTATCCCACTTCCGCTACCTAAATGGCTACAGTGGCGCCAAAGCTTTAGACTTTAACGTGCCTACCTTAGATTATACCTGTTTCTCCATGTTAGAGGTCAAGATCGGACAAATGAAAAGACTTGAGTTGTCAAAGCCACGAGCCTTACTTAACGTGGAGATACGTCACACAGACCACTGCGGGGGTGGAGATTGGCATCGTGGTACTAAGCATGGAGTACGTAGCACAGAAACGGCATGCTGTGATCTGGATGATGGCATGGTTCAAAGGTCGAACCTGTTTCCTCATTTATTAAAATTGATCTTCTGCTAACGGGTTATTGTAAGAAATTTGCCCCAGGAAGAGGGTAAAACAAGAAGTTCGAGACGGGCGGAGAGACGAGTCCTTCACTGGACAGGTAGCGTGACGAGCGGTTGGTATTCCATCCCGAGGCTAGTATACTCGAGTAGATCAGTGCCTAGGTAGGTACGTATGTTGACTAAAAGATGCCGTTAGCATATTGGGTATAACCCGCAAGATTACTAGAAAAATAGATCATCATAACTCGAATACTGTGGATGATCTATACAGTAGTAGCGTGGGCTAGACACTCTGGCTGTCTGGGTAGACGGTTGTTTATGAGCGGAGATCATTGGCCATGTCCTGAGCTTACGTGCTTCGCAATAAAAGCCAAACCTCTGAAGCGGAACGCTCCAGTATTTGCATTGAAGCAGTGAAGTAATCAGGCTTTCTTCGATATTTGCACATCGGAGTTTTTAACAGAACATGTATGCAACTTACGGCACTTAAGACTTTTACGCCAGCCCCCTTCCCTTCACGCCCCCCTGCAACGTTGATAAAATAGGCTTTTCTAGGCCATCCGGGGAAGAGATGATCTTTAGCACTCACTAAGGTACTAAACTTGCTGATCCCGTTTTGACCTCGTGCGATTTAGGATTCTAGCCCTTTTGGTCGTCTTTCATACGTACTGTATCCAGACCGCGGACACAGTACTCCATGTTACATGATTAAGTTACTCGAGTCTTGGTACATACAATGGAACCTTCGTATGCGTCCGTTCGCGTAAAATTCTCTAGGTCAACTATGGTTTCCGAAAGAAACTTTTTTCATCCCTCCCTAGCTCCTTGAAACAACCGAAACGAGAAGAGAAAAATAAGACGTAAAATTTTTAAGGACGACATATTTACGCGATTTAGGGTCTAGCCTACGTTCCACCCATCTTTTTCTCCTACCGAAGTGTATGAGACACTCTAGATTCGGCCCATGCATATAAGAATCCACCGCTCCGCCCGTTCTGATTCGATCATTCAGTTTCTCGAACTCGGCCATTTTATTCCACGGCGATGGGGCCGTAATGGTCGTGAACCAAACCGCTCACGGGAAGCAGAGAATGCAACAGCCCATGTCGCACATTGCAATATCTTATGGGGGGGTATCAACCGCACATTATGGGCTTGCATGTACATATTATATATGAATGGTGTGTCGTACTGTATGTATGCAGGTATATAGCTATATGTATGTACTATGTGTGTGCATGGATGTATGTACGTGTACGTGCATTGAGTGCATTGAGTAAGGTAGCTAGCCGCCTTAACAGAAGTACTTGAGTGCTCCTCTCCATGTATATGCAAACTCGCTTATCTTCAAGTATAGGTGCTAGTGCGGGTCGTCAAAGCCAAAAACCCCCTTCCATCGTATCTCGTTCGCATTTCCTGGCCTCTCCACTTCTTCTTCTAGTTCCGGCGCATACGTACATATTAGTGGGACTAAGGGCATGGAGGCATTGGATATTACCAACTCTGTAGTTCATACAACATAAAGTCGAGCGCCAAAACTTCAGGGAAATCCCGGCTTGCTCTGTATTTGCACATACTCCTATGTACATATTACATATTTGCGCAGGTTAATAAGCATGTACATATGTTCCGGGCAGAGGTCAAACATGCTTGACAGGGCTAGGTGCAATAGAAAGGTTCTAGTACTACGGCAAGATAGGCACAATTCCAATAAAAAATACCCCATCTGGGGGGGGGGCTGCCTTTGAAGGTTACTAAGTGGTATGCAGGAAGTACATACATATGTAACTAGATAATGGAACTTGAAGTGGAAGACTAACTTTACTTCTTATCGTTTAGTCCATTTTTTCCCATCCACCTTATTATTCATCATGCACATACATACCCTACTCTCTCCATCCACCCAGATCACGTAGAAAACCCCAGGTCGAGTCATCCATCCCACTCACCACCAGCTTCGCGACGTGACTGGCTGGCCCTGTCGACTATCAACCCCTCAATCCTCCTGTAGTGCATCCTTGCGACCTTCCGATCTCCCGGAATTCCCACCTTCTCGAACTTGTACTTGTACCAGACTAGCCTAGGGCAACTTACTGTACTAACATTTTTGCCGCGAATTGTTTTCGATCCAATACCATGAGCCGTATCTTAAGCCTCTTACCTAGACAAAATCCCTCCCACACACAACACACAACACACAACACACACCCTCACATCCAGATCTACGATTCTGATTCTCTACGCAAATTATTAATCTTGTCGACGACAATTCCCCGTGACCCCGAGGTAGTTGAGCAAGTATACCCTTGGACGCTTCGACGTGCTGTGGAGAAAGAGAGAGAGGAGAGAGTAACGGTTCCAAAACATCGGCATTACCGAAATAAGTGACCCGGTTACGCACTGCCTTCGCCCTGTCACGTCATCCGGAAATTCCCCAGTTAGACGAAGAAGCAATTAGGAGCAATCTTAGAACCTTTGGTGTTTTTGAACCAACGTCGTCGTCAAGACAATTAATCGTCTTGTTGCGGACGAAGATACCGTGCCCATGAAGGCCGGCACCAGACCTATCTTGGAGTTGTAAACGTCGGAGGGGTTGGGTTCACCTTGTGCCGTAAGGGAAAGGAAGATATTATCGTATTTCGGGATGGCCGTCGTTCTTCCTTCCGAGGACAACGACCTCTTCTCCCCGTCTGTTCTCAGAAGATCTCATTCGCAATCGAAATTCATGTCAAACCCGACTCAAAACTTTCACACCTCGGCCTCGGCGTCTAGAATAAACGACGTGTTCCACGATGCCTACCACGACGCCTACCATCACAAACCTGCTACTCGCATAGTGCCTAATACTAGCCCGTCCTCCGCTCCATCCTCTCCTCGCACATTGCAGCCCGAATCTGCTGATCCGTCGTACTCTTCCACGCCAGCTACCAACTTGTCTCTAGACGGGCACGAAGAGGAGATTCCCATCAAGCCCGATGACCATATCTTTGTGTCAGAATTTACTCACAATCCATATTTTGGGCCACTAGAAGACTTGGAGCCTCCTCCGAGTCCTAGAACGGGTGATTCGTATACTGTATCCCCAACCGAACATGATACGTCAGCCACTACCTCACGCCCAGAGTCCCCGGAGAGCGTCGAACGTGCCGACGATGACACAGCCGTCGAGCACCATCCTACTCAGCACGTCGATTACCTGTCACACGATTGGAGAGAAGAAGACATTTGGTCGTCGTGGCGGTATATAGTCTCCAAGAGAGGGGAGTATACCAACGGGCCACGACTCGAGAATGCATCTTGGAGGACATGGATGAAGGCCAAATACAGGCTAAAAACGGTCACTCCGGAGACCCTTAACTGGTACGTTTGCTCCTGGCCATACCTTGCATAAAATCTCACATATTCCCTAGGCTGAAGGATTGCGACGTGACTTGGCTGTATGGGCCTCTACAAACTCGGCAAGGAGAATTGTTTGGCAACGACGCCGAACAAGAGAGCTCGGCACTGTCGAGATGCAATTCGTTTGTCAGCAAGAAGCCCATTCTTAAAAAGAGAAGCATGTCAGAGATCATGCTCCAGCGATCTCTTTCTTCCTCGTCTCTGTTGAAGCAAGCCACAGCTGCAGTCCAGGCCCAACAGAAAGAGGCCGGCGTCCGTGTAGGTCGGCCGATATTGCACCGCGCCGCGACGGATTATATCACTTTCCCCTTCTCATCTCGAAGGATAAGTCGTGAAAACACGAGCATTTTACCCTCCACAGCCTCATCTGGCATAGTATCGCCTTCCTCGGAACGAAAGCATATTCACTTCGACGAGCAGGTGCAACAATGCATTGCGGTTGACGTAAAAGGGGAAGACGACGAAGACGAGGTTGAACCCCGTCGTTGGAGATTTGATGATGATAGCGACTCTGATGACGGTGCAATAATGATGAAGAGAACGAAGACGTCGAAGAAGCCCGTCATTCCTCGCAGGAGATCTCCGGTGACCACCCCCACCGAGAGTAAGACCATTGCGATGCTCCCTTCGACGACATTGAAATACAGGGAAGACTCTCCAGCACCGGACACGGCTATGAAGCACAGTACAGGCAATATGAGGAGTCCAGTCCTATCTCCGTCTTCCTCGCAAGAAACTTTAAGACCCTCCAAAATGTCGGGCGCTTTTTTTGCGGGTGACGACGAAGAAGGCGAAGCGGACGAGAGGGCCAATTTAACTCCGCAGTCTAGCCCGGTGGATGCGACACCGCACTTCAAACAGCCGAATTCCCAACGTTCGACGTCTACAAACAATCTTACCACCGAGCCAGCCGGCATGCGCCGAACAGAAAGCGGTATGTTTATGCCCTTTGAAGAAGGCGACGTCCAACCTAATGATGGGATCATCGGTCGGGTGATAGACACAGTCAATACTGCTCGAGACATTGCCCACGTAATCTGGAACGTCGGTTGGAGAAGATAAAAGAACACCAACTGCCCTCTCGAAACATAATCTAGAAGAGCCCATGCTGGCACTGTTGCCATTTGGGAACTGTGGATAACCCATGGTGTGGTTTTGAACCAACGGAGCAGGCTAGGTGACGTAATTCTGCGGTCGATTTAATAAATCGTCGACTTGCCAACGTATTAGCCCGGCTTCATCACTTGGTATCCGGCGTCCAGAAAAGAAAAAGGAAAAGAAAAAATCATGACTAATGCGTTGATGCCTTTCAAATCAATCACTTTCATATCTGATTCCCCGGGTCTTTGGGACTACTGGTGCATGGAAATGCGATTACACGGGACTGGAATCACGGCAGATACGGGGTGATATCCTCCGGTGATTTTACGGGCGTTACACGATGTGCCGATTACTATCGGGACTAGACAGTGGGCGGGTGTAGGTATAATAAGGCCAAATCAAATACATAGAGGGGGAAAGGCTCTCGTGGAAATGCGTTACAAAGACGCGCTTCTTGGGGATTTAGCTACGAGGATCATCTATTGACCTCCTAGGCGTTATAATAGTTGTGGAATCTACAGTTCGATCGAGCACACACAGCATGGAATATGGGTTCGTGGCATTGCTGTGTTTTGTTGGTACCCTTCGGGCTGTTGTCTCTGCAATGGACGAACGGAAAGCAAATCGGCTTTACTATGTACAACCGGTCTCTGCCGCCCCGGTTGATACAGAACCTAGGTAGTTGACTTTCAAGTAGATTTGCCCAAGCATATGCAATGTGGCAGTAGGCAATCCGTCGGGATTTGCAATCACAATACGATGCAAGATTTCTGGCAGACTTACTCAAGAGCATATATCTCCGCACAAGTGATAATACTTACAGTTGGACACTCTAGCAATGACTTCTACTGGACAGGTTTGGCCACGGGAATTCTATAGCGAGCCTAGCCCGCCCCCCGACTTATGTGCCTAGGTAGGTAGTGTCATCCTCTAAACCTTGAACCCCGTCTTCTCTAAACGATTTCATGTTCTAGGCTAGTCCATAGGTAGAATACCTACCTAGGTTGCGTGTAGGATGCAACAGTAGCAGTGGTGTATGTATTACCCAAGTGTAAGGGATACTTAGTATTATAGGTACGCGAAGCACCTTATCGGCACGGATCTCGGTGAGGAAGGCATCGAAAGATACCTTGGGTCAAGTAAAGCAACGATATAAAGTGAGGCGAGCTACTTCACTAGCTAGGGATACTACTGCTGTGAGAAGGGCAATAATATAACTGCGCATAGGTAAATATTCCATGGGATGACGTTAGTGGCCCTCAATCAAGAATGGGATCTGAAGAGCGAAGAAAAGCAGCACGTGCATCATATCCGTAGATTTTCGTCGTGGTGTATATACATAAATATTTGTTTAACAAAATGTGGCATCTCATCGTACACCTTATCGTGTAGTTCAGCTAACTCTACTAACTCTACTAAATCTACAACACCTCCGCTTCGTCCCCCTTGGGCGCGATGGAAATTTGATCACCCGTCTTCTCAAGCACCCCGATAGCCTCGACGAGGATCTGGTTCGCATGCACATTGACGTTTTTCAGCTTAACCTCGTAGACGTCGCCCACGCGCACCTCGGCCATATTGACGACGTCGTTTAGTGCTTCGGAGCGCATGGTGGCAGGCCGCTCGAACCAGTCTAGCCGTCCTAGGACAGACCGTCGCCCGTGGACGTGCACGACCTGGAATCGGAAGGTGTCGGAAATAGGCGCCTCGCCAAATCGCCACGCTCGCACGAGCGCCTGCAGGATCCACTGGTCCCCACCGTCCCCGCTGGTGAGGGCGCGAGCCTGCTTCTCACGCACCCGGATCATGGGCAGCATGCGGTCTAGCTGCTTGCGGCTGAAGGGCAGGAAGGCGTCGTCCTTATTGCCGACTAAGCTCGTCCCACGGCGGCGTTCCTCCATGAGGGCGGCCTCGATCTGCCAGTGCACGATCAGGTCAGAAAATCGACGCAGTGGGGAGGTCGCTTTGGTGTACATAGATACGCCTAAGGTGAAGTGTGGTCCGGCTGTGGTAGTGATCTCGTCACTGCCTATAAGAGCCCGTAGTTGGCGCCACTGGTTATCGTCTGGTCGAATCCCCGCTTCGAGGAGAGGATAGAAGACATCACGCGTGTACTGCTGAACGAGAGCGGCATTCTGGATGGCGTGAGGCTGAGAGCGAAACGGGATCGGGATTCCACGTTCGTGACACCATCGAGCCGCTATCTCGCCGGCCAGCCGCATGGCGTGCTCGACCAAGTCAGTGCCAGACCGCTGGGAATATGCGACGCGAATTGAAGGATCTCCAAACATGGATAGGAAATCACTCGTCTCGTGCTGTGAAAGATGGTCAAAGTGAGCTTGAGCTTCCGGCCGTGGTTGAAAGTAAGGCGTAGCCCCTTTACTGAGCCGCTGCGCTTGGTTGGCCTTTCCTAATTTTGAAAGCAATACCAGTTCGTTCTTTTGGTCGCCACTCAAGTCCCCGGGCCGGGTCATCGTTCTGTTGGCTGGCTTAGGCTTCGGAATAGGACCGACACTCATCTCCTCTTCTGCAACAGCTGGATCTTTTCGGGTGTCTTCTATTGCTGAAGATACATCCTCTCCAGTCATGTACACAACGTGCTTCAGAATCCCAGGGACGATCTTATAATCCAGGACGCCACCGTCCTTGTCCACCAACGCACTGAAGGTTAAACAAGGTCGATTTGGGGCCAGAGAAAACCTGTCTTGGCTAAGGCTGTTGGGTAGCATACGCTCAAAATGGCCAGGTAGATATATCGTCTCCGGAATCAGTTCGGCATACTTGGCGACTGGAGTCTCAGCTTGGATGCCAGAAGCGGGGTCTGCTACATGAATGTGAATCCAATACTGGTTAGGATCGGAAGTCTGTTCAACCGAAACAGCATCGTCGATATCCGTAGTGGCTTCAGAATCAATGCAGTAAGCCGTGAGGTCTTCCCAGGTTTTCCTCAGGGGGCCCAGGATATCCCTCTTCAAGTAACGATCAAGATTGCCGAAGTAAGGTCGAACGTAACCTCCTCCCCGCTTAATATCAACGCCTGGGAAGCGTATATTATACCGAGCAGGAATTTCCCAGGGTGGTATCCAACCAACTTCTTGAAGAAAGGACCAACCTGTTGACGACGAAAGGGTTTCAGCATCTTGGTATCGGTCAAGCGCTCGTAAAATGGCGGAGCCGAGGCATTGGAGCCTGGAGTAACTTGGGAATTTCTGATAGCTAGCCCATAATTCCATGAATTGTAAGAGCTCTAAATCTGTAGGTGACCATTCATGTGCAACTCGCGCTGACGCCGACGGTTTCGTTGTTGATGGTCCAATGACGCCGCTTCTTGTCCACTGCCGTGTTCTCCGGCTCCGGTCGATTAACATGCGGGCTGTTTTCACGAAGCTGTTGATTGGAGACGACCCGCTCTTCTGGCTATTGGATAGTCGTGTATCCTTTTCTAGATACTCACGCACGAGATTCTCCGCCCTTTGCACAACACGGACCTCGGACAGCGGGCTAACTTCGAAAAAATACGATCTCTTATGCCCAGCCTGTCTGAGTGGCCTGAAGAAGACCTCGTCTTGCATTAGAGCTCTGTGCACGGCATACAGAGCATGAGGTTCGAACTTTCCATCATTCTGGTAGGATTGAGGAAGCAGTAATTCGGCAATTTCGTGAAGAGTCAGATAGCGATGCTTCACCGGATCACCGATAAAGGCGCTAGATGCATCCAAAGTACCAGCGTTTGCCTGATACACGGCCTCAGATTTCTGAGCAAATTGTAACATCTTGCGCAACAACGAAGCCCCTGTCGACCTCGAAGGACTGTGGCCGAGATCCTGAAGAGCATTTAAGGCCTCTAGAGGCGTTGCGCCAGATGGCAGTTCGTCAATAACAGGCACAAGTTCAGCGGGCTGGACGAATCTGTGAATAACGAATAACGCCTTGACACCCATGCCAGTAAACCATTTGCCACTGCTTGTGTAATAGTGCTCGTAGCCGTTGAAACGACCTAAGCAAATTGCCAACAACGGTCTTCTAGAGCCTTCGGAACTGTGGATGTGGAATAAGTCTCGATACAGAGTAAGAAAAGGGGTTGGCAGACGTACCTCAACTCGACCATGTCTCCAGGTTTTAAATTGGTGTCTTCGGATCGTAGGTCCCCCAATTCATCCCCGTCAAACAATGGCGAAGCGATTTCAAGATTTGCCATGGTCACATTCTGGGGTCGAGTGAAGCTGTTGGACAGCTCGCCTGTATCGGCATAGTCGGCCAATATAGTTTTCGCTTCATCTTGGTGCTCCTCGTCCCATATCCGCAAGCGTTCTCGGATGGAGAGTTTCTTCCCGTGTTCTCCTGCCAGTGCACGAGACTGTGTCTCTGAATCAACACCACTTGTTGATGTGGGGTGCTGGACTGTCGCCAAGGTCTATGATGACTTATTAGAATGTATTCTCGACTTGGTAGGTAGGTAGTTATAAAACTAATCACGTACTCTTTTCCATAGGTGTTGGCTAGTTCTTGGCAGACTTCTCGCACCCGACCTGGAAGTAGTTATATCTAAGGCGCCCCTTCGAAAGGCACATCTCCAACACACGTAAGTTTTACCAGGCGCCTGAAACATCTTCTTCACAATATACAGCTGAGAGAATGACTAAAAGTCAGATATAAAAAGTTGTCGTTGTTTCATTACGTCGTGGCAAAATTTGCTGTCGTAACTTTTTACAATCAGAAAGTGGGTCTCGCCTCATTCCATCTAGGCAGCTGCATTAATCTAGGTGTCAGCTGTCCCGGGCCGATAATACTGCCATTCTTCTCAATATGGATGTAGGTGTAACAATGATAGACCGGAGATAGTATACTAAGTTTCCAAACAAATAACTTACATGTATGTACCAATCAAAGGAAACGTAGTCATATTCCTACTATAAGAATTTTCTTAGGGGTGTATGTAGAATGTCATTAGTTCTAGCCACTTTCAATACTGTTTTCGAATGTCTTACAATGACTTAACGTAGCGTAACTTGAAGACACTACCATCTCTAGGCTTTCGTTTACATCACCTGGTGAACAGATGGAATGTGAAAGGAATCCTCAAACTCGCCCCCGTGGCTCGAGGTATAAAATATCTCAATATCTCAAAGACCCACGATCGTCTTTGTCTATCGGCTAGGTTCTTCTATCCATCCCCGTCCTTCATCCAATTATTCGGTTTTATATATAGCTCACCTCGTCTATTCACTCTTATACTATAATATCCCCTTCCACCCACGGGCTCCACGCAGAAATATGACCGTCAAATACTCAGCCGTTTTGGCACTCGCCAGTAGCGCCTTTGCGCAAATGTCCAACATGGACAGCAGTGCTACGATGCCGAGTAGCACATCTCTTGCTACGGCAGCCACCGACAGCAGCTACTTGACTTCTATGCCAACCTCGATCACCACCTCATTGACTACCTCGATGCCAATGGAATCAGCCATGTCTAGCCATGATATGTCTAGCCATGACATGGCTACCATGACTGATATGCCATCCATGTCATCCATGACTGGCATGCCGTCATCTATGACCATGACCTCCGAGTCGGGAACGATGGCGGGCATGCCGATGAGTACCGGCGGGGCGATGCCGAGTGCCACTACCAGCACGGGACAAACGCCCGTACTAGGAGCCGGTGTTATGAGCGGCGTTTCGGTGAGTCATTTATCTTGTGACCTTGCATCACGTTACTGACATTGTCACAGGCTGGTTTACTTCTCGTCTCGGTGGTGCTCACCGCCTTGATACAGCTGTAAAGTAACCAGCTGGAGATGATGGCCAACTGGCGGCACAATCGTGTAGACGGAATCAGAAAGCTAATCACACTCTTTACAACCTTTTCATATGTATGGGCGGGTTGTTATGTTATGATTGGAGAGGGTGGTGCCGAAAAAAAGAAATAACCCCTTACTGTTTAGTTGGCCTACTATTGAAGATGGTGGACTATATCACCTATAATTCCCAAGTAGTCGTAATCAAAACGCTTCGAGTCATCCAGACCTATAGATATTCCGTGATTCGGACATAATGTAATCAACGTAGGTATGCCATGGTGTTGCGTGGTTTTTATTAACGTGGTTGATGCCTTTGGAACAGGGTTCGCTACTTCACAATGACTTGGCTGGCGTTCAACACGTAACGAGTCAAAACTCACGACCATGATATGTCAGAAATCTTCGAGAGATAGGCAGTCGATAACATCAGAGCATATATATAGGAGAATATCTTGCAAGGGAACGATGAGATTGTCACTCTACCTGCCCCAAATAAGGTGTCATTGAAAGCTTGAATAATGGGGACGTGGAGGATTTGCAATGATCTCGACCATCGATTAAAGGCTGGTCGATGATCGTTGACGATTATTGCCCATTTTACCACACACGATAGACTAAGAAATAAAACAAAAATCAAGGCTTACATATGTCGTCCACGATAATCAAAAATATGTCTTCCTACATAGCGCTACACGTACGTATATAACACAGACGTATCCAACTACAATACCCTACATACTTGATTAGAATAGGAGTTTACATCATACCATGTAGCATAATACTACGCAACACCAGCTACCCAGAGCCAGAGCTCAATTTTGGACTCTAATTTGACGATAGGCTAGACAGCAACATACTAAGCTACCTAGGTAGGCTTAATCTTGCCAAGATCCACAGTTCAGCTAGCGCTCTACTATTAAGGGGTTGCACAAGCCTCAAGATTCAAGCGCGGTCAAGCATTATGGGAAAGGGCTTACGTAGGATTAACAGGTAATGTAATAGGAGAAAACTTGAAAGAAGCTAAAACTTCAATATGTAGGTAGGCTACTGCCCCAAGCCCCATAGGTATAGCAGACACTGGTAAGGGTCTGGTATCGAGGTATATAGTGTCGGTCAAGGTTATGGAGATTACCTTGGTAAATATAGATAGTAGCTTAGATTTTGCTCGTACATAGTAGAGGGTTGAATCGGAGTGACTCGCAGGTCCTGGGCGTCAGTCTACTAATAGTAAGGAGCCGAACAAGATTGACGATCTGATCACGATCAAAATACACACTTATTGGCATCTGAGATCCCCTCAGCCGTTAATCTCCCTTACTACATAGTACATGTATATCTACCTGTAGGTAAGCAGTTTAGCAACGGTTATTTTTTCTTGGGATTGCAATGACGTGGGGCCATCAAATTACAATTGAAGGCAAAAGGGGAATACGAGCCAATCAAACCATAGCTACCTTCCGAACAAGAAAAAGGAGCGCCCTCATTTTCGCATTTTCCTCGTGGCTTGTCTGGTTGTCTTGGGAGTTGACGCGCTTGTAAGCTCTAATACAATATATGATGTGTACGAGGGTACCAATACTTCGTATATTATGTGAGTCCTGCATGGGTTGACTGCGGCTCTAGTACGGAATAGGTCTAGTCAGGGACGAAATGTAATTTCGCTTGATCCATGGATGGCCGGGCAATTTCCCAGAGCGACAAAGGAAAAGAATGCCAATTCTCCACCCGGGAAAAAAAGGGTTGACTTCCAAGAAAGGTCGCCGAGGCCATGGTTTATTGGCCACAGGCAAAATAGCTTTATGAACACGCTCTCAATTGGGACAAGCTCCTAATCTTTTCTACCCCCTTTATTCACCCTTTTTCCCACGAAGCTTCTTCAACCTGGTCGAGTGACTTCGTCTGAGCTGCTCAATTTCGACCTAAGATGGGTGTTAGTCTTGTTTATGACTCGGACTTGGTCTACTGAGCGGCGAGACACCTTGACCGGCTATTCATCCGTGGAGGATTCCGTCAGTTGCTTGCTTGCTAGTCGTCTGTGCGAAAAGACCAAGAATTGGGCCATGGGCATGGCTCGAACAGCCACCCCGGTAAGGATCCATCCATCACAGGAACCATTTGCAAAAGATGCGAGGATGGAGAGCAAGGGGATCCCCCTTGGGATCCAGGATTAGCGGAGACCAACACTGTTATTGCAGGCACCCCATTTGCCCCATTGCCAAAAACAACCACAAGGTAAATTGGCGCTGGACAGGCCCATGAAGCCATGGTGCCTTAATAAAATTACCAGGTCTGCCACTCCCATGATACCCTCCTTTCCTTTTCTCTTCTTCTTCCTTACGAAACGACCCATTTAATGTCGATGCCGTGACAAGAAAGCATCTCACAGCTTTCGTCCTTGTTTTCTATCCAACATACCGCTTCACTCATTCAGCGGGCACTCGTTTTCACGACATCACGAAAATAAACAAACAAGCTACCTTACATACTTAATTCGCGCAGCCAGCATAGGTTCTTGGAGTTTGATACTGAGGAGTTTTCAAAGAGGCGGACATCATGAAGGCCACTTTCGCTGTTGCCGCTGCTGCGGCGCTTGTCGGTAGCGCCAGCGCCGCCAGTGTTCATCACCGACACGCCCACGCTCACGATGCGATGCGTGCTCTCGAGAAGAAGAGCTACGACAACGGCACTTGTGGATGTACTACCATCTACAGCACCTACTACGGTGAGGCTACTCTGTCGTTCCCTCCGGCGCCAACCACCACCTCTACGCCAGCGCCCGCGACGACCGCGCCGGTGACGACGGCGACGTCCACTGCCATTGTTGTCCCCACGCCAGTTCCCCAGACTTGCTCGACCACCGGTGTCTACACCTTCCCTGCCACCACCATTACTCTGACCGAGTCGACTACTGTCTGTGCCCCATCCACCACTGCCGTCCCTAGTGGTACTCACACTATCGGTGGTGTTACAACTGTTGTCACCACTGCTACCACTGTCACCTGCCCGTATGCTACGGTCTCGACGAGCGAGGGTGTCACGACTAGCATTGTCGCGACTACAACCTACGTTTGCCCCTCCGCTGGTACTTACACCATTGCTCCTACTACTACAACCGTCGACAAGTCTACAACCATCACCGTCCCGGTTGTCACTACCTACCCCGCTGGAACTTATACTCAGCCTGAGGTTGTGACTACCGTCACCGAGACTTCCACGGTTGTGTACTGCCCCTTCGACATCCCTACCCCGTCCGCCGCCACGACCGCCGTTTCGGTTCCTACCACCTATCCTGTTGTTGTTCCCACTACCTCTGCTGTCCCCACTACCACTGCTGTCGCCACCCCAACTGCCTACTCAACCTCTTCCGCCAAGCCTAAGCCTACTGGTACTCTCGGCGGAGCCGCTGGAAAGGCTTGGGGTATCTCGTACACTCCGTACGAGACCGACGAGCAGGGTGGTTGCAAGAGCGCTTCCCAGGTCGAGATGGACATCGCTGGTATTGCCGCCAGAGGTATCAAGACTGTCCGTGTCTACTCCACTGACTGCGATACCCTCCCCAACGTTGGTAGCGCCTGTGCCAAGCATGGTCTGAAGATGGTCCTGGGTATCTTCATTGACGCCCCTGGCTGTGACGCCAACAACCCCAGCGTCACCGAGCAGATCAGCACCATCAAGTCGTGGGCCCAGTGGGAACTTGTTGACCTCATCTCTGTCGGTAACGAGGCTATGTTCCACGGCTACTGCCAGCCTCAAGAGCTTGCCAACCTGATCACCAAGTGCAAGGGCGAGTTCAGCGGCTACGAGGGCAAGTGGACGACCGCCGAGACTGTCAACATCTGGCAGCAGAGTGATGTCTCTTCCGCTCTCTGCGGTGTTGTTGACACGGTTGGCGCCAACGCTCACGCTTTCTTCAACACCGAGACGACTGCCTCCCAGGCTGGTCAGTTCGTTAAGGGCCAGCTTGACATTATTGATGAGATTTGCCCTGGTAAGCCCGGTATCGTCTTGGAGAGTGGCTGGCCGTCGGCTGGCAAGACCATGGGTCTCGCTGTCCCCGGAGTGTCTCAGCAAGCCGAGGCCACCGAGAGCATCATCAAGGAGTGCGGTGAGCGGGTTGTCCTGTTCAGCTTGACCTCCGACTCGTGGAAGGACCATAATACTGCTTGTGGCTGCGAGCCCTTCTTCGGCCTGGCCTCCGTCCTTGGCATCAGCCTTTAAATTGCTTCTTAAACCCACGTGTGCGTGCTGACGCGTGGGTGCGCAATATTGTACATTGTTACGACTTTGTCCAAATGACTGCAACATATACGCTTCAGCCATAGGCAGTTCATGGTTGGAATGAAGTTGGGGCGGTCGGTTGGGAGAGCCTGCTGGGTCTGTCTGTAGTTCCCTTTGTGAATATAGCGATGTTAAGGGCGGACGGGCGGCGCAAGCAATTGGACATATATCTCAAGCTCGCACAACCTAGCTGCCAGAACCCTTCCGGGCTGTCCAAGTGTAGGGTCTGATTCATAATGTTGTAATCTACTAGTGTCTATTATTGGATAAAGCTGTTTGTCTTAATTTGTGTTATCGTATCTGCTTATGTTTCTCTTGTGATCGTGTTGTCTAGTTCTATAATGTGTCAGGCCTCCTCAGTAGGCTTCAATTACTTATGTTCAGTAACTTATAGATCGTCGGACGTGTGGCTTCTGTTGCATTGCTCCTCGTAGATGCGTAGTTGTTGTCTTCTCTCGAGGTGCTATTAAAGATTGGGCTTTGCGTGATAAGAGTACTACGACGTCTACGTATTTTCTAGTTTCAGCCTATTCTTCTCATATGAAGATATCAAATTCAACCGGTAATTGAGCAGATATTATTACTTCAAAAACTTTTAGAAGGTGAGGTGTGACGAGCCTAGTTTCCGACTTTTATTAGTCAGCTAGTTGATAGTATGTGCATACCGTGCGATGTGCCGTCCCATACGGCTCTAGGTACTGTATGCTACATGTGCTCATAACATATGCAAGTACGTAGCTAGTCCAACTTTATCTATCGTAATCCTCAGCTTCTGTTCTTGTCCTATGTACTCAACGCCCGCAAGTAACACCTCTCCCCCGTCGCGCCCCTTGCCTTGGAGCGACTTCGCCCATAGGCAATTCCTCTGTACATTTATGACAGCCTCACAGCATGTAAAAACACATTATCCCGTGGCTTCTCACGTCGATTGAGGTGGAGCTATGAACAATGTTCCCACCCCGACCACGCCGGCCGACCCTCATCGTACTTCCCACGACTATCAAGAGGACGACGCCGACGGCCCAGCACTGTCCGAACAAAACCAGGATGGCAGCGCCACTACGCAAAACCCATCCCTCTCCAAGGCGGCAAAGGAGGGCCTTACAAAGAAGTTGCAATTCATGATCCATCTCAGCATCAGCCTGGATACTGTCGTGTATGCTGAGCTATGCGCGCTATACTATATGGAGTACGATGGGCCTTCGATATTCTCTACGTTGCGCTTCGTGGGACTTAGCTAACTGGCTTCTTTAGCTGTTCTTTCTTCCGACTAATGATACGATGGGTCGCTCAAGCCCTATTCATAAGCCCCAAGGCCGAGGACACCATTCTAATTATACCCAACTATCACGCTTCCGCTATATTCGGCCCCAACGTTCTATGTATGTTGATGCATCTGATCACCTCGTTACCACAGGCTGGCGAAGCTTCCCGGGGCTATCTCCACGGTGGCATACTATTCGATTTCATCGGTCAGAAAGCGCCATCGTCTAAGCTAACCCTTCTCCTCTTGGACGTCGTAATATTTGGGTTGCAGTGCTTTATGCTCGCCGTGAACATGGAGAGGGAGAGGATACGTAAAGTGGTAAAGCCGAGGAGACAAATTGAGAGGCAGGGGGAGACGACGGGAGTGACGACGGGAGTGACAACTACCGGTCAGGATCACGATGCGGAAGAACGCGGGGTATTGCGAGACGCGCCTGTGGTAAATGAGACCTATGACATCGAGATGCAACCATTAAGTCGTGAGAATGGCGGTAACGACCAGCCCAATATTGAAGAAACGGCTGGTCTACCGAGACGAGCACCGACCCCGGCAAGGGATCTCGAAGGCCTAGCTGACACGTTGAGATCCGGGAATGCCGTTCTGGCCAACTTTCAGGTTCGCCAGGCGCTTCAGACCGCATGGCATACTCGAGCGACTTCGCCGGATAGCGCTGCTGCCTATGCTATACAAAATGTCGGATATAATGCGACGCTCGCGGCCTTGGCAGCGCAGAGGAGAGCGAGAATGGCTGCAGCGCAACCGAGGCAGCCTTGAAATAGCCCACCAACAAAAAGACTTTGTACAAATTTACATTAAAAGGATATAAATTACTACGCAATCTTCCTGCCCACGTTGCCGACTCCAGTCCCCTTCACCGAGATCATGATGTCACCTGTGTCATCGTCTTCGACGTCCCGCAAGCCCCAACTACTAGCCCCGAACTTTCTAAGATCTCGTGCGAGCCCTATGACTTCTTCTGTTGCCGTAATGTCCCTCCCAAGTCGCAAACGCCCGACGTCTTCGGACCCCATGGCCATCAATGTCAGCACAGTTCCTGTCGCTGCTCCACTAACACAACCGCCCCGACTTACGGCTTCCAGGAGCTGGTATGCGCATCTCTTTCCAACATCCTCCGGAATTATACCACCCTTAGGCGGCACCACCGCGTCTGCTGAAAATAATACTCCCACAGCACCGGACTCGGCAACCAGGCTCAGCCCGAACCCGATACCCATCCTCTTTTTACTACCAGACTTTTCCGCGGCATCTGGAACCAAAGGTGCCTGGTCGTATTGTGCAGCGATGTGTATGTCTGACACGAGGGGGTTGAGTATTTGGCGCGCAGAATGTATCATACGAGCATTGTTGGATGCCGATACGCCTGTCGCATATGCGACTCCCCGTATTCGTTTTATTCTTCCAGGGCTTCGGTTCAGATGTAATGTCTTAGGTAACCGGACCTGACTTGCAAATCTGAGCTCAACAATACCGGCGCCACCACTACCGTGAGACCCGGCACACGATCTCTGGAGGACGCGCAGCTCGATCCGCGCGGCGGGAATGCCGAAGAGATTGTATAAGGGTAGGATGGCGGTGCGGAAAGAGTCGATCGAAAGGTCGCCTGTCTCGGTGGCTGACGTGATGACACCTGGTCCCGAGAAGCGAACATTCATATGCGACTTCGAGAAGGGGGCGAGGAGGCAGAGTGGTAAGAGGAAATAGGTGACACCACGTGTGCAGGTGGCGGGTAGGTGGTATTCGAGGACGTCATCAGTAGCTCCGAAGCCCGGTATGGCACCTGTGATTAGGCCGGGCTGGTACGTTATCGTGGTACCGGTGTAGGATATTTGCATGGAGCTGCCATTGGTGACAGCTTCGAGTAATCGAAGAAACGAGACTTCGTGTGGAGCGAGACCAGGATTGGTGGGGGAGTTGGGACGGATTTTAGATATATGTATAGGCCGACCTGTCAATGTCGCAAGCACTAGACGCTGCGTAAAAGATTTGTGACCGGTAAACTTTAGAAATTCTGGTTTCGGGGTCGACATCGTTCCGGTTATTGGCGGTTATTGGATCGTAAAAGGTTGTGAATGTCGCAACGGAGAAGTAGAAGAAATTCTGCCGGGTTCGTAGCTGGAAGAAGAAGAAAAAATTAACTGGATGCACCTAGCCTAGAGCTTGAAGGCGGTGAACAGATACGTACATAGCACAATGTACCAAAGTTAGTAATCGTGGCTTGTGGGCCAAGATATGCACGTATCGAAGGTGGGTTGGACGAGCTACGTGAAAAGTGTCAAGATCCCGAGTTGCTAAAAAAAAAAACAAGGGCCCGTAACACTTACCTTACCTAACCTAAACTTTGTCTACACTTTCGCTATTGGTTTTTTTTTTCTCCCACGTCCATCTTTTGCTTTCCCATTCCCAGTCTGCGCGACTCGCTTCACAACATGTTCGACATAGACTGGATGAGCCTTGCGCTCCCACTTGCGTATATTACTGTTCTCGGAGGCTCATTGTACACCTTTTCCACAATCTACAGGAAGCGAAAGGCCTGTACGTAATCTAGCACCTACCTACCTACTCAACCTTGCGATACAACTAACAAACCCGCAGCAGAAAGTGCGAATCTGGAACCATGGTTTCCGCCGCATCTTCAACGAAATATCTACCTGACACTTCTCCACATGGAGCCCGAGCCTGGCCAAGAAAAGGTGCCAAAAGTTCCAGATAGCGTCATCCGAGCCGCTTTGTTGCGAAGAGCCGTCGAAGATATCCACCGCATCATCCAGATTCGCACCTCGAAACAAGCGCTCAATGCCTTGTTACAAAGGGGTAGCGTTGGCGACGATCTGAACCAAAGATTCGTGAGAGCCGAGAAGGAGATTGAGGAAGAGCTGCGAGATGTGGTTACGGAGGTAAGAAACTCACTCGGACAGCTGAAGTGTTTATTCTAATCGTATAACTTTAGGCCAATGCCCTCGCGCCCGGCTGGGGACAAACCATTTTCCAATCTGCGAACGAGATTGCCGCCAACACCATGCTACGCACCCGTCTCGAAGAGATTGATAGCCGAGCAGCAGCCGACAAGGAGTGGTGGGATAAGCGCCGCGAAGCAATTCAGAAAGACTTCATGAAGGAGCTAGACGGAGATTCATCGACGAAGGGCTCTACGAAAGGTGCTAGTGACGACGACGCAGTACTGGTCGATTCTGCCAC
The DNA here is from genome assembly GCA_022578945.1 of Hypoxylon fuscum. Lineage (NCBI taxonomy): Eukaryota > Fungi > Ascomycota > Sordariomycetes > Xylariales > Hypoxylaceae > Hypoxylon > Hypoxylon fuscum. The sequence goes on along the minus strand of MU399822.1, from coordinate 331,963 downwards.
ACCTGCTAGCACGCCCGCCTCCAAGAAGAAGAAGGGTGGCAAGAAATGAATGGATCCGTATCGTAGGGGAGAGCAGTAGAGAAGCACACTACTTACTCTATTGTCATTGATCGGTGGCATATTCGCATCATCGCCGGCGTTCAGGTGTAAGGATAGGATTGTTATGCGAAAGGACACGACACTTTGCGTAGATGGTACAGAACCTAGCTACTTCTACGTAATTGTACTACCTTAGGATTTTGAAGATTGCATCCTGATATTCTGTACAAGTCTAGCATCTCTTAAGTTTCTTGAGTTCTTGATCCCAATGCCAATACCGTATTTGGCTAGATTGGCTCAAGAATATGTGTCTAGCTAATACCGATGGGGTATGTAATACATATGTATGTATGTATGCCCTGTATTGAGACGAGTACATAGTACATTTACCTGTGACGTACATGTATGTACATACAATACAGGACCTTAAAAAAAGTACCTAGGTGTAGCGCAAGGCTTAGGTGCATATACTAAAGTGGAGACCTTAAAGATACCTGTAGTCAATTGAAGCTTCTACCTAAGCGTTCATCAACGCACCACACGGGGGGGGGGGGGGGGGGGGGGGGGGGGGGGGGGGGGGGGGGCGGGGCGGCGGGGGGGGGGGGGGGGGGGCCACGCGCACCCCCACAGCG
>MU399822.1:156096-331282 GCA_022578945.1 Hypoxylon fuscum | reverse complement strand
TGGGCATTGTTTTTGTGCATATAATTATTTGTATAAATTAAATATACCTTTTGTAAATTGTAGGTTATACCTAATGGTTCATAAACGCAAAAAACTAACCCCCCCCCCCCCCCCCCCCCCATCCTCATCACCTTTTAACAAACAATCTCACTTCTACACTCCCCACGTCTCACTCTATCTTCAGTCAAAATACGTAGAACAGAGACAATGGCGGATCCACCATCAATCCCGAGGCTCTCTTTCCCGACTGATCCTGCAGATTTCGAGCAGGACGAACGCATCTCATTCTCTAAGCTTGACAGCAAGTACATTGCTGTGCAAGATGATGGATCGGAGTTTGAGTGGGATGCCCAATTAAAGCGATGGATCCCGGTAGTAGATGAGGAGCTACTTGCGCAGCAGCAATCAGCCTATGGCGGAGACACGACCTTGGAAAACGACAGCAGCATACCCAACAAGAAGCGCAAGAAGGGTCAGGCAAATGGCTCCGGAGAACGACAGCCACGACCCCAGAAGAAGCAGAAGCAGCCACCCCAGCCGCGTCAGAATACCGCGATATACGTGACCGGCCTGCCGCTGGACGTGACAGTCGACGAAGTGCACGATGTGTTCTCGCGCAAGTGCGGCGTCATTGCCGAGGAGATCGACAGCGGGCGACCACGCATCAAGCTATACACGGACGATGACGGCAAATTCAAGGGCGACGCACTCGTTGTATTCTTCAAGCCCCAGAGCGTCGAAATGGCCATCATGCTGCTCGACGATACTGACTTTCGCTTTACCTCCTCTGGCCTCGCTAGCGGCCGCATGCGTGTACAGGCCGCCGATTCCAGCTACAAGAAGACCCATTACGAGCGAGAAGGGGGCAAAGAGGGAGACGGCAACGGGAACGGGAACGGTGCGGTAGAGGGTAACGGTGACAGGAGCAATATCATCACTGGCGCCGGCAAGCCGAGAGACAAGACTCGTGAACAGGACAAGCAGAAGATCATCAAGCGCACCCAGAAGCTGTCCGCCAAGCTCGCGGACTGGGACGACGACGACCCTTACGGCGGACAGTTGGAGACCAACGCCCGACGAGACCGGGTGGTGATCCTGCGGCACATGTTCACGCTCCAAGAGCTCCAAGAGGACCCAGCCGCCATGCTAGAAATCAAAGAGGACATACGCGAGGAGTGCTCCAAGCTAGGCCCCGTCACGAATGTCGTTCTCTACGATATGGAGGAGGAAGGCATCGCGAGCGTCAAGTTCAAGGCACCCGAGACCGCCGAGGCGTGCGTGGATCTGATGGACGGCAGAGCATTCGACGGCCGCACCGTCAGAGCGACGATCGCCACGGGCAGGGAGAAGTATAGGAAGTCGGGCAAGAAGCAGGGCGAGGATGGCGATGCTGAGGATAGTGACGACTGAAGAAAAAATAGCAGTATGTATGTGTGCACTCGAAGCCTCTTTCGCCAGCCATGCATTATGCTACAAGACCTTACGATGTATGCTTGTTCGGGGCAAGTCAGCTATGACGTTGCCTTAATTTCTGCGCGATGCAAAAAGTTGGAAGGATTCTCCGAATGCGTCCTTTGAGGACGATGTAAAAGGGGGGGTTGCTTTGCAGCAGATACTCTAGTTCCTCAACCTTACCTTACCTTGCCTACCTACATACCTAGGTAAGGAGGACACAATAATTTGCAAGCTACGATCAAGTAAGGCTAGCTATTAAATCAATTTGCTTTTAGGAGCTATGTTGCGTCTTCCTCACTAAGACTACTTGGATAACTCCTTGTCTAGGTAGTGAGAGGGTGAGGTGTTGCTACGAGACTCAAGCACTGCACTATTTGCAACTGCATGCATCCATTAGACAAGTAATCGTTGGAGCTAATCATATCGTATTACATTTTTGAAAGGTCTACTGAGCTACCTTAAGGAACACAGGAATACCCCGAATTTTGCGCGAATGTGCCAACTCACAAACCAAATTCCACCGTACACCGTGCAAGGCTGATGTCGTACTCGGTCTGTATCATGCGTTGCTTGATACGATTTTGTGACGTGTACAACGATTCACCGGATGGTTCATATCTCTGCCGCCACGTCGAGCTTCATCTCCTTCGCGCTGACCCACCAGCCAGCCGCCTCGATGATTTGGCACACGACCTTCAATTCGTCCACCGACCGCGGAGCATACACCATCGTAAACTGCTTGGGCACGGGCATCTTCAGTAGACACTGGCTAGTTAAGGGGTGTCGCTCTCCCCACCCCTTCTCGATAACCTCCTTTACATCTTCAGGGTGCAGGTTCAAGTGCATCGAGTAGTCCGAGCTGTGCACGTGGCAGATCTCCCCTTGGCAAGTGTTGTTAAAGGGGTATCGAGAAAACAGGCCTAGGCCGTGCTTCTCGAAGCAGGAGGTGCCAATGCCCACTTCCTCCGAATTCGTGCTGCCAAGGTTCTCCAAGATGCGTCGAAGAGCCAGGTAGCATTCTCGAGATCCGAATTGGTCGACCTGTCGTTGCGGTGCTATTCCGACCACTTTGGGACGCAGTCCGCAACGGTGGGGAAGAGGCTTGTTCCGAAGGATTCCGGCAGCGGGCTGAACATCTGGGTCCGCGGGGAGAGGGTTGAAGGGATCGCGACAAGCCCAGAGTTTGAGCCAGTTGATACGAACGTAGCCGGGGAACGTTGCTGGTGTGCCGCCAGGACCAAGCTTCAAGTAGTTCTGGTAATCGTTGTGGATGAAGAGAAGCACGGTAGCCAAGCCAACAAGTACGGCCACGACGGATGGTTCGAGGAGATGTATGCCAGAGATGAGCAGGGCAGAAATGGCAAATATGGCAGACCCGTCTAAGGTCAGCGACAGAGGGTCTTGCCTGATGAGCACGTTGACGGCTAGATGGTCGCCATCGCGATTGGTACAGACATCGACGGTAGGGGAGTCCGTCAATATTTCAGTCTGTGTAGTGGACATGATGTCAGAGCAGAAGATCGTGGACAGACAAGTAACCCATATAAGCAGATCGAGGTCTATCTGTTATATGAGGTGACGCTTGCGTATGAAGAGGTCTTAAAAAAGGTTGAGGAACCGACCGAGAGCCTAAAAGCACCAGTGAAGTCTCTCTTCCTTGGGTTCTGCTACTTTGGTGGGAGAGGAAATTGACTTTAGGGGGTGCATGGACATTTTATACCTGTTCCGAGGGAAGAGAGACACAGGTTGGAGATCTAAGTTGACTGGTTACTTCCTTCATCATTTAGTGGTCAAGTGATTCAGATTTACCGGAGAGGCGCATATACGGTAGTTGGCGTGTAGTCAGGCTACATGTAGTTACAGGTGTCAGCGGGATCGGTATGCAAACCCTAACCTTAGCTTGCCTACCTAAACCACGATGCCTTATAACCTGGGGGAAACCAAGAACGGCTACCTGTGCCCAGCATGGCCACTTGGACCCTCGCACGTCGCGCAAGTCTCCAGCACCAGTTCCACTCCTCTATAACAATTGATCCACACTTGGGGCGGATTGGAAAATGAGACCTGACATAATGGTAGTCGGAGCTTTACGAAAAAGTGATGTACTAGATCTAGAACGGCGCAATCGACTCAATTGACGTCCCAAATTGGACAAACACTAACAGGGCGGATGTTGTGTGACTTCATGATAGCAACTGTTTGTTGCGTGTGTGATCGGACCTGCAGATACATGTATGCTTGCATACTGTTGTACAGTACATGGTAGGAAATGTCCTACGACAACATCCCATTCACCTTTGCGGCTGCAGCCCAAGGCCCGCAGTCGGAGACAGCAATGCAACACTACTATAAACTGCTAAGGTGAGGCGTACACATACGATCCGTATAGACGTGTTATCGCCCAGTCGGAGGTGAGTGTATGCAATACCGGCGGCGCGAAACTGCAGCCGCAAGTTGGAGCGCCAATGAGCGTAGAGTGCGCACCCGGAACGTAGCTAAAAGGTGTAGTCTCGCTCATTCGACAGGTTTTGTCTGTGGAACATCAGCCCACCAAGAGCTCATATTTTCTTTCATGATCACTCCTTGATGTTGCAGTACTCTGACCACGTGGTCGGTTTGCTGTCAAGAAGCAGAAAGAGCTTGGCCCGATGAAGGAGGCCATCTTGACTCCTGAAGGGTTATCATTTGTGAATGTCGTGCACGGGGTAACAGAAAGGTATATATTAGCGAAGGCCAGTTGTAAAAAAAGATGAAATCGAAGTTGCAAAGCGGATGTGTGTTGTGTTGTGTTGCAATTGAAAGAAGGTTTGGCCTCGTCCGAACCTTCCCATTGGTAAGGTTGCCTCCGTTGGGTCCGGCTTATTAGAAACATAGACGATCCCGAATTTTGACTGGTGTTGTGTTGTTGAAGATACACAAGGTTTTTTTTTGCGCATGCATGTAACCGTTCGAACCTGTGATATCCTGGAAGGATTGAAGGATGCTTACCTAACTTGACTTAACGACGTCGCTATTGGGCATCTGCGACTGGAAGGTTTGGAACTATTCTGATTGGTTTCCTTTTGACAATTATTACGTAGTGTGAAATTTGGAGGCACAATGTAGAGGTACGTACCTTTTTGTGTGGTTGCCAGGTCGCCGTAGTGGCATATGCAACAGGGGTAATGGCAGGGATAGGGGTCAACAGCCATTGATCGAAAGGGTGAAACTTGAAAAAAACAACACCATCAACTGGGCAAGTATCGTAATCGATCCAACTATTTTGAAGTTCAGTGTCCCTCTGTCCTAATTGCGAACTCAAACCACTTCTTCATAGCTTTAATCAGTTACGCGCAAGTTACCTAATATTCTCCCTAATCTACCATTGTTATCACCCCCCCAAGCAGGGCGTAAAAGAGAAATCGGCAATTGGATTAATTGGATTAACTTGGGTGCGTATGTTTGTAGCCTCTCACCAAGACAGAACCGTTTGGTAAACAATATGGTAATACTAACAATATCTGTAGTACCGTTTCGCCCCGTCGAGGATGGGAGGTGTCTCCTGGAACCCGTTGCGTTCCCGCGATGGTCGACAACCCAAATTACCCGTCTATGAAAGCCTAACTGCTCCAAGTAAGGAGCGGGACTCTAACGATTCATACGACTACTCCGACGATGACGGATATTCTGTCACTTCATCATCCCCAGGCACGAGTAACTCGAGAGTCACGAGCGGTTCCATATCCACAGCGACGCCCATCATGTCTAAGAGAAACTTTGCAGTCCCTCGCAGAACATTTGGCTATCGTCTACCGAACAAGATCGTCCGGTACCTCTGTTTTGGCTTGACCTCCTTTATACTTCTGATGATCTTCACCCTCATTCGAGCAAGCCATAACGAGAACAAGGCCATTGCCGAAGGCAGGATCGACAGGCCACATTCTGCTCCTCCTATATGGGATTCTTACCCATTCCTCACAAGATACTATGGTGGTATTAGGAATCTGGTCTCCTTGTCGCAAAGCAACCCCGAGTACCCACGTGCTAAAGGCGAACCACCAGTAGACAAGTTGTCTTATGTCAACGAGAGCAACTGGAAGTCTGACGCCCAGGAGCGGGGCTTGCCTGCTAGCAAGGAGTATATTATGTACCCCCAGAGTGTTTTCCAGAACGCCCCTGAACAATTTAACGAATGTTACCTCGACAAGGCCAATAAGGTGCGCGTCCCTCCTATTCGCTACTACGACGGGCGTCCAAACGGTTTTCCCGAGGCTGTGCTAGGCTCTCACGAGCTTCTAGGTCTCCCCGAGGATATCTGCTTCGAACGCTATGGGCGGTATGCACCGTACGGCTTCGGCTATTCCGTCAGATCCGGTGGTCTGGGTACCGGAGAGCACGGCGAGAAGGAGGGCTTCGAGTCCACTTGGGATAAGGTGCCTCAAGTCGACTGGAAGGGAATGGATTGGGCGGATGTCCAAAGACGCTGTTATAGAGCAAACGCTGCTCGGTACAAGGCATTGCCCGCTAAGCAACCTTCTCCCCAGGGCTTCTTCGTTGACGAAAACACTGCCGCCATGGACCTTCAAACGCGAGACACCCTACCTAATGAATCACTCCAATCCAAGAACAACGAGGCTACCAAAGAAAAAGGCTCAGCGCCAGCTTCTGAAAAGGAGCCTGTCGGCAAACAACTGCCAAGAACTGCCGTTGTCATCCGATGCTGGGACGAATATTTCTGGAGAGAAGAGGATGTTATGAACATTCGCTCCCTGATCAGCGAGTTGGTGCTCGCGTCCGGTGGCCGTTACGATGTTCACTTGCTCGTTCAAGTCAAGAATGATGCCGCACACCCGATCTGGGCAGACGCAGCCACGTATAAACGGCGCATCGAAGAGACTATACCAGAGGAATTCAGGGGTCTTGTCACATTTTGGACAGAGACCCAGATGTTATCACTCTATCAGGGTATTTTTGACCTCTTTGCTCGTGGGCCGGATTTGCCTGTCCACGGTGTTTATCGCGGCTTGCAGATGGCCATGCAACATTTCGCCTACCTGCATCCAGAATACGAAAACTACTGGCAGTGGGAAATGGATATTCGTTACACCGGCCATTATTATGATTTATTTACCAAGGTGGAGAGTTGGGCCAAGGAGCAACCACGAAAAGGTCTCTGGGAACGAAACTCGCGGTTTTATCTACCGTCCGTGCATGGAACGTGGGAAGACTTCAAGCAGATGGCACGAGTGCAAAGCGAAATGGGTACTACAGGTGCTGACAATATCTGGGATAGTGTTCCCGGAGCTGGCAAGCAGTCGCAGCCCAGTCGTGGCGAGAAGCCAATCTGGGGACCCGAGAGACCTAAAGATCCCAAAGATTGGTTTGAGCCAGAAGATGACCCCGTACCAGAGACGACCTACGAGAAGGACAAATATGTCTGGGGTGTCGGTGAAGAGGCTGACTACATTACCTTCAACCCCATGTTTGACCCAGAGGGCACCACCTGGGGTCTAGCTGATGATATTACCGGCTATAATACCACGGAAGGCAATGGCATGCCGCCACGCCGAGCGCAGATCATCACCGCGTCACGCATGTCTCGTCGTCTACTCATGAAGATGCACCGAGAGACCGCCTTCTTTAAGCACCACGCTTTCCCGGAGATGTGGCCGGCCACTGTTGCCCTGCAACATGGCTACAAGGCTGTGTTTGTGCCGCACCCCCTGTATGTTGACCGCGAGTGGCCCACTGAAATCTTCGCGCATACTCTTAACAACGGCAAAAACGGAGCTACTGGTGGCTCTCGAACTTCCGTGTTCGGCCAGCGTGAACACAATCTCATAGGTCTTACGTGGTTCTACAACTCGGGGTTCGCGCCAAACTTGTATCGAAGATGGCTCGGGCTGAAAGTAAACAACGATGGCGGCGAAGAGTTTGAGGTGACAGTAGACGAGAGCAAAAATGCCACCAGTGTCAGCGAAATGCGTGGCGGCGAGGGCAGAATGTGCTTGCCACCCATGCTACTTCACCCGGTTAAGGACGTCGAACTACCGGTTGAGGCCAACCCGGAGGAAAAGGTTGAAGTACCCGAGTCGGACCCCGGGGCCTGAATAAGGTGACTCTAGATCAGAGGACCAAGGTTTTATGAATATCGAACGGATGCATAGGCCCGGGGTTTTGGTAACGGGCAAGTACAGTATCATATGGACTTTAGCACTTATGGGTGGCGTTTATTGGAAAGTTTGCTATTACACATTTCTGCCACTCTCGAGACAGGCTGAATGAACGACGCGGAGCAAGCGTTGTGCTTTCCAGATATCTATAGCATAGGTATGATTTTGTACACATTGGATAATAGGTCATGACGAGGTACATATGTAGAGAGGAACGATACCCGCTCAGAGAGCAGGGTTTAATATGATGATTCTATCTCACTATTGCAATGATCTAGTGTAAGTATTACTAGGTATAACCTATATTCCCACGCTTCAACCAGTTCGGTTCACTCTTAAGTTCAGGCTTAACTTGGTATTGGACCAGTCTACAAAGACCTATTCGTTCGATGTACGTTGCGAGTTACATTTGATCGTGATCATATTACCTTTGTATCTAGTACATAGGTACATAAGGCTAGGTTTTTTCCTTTGCAGCCTTTGCGGCCTCTAAAGCTCCCACAACTGCGAAGGAAATTATAGGGGTAATGATATACGAGAGCTGTAATGGTAAGCGAGGCATCCTCCGCACGGAATAATATCACTTACCGTGAGGAATCTAGCTATAGACATCCGTACGCTCTCACTTGCTCCACTAATATCTGCTAAGGCAAGGACCTTCATGGCAGTAGGACCAATCGGCATCATCATCAACGCCCACCATAACATAGGGTCGTCGGTAAGAATATCTGTGTAAGCTGCCAGGGCCCAGATAAGGGGAATGCTGATACTGAGGTGAAAATTAACACAACGTGATTCAAAGACCAGACCTCGAACTTACGCAGGCCAGAGTATGAATCTAACAAATATGACGCAGATGACGGTACCTACAGGCAGTTTGCCGGCATCCTCGCCCTCTTTCAGGAGCCGCAAGCTCAAGCTCAACTTGACACCAACAACAATAACCTGGAGAGACACAAATAGTTCTCCAACATTTCTAAGGCTAGATGTGAGCCACTAATAATATGTTAACATTATGTAGAACATCCATCCCTATCTGTTTTCAAGATCTGTTTGAGATTTTAAGGATGGTTGGGCATAAAAAGCGACTCGTTTTGGCCTGAATACTGGATATTCTATACGCACCGCATTGAAGTAGCCGCCCTCGTCCATATCATTGAAAAATATTTGATGGAGGGGACGGCATAGACCTATAATCAAGCCAATAATTGCGCCAATGAACGGCGGGTTGAGGAATGTTCCAAAGGTTGTGATTGCAGTTTGCACTGGTTTTGGACTGGAGTAAAAGTATTTTCGTAATTTCGAAGTCAGATGCTTTCCCATTCTACGTTTCCAGTGTACAGCTTTACTAGGAAGGAGAGATGTGCGCTCATTAGGACTGTCTGAACAACCATCGTCGTCGTCGGATTCTCCAGCACAAACACCATTTGCATCCCTTTGCTGCTGGTTCCTGTCGTCATGATGTTGCTGACTCTCAGGATCTGTCGAATCCTCTGGGTCAGCTTCCTGCTGGTTTCCAGTTACCCACCTTGCACCTTGGCTGAACGTGATAGTGTTATTGATGACCGAACAAGCGAGAAAATATGTCCTTGCTCGCTCGATTCCCTCGGACGCTTGGCCGTCACCAACTAAAGTTGCCAGCACTCCAGTTGTCTCTAGCGACTGAAGAAGCAACAAGGGGAGAGACTCGGTATTATTAAAAGCAATAGCAGCAGTCGCCCACTTCGGCAACCGAAAGAAGGCTACCATTGCTTTCCCAATGAGGATAGACGTAACAGTAAAAATAGTCGCCCAAACTTGGGTAGGTGAGTTGACAGTGTCAGTGCGGTAGATAGGTAGTCTAGAGCTTTGATAAGGTGGACATACTGACGATGGGAACGTAGCGCACTGCGGTATCGAGGTGCAACTCGGATCCCAACTTCACGATCATCAAGCAAGGTAACAATACTTTCACGCAGAGACGCGAAACCTGTTCGGCAGCCTCTGTTGTGACGAGGCCAAACTGAGCTGCTGCCACGCCGCAACCGATAGTCAGTAGGACTGACAACGAAGCCTGGACGGCGCCAAGAAAAGAGACGAGTATTTCTGAGGCCATCTTATAGCAACACTATGGTTTGAGAAAGTGACCCGAGAAGCCGTGGAACAACAACAATGTCTCTCTCCTTCTTTGTCTTTCTCTATCTCTATAGGTATGTATATATTTTATCGAATTGACTATGGATTCAGATGTCATTGGCACCAAAGCTGTTTGAGTATTCCATCCAGGACGTAACGAAGACTTACACTACGTAATTATATGTTGGCCGATGTTACCCTAGGTACCCCAGCGTATCGGGACCGCCAAGAGATGCTCTCCTCCCACCTCCGGAAATCGCAATAAACTTTTTTTTTAGCGGAGCCCTTGGTGGCTTTTTTTTTTCTTTAAAAATTCTTATCGGCTTATCTACCTATGCATCAATAGTGGCATGCCTTAAAATTCATTCTGGATAGTGGCTAACAAACTTCTCTGCTATATAAATACCTTTGGTCTCTGGTCGCACGGAACCTTCAATGCTCTTAGGACGACATTAAGTCAGAGATTCCTGAAGGCTTAAGACCTATCTCGGTCATTGGTTTGCCCAATTCAAAATCTAAATCACCTCGGGTAGACGTAATATGTTTGCCAAATTTTCTTCATAGTCAGGTAACAAGAATCTATATAATGCTAGTCTTCCTCTAGATTCCCATCATTTTCACTTCCCATACCATATCATTCCAGCTCTTCTCCCCAACCCTATAAACAACATACAAAGCCAGCATATGTACATATTTCCTAATACATATTCCCCGATAGGTTACAGCATACCTTGACCTCTTGACCTGCTCTCGTTAGACACCGAACCATATATTTCCCAAAACTTGTCAATAATTAAGTCGATATATACTAAAGACTCGAAGGCGTCTAGGTATCTTTTATAAGAGCTCAATTGACTTCAATTGGGAGCAGGGAGCTCCAAACTCTGGTCTTGCGAGACCTGACCACCCCGCCATACCTCCGCCCTCATTTTTAGCTCCCAGCCTATCATGACTCTCTCCACCAAGCTTGCAAGCCGAGCGCCTGTGCTGCTGCGACACGCACGACGGTTGCCCGTGCCTGGAAGACAGCTGACTACAACGAGTTTTCGAGCTCCCTCCAAGCTTCTAGCTTCGGCTATAAAACCTGGGTTTATACAGAAGAGAAACTTTTCTACCACTGGCATATGTTTTACTGGTAGTGTAGCTACAGCCCAGGAGGCCCCGAATCCGAAGGCATACCTAGAGAGTGGCGTGATAAAGCCGAGAGATGTCGTAGGTGTGAAGAAGGTTCTGGTTATCGGCAGTGGTGGTTTGGCAATTGGCCAGGCTGGAGAGTTTGACTACTCAGGTAGGTGTTGTATTGTCTTGTTTTGTATTTATGGCAAAGTTGCCCTTCCCTTCGCAAAGTCAAGGGTGACTCATAGCTCGACCGAGTCTAAGGGATACTGACACTCGGTTTTTTATAGGTTCACAAGCGCTCAAGGCTCTAAAGGAGGCCGGTGTCGCATCTGTACTCATTAACCCAAACATCGCGACCATTCAAACAAACCATGCCCTCGCCGACGAAGTCTACTACCTTCCCGTCACCCCGGAGTACGTGTCCTATGTTATTGAGAGGGAACGACCTGATGGCATCTTCCTGTCATTTGGTGGACAGACGGCGCTGAACTTGGGTGTGCAAATGCAGCGCATGGGCATATTGGAGAGATATGGTGTCAAGGTCCTCGGCACGAGCGTCCATACACTGGAGCTGAGCGAAGATAGAGATCTCTTTGCCAAGGCCCTCAACGAGATCGACATTCCTATCGCCAAGTCAATTGCGGTTGGCACCGTCGATGATGCCCTAGATGCTGCTTCCAAGATCGGATACCCCATCATCGTCCGCGCCGCTTACGCCCTAGGTGGTCTCGGTTCTGGTTTCGCTAACAATGAGGAGGAGCTTCGCAACATGGCTGCTCGTTCTCTTACACTCTCGCCACAAATTCTTGTAGAGAAATCCCTAAAGGGCTGGAAGGAGGTCGAGTACGAAGTCGTCCGTGATGCGAACAACAATTGCATTACTGTCTGCAACATGGAGAACTTCGATCCCTTAGGAACTCACACAGGTGATTCCATTGTCGTCGCACCTAGCCAAACCCTTAGCGACGAGGAGTATCACATGCTCCGCTCTGCTGCTATCAAGATTGTTCGTCACCTTGGCGTCGTTGGCGAGTGCAATGTTCAGTATGCCCTTCAGCCAGATGGTCTCGACTATAGGGTTATAGAGGTCAATGCTCGTCTCTCCCGCTCGTCAGCCCTTGCCTCGAAAGCCACTGGGTATCCGCTAGCCTACACGGCAGCAAAGATTGGGCTCGGGCACAGCTTGCCTGAGCTACCTAATGCCGTCACCAAGACTACCACTGCCAACTTCGAGCCATCGCTCGACTATATTGTGACCAAGATACCACGTTGGGACTTGGCCAAATTCCAGCACGTGAAGCGCGACATTGGCAGCGCTATGAAATCCGTGGGCGAAGTCATGGCTATTGGACGCACCTTTGAAGAATCATTCCAAAAGGCAATTCGCCAAGTTGACCCCAAGTTCGTAGGATTCCAGGGCGACAAGTTTGAAGATCTTGACTACGAACTTTCGCACCCGACAGACCGTCGCTGGCTAGCTGTCGGTCAGGCCATGCTTCACGAGGGCTACTCGGTCGAACGGATTCATGAGTTGAGCAAGATCGACAAGTGGTTCTTGTACAAGCTCCAGAACCTTGTCGACTGCACCAAAGAAATGGAAGCCGTTGGCAGTATCGATGGCCTGAAACGTGAGCTCATACTCAAGGCTAAGAAGATGGGCTTCTCCGACAAGCAGATCGCGAACGCTGTGAATAGCAACGAGGACGCAATTCGTGCTCTCCGATTGAGTATGGGCATTCGACCTTGGGTCAAGAAGATTGATACCTTGGCCGCCGAATTCCCAGCAGATACTAACTACCTCTACACTACGTACAACGCCAGTTCCCACGATGTTACGTTTGAGGATAAGGGCACTGTTGTTCTTGGTAGTGGTGTCTATAGAATTGGTAGTTCGGTCGAGTTCGATTGGTGCGCTGTTAGTGCTACCCTTGCGTTGCGAAACATGGGAGAGAAGACTGTTATGATCAATGTAAGTTGCACTTTCCCTTTCTACATACCCGCCTGGATGCCTTCCCTCAAATATGCTTTTTGATTTACTTTTCGGGACATTCGCCTGCCTTCTGGACGGACAGCACTTTCTTACGAGCGCTTTTTTGTCTTTTTCCCGGTCTTCTTCCCGGTCTTCTTCCCTCTCTTCCTGTTCTTCGAATGTCTCCTGAACAAGCACTCAATTATCCCACGACACCTTCTATATTGAACAATCATTACGATACCTTCTTTTTTATATTGAATCATGGCGTTTTCGGCACCCGCAACCATCCAACTCATGGTCATGGTGACATGGACCTGCCTGACCGACCAGCCATTAAAAAACAAAAACGCCTCGCTCTGAAGAAAGAGAACGCAACGAACCATCATTTGAAGTAAATGGCCAAAAAGGCAAGATCTCGTGCCAACAACCCAGGACGTGATCGCAAAAATAAAGCAGGCCGCGCTCAAAAGGCTTACAAGGAGAAGACATTCCACTGTAAGCGTTGCAATCTCAGTTTCAGTACAAGGAGATCCTTGCAGGATCATGAGGAAACTCCTAAGCACGTGCGGAAGGAATTTGTCACGAAGAATATATACCACGATACCACCGCATTTCAGTGTGGTATGGGCCCACACCTTTTGCGACAGAGTTCGAGAAGGACAACCCCTTTGTTTGTCAGCCATGCAATCTCGGCTTCCACAACAAGCAAAATCTCACAAGGCATAACAAGACGGAGCGACATCGCCGAAACCTAGAGGCCGCCCAGTCGGATTCCTCCCCATGCCGGCATTAAATTCATCCTCGACCATGCCGGCGTCGAGTTCTTTATCAGAGTATAGTTCCGGGCCGGCGTGGGTTCCTCTTCGGAGATAAGTTCCCTGCCGAAGTTGAGACCCGTGCCGGAATTGAGTCCTGTGTCGATGTTGAGTTCCTCCTCGGAGTCGAGCCCCGTGCCGACATTGAGTCCCGCACCAGAGTTACGCCCCGTACTGGAGACGAGTGGAGTTGAGCCCTGTACTGGAGATGAGACATGGACTGGAGCACTGGAATTGAGACCTGCACTGGAGCACCCTGGGCCCGTACTGGAGCAGTGGAGTTGAGTCCTGCACCGGACTCTTCTACGGACATTAACTAACTAGTTGACGCGGATTTCTTGGACTTCTCTTGCTCTATTTAACTTATCTGCTATCCTAGATACTTGCTAACTTCCCTCACGTTTAACCCGGAAACCACGAGCACCGATTACGATATGGCCGACAAATTATACTTTGAAGAGCTCAGTTACGAGAGAGTCTTGGATATCTACGAACTTGAGAACGCATCTGGTGTGGTTGTCTCTGTGGGCGGCCAGCTTCCGCAAAATATTGCCTTGCGTCTCCAGGAGACAGGCAAAGCAAATGTGCTAGGAACTGACCCTCAGGATATCGACAAGGCTGAAGACCGACAGAAGTTCTCGGAGATCCTTGATAGAATTGGGGTCGATCAACCCGCTTGGAATGAACTGACCTCTGTAGCTGATGCGGAGAAGTTCGCCGAGGATGTCGGCTATCCTGTCTTGGTCCGTCCCAGCTACGTTCTCTCGGGTGCTGCCATGACTGTCATCCGAAGCCAAGAAGATCTGAAGGACAAGTTGGAGGCTGCAAGCAATGTTTCTCCTGACCACCCCGTCGTCATAACTAAGTTCATCGAAGGCGCACAAGAGATCGACGTCGACGGTGTTGCTTCACAAGGTAGCTTGATCCTCCACGCTATTAGTGAGCACGTCGAACACGCCGGTGTTCACTCTGGTGATGCTACGCTAGTTCTGCCTCCAGTGAACTTAGATGATAGGATTATGGAACGACTGAAGGAAATTGCCGAGAAGGTTGCGAAGGCCTGGAGCATTACGGGACCATTCAACATGCAAATCATCAAGGCTGACAACCCCGAAGGCGGAGAACCTGCCCTCAAAGTTATCGAGTGCAACCTTCGTGCATCTCGCTCCTTCCCCTTTGTCAGCAAGGTTCTTGGAACAAATTTCATTGATGTTGCGACAAAGGCCCTTGTTGGCAAGGACGTTCCTGCCCCTAATGATCTCATGGCTGTCAAGAGAGACTATCTTGCTACCAAGGTTCCTCAGTTCTCTTGGACACGTCTTGCCGGCGCCGACCCGTTCTTGGGTGTTGAGATGGCTAGCACGGGAGAGATGGCCTGCTTCGGAAAAGATCTTGTTGAGGCATACTGGACATCTCTCCAATCTGCCATGAACTTCCGAGTCCCCGAGCCTGGTGAGGGTATTCTCTTCGGTGGCGAGACCTCGAAGCCGTGGCTTACCAAGATTGCCGACTACCTTGCTCCTCTTGGCTACAAATTCTACGCCGCCGGAGAGGATGTCAAGCAGTTTCTTGAGTCGACCACTCAGGACAAGGTCACCGTAGAAGTGATAGAATTCCCCAAGGAAGACAAGCGGGCGCTTCGGGAAGTCTTCCAGAAGTACGACATCCAGGGTGTCTTCAACTTGGCTCTAGCCCGGGGTAAGACGGTCATGGACGTTGACTACGTGATGCGACGAAACGCCGTGGACTTTGGTGTTCCGTTATTTATGGAGCCTCAGGTAAGTAACACGAACAAAACCACTCATTATTATTACCTAGCGTGCTGACAGTTGTTGATCTCTAGACTGCCATGCTCTTCGCTCAGTGTATGAGCGAGAAGCTTCCTAGAAAGGAAGGTATCCCGCCCGAGGTCCGTCGGTGGTCCGAGTACCTCGGCGGCAAGCCGTTGTAGAGTAGATACCCGGTTTACAGTCTAACCAAACTCTAATTTAAGAAAATTATCAAACATGTTTTCTCAAATTCCTTACCATCCTATCAAAGGCGTTCGCTTAGGGCTACTAAAAATATGGAGGCGGATGGCGGTGGAAGGCAAAAAATGATATCTGTTTGTTTTCTTCGTTATTGGTGCAAAGGGAACGAGAAAAAAAAGGGGTTTCTCGTTGTAGATAGATAGTTGGAGGTAGTTGGTAGGTACCTAATTAGGTACCGAAGTAGGACCGTATGTGTACATGGAATGATTCCTAATTCACCAATGCGTTTTTCTATAACAATTTAGCTGGAAGTGACCCATTCCCCTGGTGAGATTTATTCTACCGATAGGAATCCTTTTTGTATAATGATAATTCAGTTGGGTACGACCTAGGCACTCTCTTAATATGAATCATTACGTGTAGTGTTCACTTCCACGATAGAATAATTCTGAAAATACCTAATTATCATTACACACTCTCATTCATATCTTATATTCTCGCAAAATGACACATTGTACCTATCACTCAAATAAGATGAGGTAGGACTTTCCAAAGTCAGTATGATTCTCCAGGGGATATTTATTTGACACTAGAGAATAAATCCAAGCCTACACGTGTTCTCGCTATGGTAACCTAATCAAAAAGTTAAAGTGAATGCACCTGAGATGTTTTAAAAAAGCTCCTACGTTACTTTTTGCTTGTCCAATACTACATACATACCTGATATCTCTTGACAATCACACTTAAAGTCACAAAGGGAGCGAGCACAGGGAGAATACCTAAGGTTTAGGTTGACTGATTGTGTAAAAGTATGGAATTCTTAGCGATTTGCATACTACCTAATGCGAGAATGGTATCTTGTAGGCCACGGCATTGCTTTTAATCTCATCGTCCCGTCCGTCGGCGACGATGATAATTCCATTATGAATAAGGGGCAGTATAACACTGCAACTACCTTCTGGCTGAGGTTCCCTCCTCTTTATGTACGAAAAACGCCCGTTTCCCTGTTACGCCGGCCAAGGCCAAGTCGGGGGCTCGAGGCCTCGAAACCTAATTAGACTGGGTTTTTCTCTTCCGTCTATTATCTATCGTCGACCTGGGAGGACTTGGTTTTCCACTCCCTACTTTACTAGGATAGAAGAAGTATCACCTCCGGAGCAAATGAGTAGTCCCTAGTAAAGCTAATACCACCGCTCAACTGACTACACTAAAAACCTCAGCTTCCCAGGTGGATGGAGGAAGAGAAGAATCATAGCTGCTCGAACTGGGCGCGATCGAAATAGGGACGGTTTTCGTTTCGTTCGTTCAGCCTAACGGCAGCAAGACGCTTAGTAAGCGGTACACCGGAACTATTGTTGGGGCGGGCACTAGCGGACGCTCCTACACCACTAGCACTGCCGTCCGCTTGGCCCCCCTCGTCACTTGCGTGGCGAGGGCGCTTCTTGGGGAGTTTCTCACCAGTCTCAGTCAGAATGGTCTCTAAAGTCTGCCAACCGGGCATGGAGAATAGTTGATACGTCTCGGCGAGATCGTGCGTCGTCGCCGCACGGCAGAGGAGGGCCTCCTCTTCCTATTGTATTGTTAGTTTAGCGAGTGAGACCAGTCTCAAGATGCTGGTGGGAGCTTACCTTGGATAGTATTCCCATGGCGTGAACGAAGTTGAGAAGATGGAAATCCGAGAGGGACCCTAGCTTGCTACCATTACCGGTATCGAGGGCCTTGGCGACCGACTTGAACTGCTGGCTCTCGCCCATGATCTCGCGGTTCTCGATGGGAAAGTTGGGGGTGTTGAATAGAGGCTTGGGCTGGGCGGGGAAACCGTGTGTCAAGGTGACGAAGAGATATTCGACGGGGAAGGAGGGTTTGGCGTTTTCCTGTACGTTGGCGCCGTATTCGTTGATCTTCCGGTAGAATACTTCGGGGATGTATCGCGTTCTGCTGGTGGAACCGTCGTCTTCCTCTTCTTCTCGCACGAGCATGACGCTGGGGTCGGCTGATGGCTCGACCAGGTCTGCTCGCACCATTTCTACGGCCTCGTTGGATACTTGGTAAGACGAGATGGCAATATCACCCGTCTCGTCGCCCGAGATGAGGCAGGTGACGAAGTTGGAACCGAATCTTCCGGTATCGCTCCATTTGGTAGGTTTGGGGTGCTGGGCCTGTAACCGGGCTGCGAAGCAAATCTCCAAAGAACTAAGATAATAGGCGTCGGCGTGCCGCTTGCAAATAACCTTTCCGTCGCCTGTACCTGCGTCGAGCAAGTCGGTAAAGACGACGCCAACCTGCTCGAGGCCGCATAGCTTGGCGACATGATTCACGGCAGCCTCGTTCTCCCAAGCGTTCAAAGATACGCCGTCGACCTCGTCTATCTGTGGTACTTCGTATATAGCCTCGACGATAGCTTTAACGCCGAGGGGCACCTCGGTATATTCGGCGTAGCGACCGTATAGGTATCCAATCCGCTGAGCACCGGTTCTTCTCCAGGCGTCTATAAAGGAATTGACGAGCTCAAACGACGCAAACTCGACGTGGTCTACCGATCGGAAAGTCTGAGGCTGCAGGGTAATAGCGCTGGGCTGGCACTTGGTGCAAATACCCTCGGGCCACGCCGGGTGACCTGAAGGACAGTCTCTCTTGACTCGGAAATAGGGCTCCTTTAGTGGTGGAATAAAGGAACTCCCCAGCTCGGGCTTGTTGGTGGCCGAGTTGATTTTCCGGAGATAGGAATGGAACGACAGGTACTTGATCCCCTTGTCGACGAGGTATTGGGCGTTGAAAGGGTCGAGTGGCATGCAGTAGTCGCACATACCCTTGGGTCCATGCTTGCACATGCGATCTCTACCGCGAGGGATCTTCCCATCCTGCCTGTCCAGCCTATCGTCGAGCGCCGACTGCTTCACAACCTCCCAGGGATTCTTGATGACTTGCGTAGCGGATAGTAGCGGGAGCGGGTTGACAGGTACGTCCTCGGTAGGCAGGATAGGCTTTCCATTCAGTCGGTTCGTCGACGACGTGGTGGTAGTGGAAGTAGAAGTAGAATTGGTGGAGGCGCCATTCGCGTGACCGTTAGCGTCGCTCTGGTGTTGGTACTTGATGAAGATTAAATCTCCGTGACTGCGTATATCGTGTTAACATTAACAACACACATAACGAAACGAAACGAAGCCCGCGGGAACAGGTCTGGTGTACTTTAACCCGATATCAGATAGCTTGAACCTGGCAATGTCCTTTATCCTCTTGGAGTCTTTGCCGTGGGGGTCCGGGGACATGGAAATGGTGTTAGGGTCGACGGTAGGTGGCAATTGCGTCGCAAGCTACAATGAACAGTTAGAGATAGCTGCTCAACCCAAGCAGCAAGCAACAAGCGCTTACCTGGCGGCCCAGCTCTGCGAACGAGTCGCTTCTCTCTAGGCTGATCCGGATCATGCCATCCGGGCCTCGTAGTCGTAGTAGCATGGTGGCTTGAGCTTCTTATACGTACGATACGGGGAGAGCGTGTTTTTATAACGGATGAGGAACGAGAGGATCACTCATGAGGGTTAGATGTTATACCTAAAAAGGTGTTGCCAAATTTAAATAATTTGGGGGGGATGGGGGGATGAGGGGATGGGAGGTTGTAATATGAATGGCGACTGGAAGAAACGGGTAAGTTCTTCGAGTCGTCGGAGAAGTGGGAAGAATGTATGTGTTAAGATGTCGAAACTTCGTGGATTACGGATTACATTTAGAAGTTACATGCATTGTCAGGCACTGACGGCTGATGACGCGCCCTAGTAGTAGTGGGGTGGTCCTTGCAGCTTACCTAGCACGGGTTTTAAGGTACATGTATCTTACATAGTAAATACCTACCTAAGGTACATGTTAGGTCAGATACAACCTTAGGCCTAATATCCACACCTAGGTGAGGTAGGTAGCTACCCAGCGCAAGTGGTCCAAGCTCCAACAAGCTAACTATCCACCCTGCCATCGTAAGAATCGTCAAGCAACGGATAGAAGATGACCAGGTATGCTACAACAATGCAACGAATTTTTTATTGCAAAGACTCCCGTAGACATCCTCTCGGACCTCCTAAGCTAAAAAAAAAAAAATAAACATCCCTGTGTGACAATGACAATTCCGTGTTCATCACCTCCACCAGCCGTACGAACTACAGTAACTAAGGGGTACCATGTAACCTTGATAGCTGTGGCCCTGCTTTTTTTAATACCCCCCTTTCCTCCAGATCTCTGGACGTAGACTTCTCTGGTACCGCATCAACTGTTCTGAAAAGGAAGCATTGCCTAGTTTACACATGACGAGCACAACCCCTGAGCCAGAAGTACTCAGTTGTCCTATGCATCGTCCAAATCGCATTGGGCCACCATTGCACAAATTGTGGCCATTCCATGCCTATCTTGACCCTCCCCTAAACGCCTCGTAGATGCCCACGTCGGGCAGCAAAATATCATCCTTTTCTTATCGCCTTTCCTGGGAAACCTTAGCCGCCATTGCTTCACGCTGTAGACTCGACTTCTGCCGCCGTCTCTTCGGTCGTGGCATTCGTCGCCTATCAAGAGTTAGTCTTGGAACTTCGTCAGTCTTCGAGCATGGGGGCCGCAATTCATTCTTTACGATCAATCGCACCGAGTCACCAAAGCAAGCAACTACTACGTACCTCTGCGGCATCCGGCTTCTCTTCGGTTGCTGGTCCCTTCTTGTTCTCGGCCTCTTTCGACTCCTCCTCCTCCGGAGCGTCGGCCTTGGCATCCTCCTTCTCGGCGTCGGCCTTGGAATCGGCCGAGGTTTCCTTGACGCCGTTGGTGGTTCCTTTACCACCCTTGGAGGCACCGTTAATACCGTTGGCAGGTGCCGAGGCAGAAGCCGGAGCACCGTCGTCGATCGCCAAGAGGTGGTTCCACTTGTCCAGGAGGGTCTGCGATCGCGGCTTGAACTGGAACTCATCCTCCTTCGGAATCGTCTCTAGCTTGAGGATGGCTTTGAGCACCTTGTTGATCTTGGTCGCTCGAATGATGCTAACCTCGAGATCAGGGAACGTTTCGAGCTTGGCCAGAAATTCCGACATGGACTTCATCTCCTCTTCCTTTGGCTCTTGGTCGCGGAGCAATAGGCCCTTCTGAAGTCGATGTCGCAAGAACAGTATCTCCTTCTGTAAAATAGTCAGCATAAATCGATGCAATTGCAATATGTCCAAACTGCCTTACCTCCTTGCGCAAACGTTTCTCCTCGGGACTCAACTCTGGCTCCTTGGGTGCAGCGGGCTCCTTCTTCTTACTGTCGGTCTTCTCCTTACCGCCCTTAGCGGGCTTGGCCTTGACCTTGACGGCCTTGGAAGAATCCTTAGTAGAGGGTGAATCTACACCGTTTGACGCCTTCGGAGTCGAGTTGTTAGTCAGCTTGATCTTGGGCTTCTTGACCGACTCAGCTCGATGAGGAGTCTGGAGCAGAGTTAGCACTTGGTTTCTAAACTTGAAGAAATATGTTCCCTTACGGTAGTCTCATCTTCAGCCTTGCGCTTCTTGGACTTGGGTTTCTTTTCAGCAGGCTCCGCCTCGCCGCCTTCCTCGGCATCAGCCATCTCCACGTCTTCGTCTTCGTCGGCCGCGGCAGATTCGGCTGCCTTGCTAGCTCTCTTGGGCGTCTTAGCGGCTTTTGCCTTCTTCAGTTCAAGCTTCGCGATACGTTGCTGCTCGAATTCACGGAGCACATTCTTGTAGTAGTCTAGGTCATTCTGCTCCTGAGCCAGTAGATGCGCGCTTTGCAGATCTTTGCGCATCTTGGGCGTGACCATGCTGCTGACTGTTTCAGGGTCAAGTTCGCTCAGGTCGGTATTGGTCGTCCAAGAGCTAGATAGATGGTTGGTTAGCTTCTAGTGACCAAGTTAGATAGGGGCGCCTTACAATTCGTTGGTGTGCAGATACATGACCGGATACGTTCGATCCGCGATTCTCTTGCCACCATCGGCGAAGTCCTCGCGGTAGGTCCCATCCGGGCGAGCAGCGGTGACGGGTCGTGTGCTCAGCATGCTCTGCGGTAGCATGTCCTCCTCGGCTATGATGACAGGCCACGGAGGGAATCCCTTCAACTTGGCGAAGTAATGCTCGCCGGGCTTCACGTCGACGTGCAAAATCTTGCCCTTTGATTGCTTCTTGTTCAACTTTTTGGCTTTGGCATCGCCAGCAGACTTGCGACGCGCCTTAGACTTGTCCTTGGCTGACTCTGCTTCAGCTGCGGCACCTTCAGCAGTGCCCGCAGCAGTGTCGTGCTCAACATTGGCCTCCTCCGGCTCAACCTTGGCATCGGCTGCAGGGTCGTTGGTCTCGTCAGTAGGTTTGTCGGCCATCTCGACGTCTTCGGTCTCGGTGTTTTTCTCTTCGGTTGACGTGGGAGCCGGGGCAGATTCTAAAGACATAGGTTATTAGCTGTGCTAGATCGAAGTACCTAGTAGGGTTGAAGGCGGAAAGCAAGCGTGCAGGTCACACCAGAGTGGTGACCGAGTAAGATGCATTCATGTAGGGAACTGGCGTTGAGGCGCGTAGGGAAAGTTCAAGTGGCAATGTATCCATCGTGACTTACCCTCAGTCTCGGCTTCAGCTTCGGCAGGCTTCTCCGCCGCACTATCCTCCTTGGTCTCTGCAGCGTCTTTGTCAATTGGCTTCGCATCGACGGCAGGTGCAACGGATTCGGGCTTAGCACCCTCTGCAGCAGTAGCCTCGAGAGGTTGCGCAGCGGCAGGTTGCGCGACAGTTTCGTCGGACATGATGATATGAGATGACGATGATTTTGAGAATAGGTTACACGATTATCGCGACGTGTAGGAGAGCGTGCTGGAGGTGGAGGATGATGGGTCCTTTCAAAAAAGATAAAAGGAAAAAAAAAAAGTTGTCAAAGTTTGTGGTTGCGACGAAAGTTGTTGACCGACGGTTGGTCAGTTGGAAAAAAACGCGTCCAGCCAACTTCTTAAACTAAACTGGAGAAGTTGACGGAGCTAACGGGTGGTAGCGACTGCCGTCGATGGGAAGGTTCAATTGAAAGGCGCGATCAAATTGGGGATAGACACGGAAGGTGAGAGATGGGGGATGGGGATTACGATGGAAATAATCTTGTTTGGTTGGGTTGGGAAAATCCACCGAAAGAGACGAGAGCAGAATGGGAAGGTTGATGAAAGAGATGTCAAGAAAATTCCCAAGGATCGAGATGGAAAGCCTGTGCTCATTCGAGTACGATGTACGCCTCTTATTCTTAACACGTGCACGTGACTTGATGAAGATGGATCATGGCGTCTCGTGTTGCGTACCCAGCCAGGTAAAGAAAAAAAAAGTAGGTTATTTCCTAGGTGGGCGATACTTAGTCTTGGTACCTTGGTCAGATTGCGCCGATACGTGGGTCTCCTTACTGTTTACATGCCTGCCCGTCTATGGTCTAGATAGGGAGATAGGTAGGTACTTAGGTAGGCAAGGAGGTAGTTAATGTAGGTAACGCCAACCCACCATTGAGAAACAAACCCCCCTCGGTGCCCATCACCATTTCATCAATAACGACCTCCTCTTGTATCCATCCTCGTTGTCCGCTTAGCTTCCACCTTCCTCCGCATGTGCCTTTTAGATGATGAGGTCTTCACGAGACCAAGCCCCCGAGGTGTCCCAGTTCAAACAACTCCACGTTCACAAGGCTCACGCTTCCATTGTGAAGCTGACGATGTCGATTACGATCAACCGATGATATGTTAGTAGAACAAATACCTAGTAATCTTTTTTTTATTACCTAGTTCCTTTTCCCTAGATACTTCGCCGCCATGTCCATTATCCTCCGAATGACTTGCTATATGTACAGTAAGCTCTTCGTACAGCAGATGGATGTATCCCCACCTGTAGAGAGTCTCTCAAGGACGCCTCGGCGGTTCTACTCGTCATCCTCTTCTTCCTCCTCGTCCGAGTCCACATCCATGCCCTCTGCAACTGTGACGGAAAAGGTCGGTTCCTGGTCCACGCCGACATAACTATCACTCATCAAGAAGAGCTTCAGGTCATGTTTGCCCGGAGTCGGGACTGTGTACTCCAACTTAACCTTGAGTTGCCGACCGATTGTGACCCGCTTGATTGCGAGCAGAGTCTTCGTGCCCTCCTCTCCAACGACCAACCACCAGTTCTCCACCTTCTTGGTGGGGTAGAACGGAGCATGAACTGTCGTGTCAACCTCACCGTCCTCCTCTTCAACCTCGCGTTCGATCTGGACGTTCATGTACGCCGGTTCTCCCGCTCGAATGTTGTCTTCGTCTAGGAGTTCGAATTCGAGTGAAATATCCGGGTAGTTGTTATTGGTAAAGGCCGCCGCCTGGGCTAGCTGAGCTTGCGACAAACCCAGACGTTTGACCAGCTTGGCATAGTTGGTGTTCTCCTCAGGATTCATCGCTTCCATGAAATCGAAGATGTCGTTGATCCTATGACACAACAAGTCAGTATATTTACGGCTGATATGATTACATGTTACATACTCAAACTCATTTGCCACCTTCACCACCTCAGGTGTGAAATGAGGGATTTGCTTCAAGGGACTGTCGCGGTCCCACATAGCTTGGACCACCATCTGCGACATTTCCATGGCATTCATGGCATTTAGGTGCCCGTCGGAGGAGAGAACATCGACCGTCGCACTCAGGAGGCTTAATATTTTGGATACGACCAATTCCTGATCCTTGGCCAGGTCGATGGGGAGTTGCATTCGGGAGAAGTGCGCCTGTAACAATACAAACGCCTTAAAATGCGGCGAGTCGTATGCAGGCTCGGACATCTTGACAGGAACCCTATCGTAGATCCGTCGGAGTAAGTTGTCTTCGTGGCGGCGGATCTGGATCGACTCGAACTCTGTCGCCGACGTCACAATTTCCAATATTCCCTTAAGCTTCGTTCTTGCTGTCAACGATAGCAAGAAAGTTTGCATCGTGATATAAGAGATGTTGTAATAGGCCGCAATCATTGCCGCGTTCTGGGGAGCAACCGAGCCATCGTCTTCGTCAAAGTAAATAATCTTAGACTCCGTGAGTTCTCGCAGAGTGGTTTCAACAAGGTCAGATAGATAGTTGCTTAGCCCATCGTGTGTCGGGCTCGTCAAGCTGTAGTAACTTGGATTCGCCAGGAGTCGGCGGTAGAAATACGTGAACGTCGTCCAGTTGATGGCATCATCCGCAGATTCGATCATCTTAGTACTGACTTCCGTGACGAAAGCGTCGTGCACGAAATTGTGGAGATGCGATTCAACTGGAAGGGCTTCGTTCAAGAACTTTTTGAAGTATTCTCTCTTGACGGCTGGAACCATCAGGACTCCTCGGCTGCGCCCGTCTCGAGATGAACGCAGAGCTTTCCCAAACATCTGCAGTACTTCGCTTAACTGGTAGTCGACGTAACGGTGCTCACGACCCTCGAAATACTGAGTCCCCATTACCACGACTAGATGTGCAGTGCAATCCAGTTCCCAGCATACGTCGCGAGATGCGACTAAGACCTGAATAGCGCCTTGATTGTATAGATGGAGAACGATGCGCTTGTCGCTCGGACTAAGTGCCTCGTGGTAGTAACCAACACCATGCGACAGTGCTTCAGCTAAGGCCTCCTCCTGGACGCGTTCTAAAAGCGGGCGAAGCTGATCAACGTCCACATGCAGGAACCTGTCCTCGTCGTCCTCCGCTAAGCAAGATGCAAGAATATCGCGAGCGCTAGACCTCGTTTGTTTCCTACTCGGGACAAAAATCAGAGCCGGTTGATCAGGTGATAATTCGGTAATCGCGAGGTATGCTGGCTTGGCCATGGCAAGCATGAGGGACGGGAAATGGGGAATCGAGAAAGATTGGATGCGAAGTTCCAGTGGCACGGGGCGGACGTGCGGGCTGAAGTTGTATATGTCCTTCTTTTTAGCATCAATCCATTCACCAATATCCCGAGCATTTGCAAGCGAGACACTCAACCCGATGATCCTCATCGCCAGGCCAGCGGTGGTGCGGATGTAATGCATCCGAGATACTATAATCTCGTAAATGTACCCTAACGGGCCACCAAGGAGGTGGAGCTCGTCAGCAATAAACAGCTCAACCGTGAGAATATTCTTGCGGCGCTGCCACTGCCGAGAGAGGACATCCCACTGCGCGGGTGTAGCCAAGATAAGATCTCCCTTCTCGAGCAATTTAAGATCTGTTGCCGTCTCTCCAGTGAGCTTGACTATCTCCTTACCACCACGTAGGTGACCGAGCCTTTTTTGCCAATCTTGATGTTTGATATCAACAAGTTCCTGGAACGGTGCAATATAGACAGCACGTCCAATCTCTGGTTTAGACCAAAGACGCAAAAGGGCAAACTCGGCACAGACAGTCTTTCCACTGCCAGTCGGAGCCCCGATCAGAACGTTGTCATCCGTCGTGTAAAGAGAATTGAAAGTTTGTGTCTGGATCTTGTTGAAATAATTCCAGGACTCGTACAGGTTGGCATAATCCTTTGCCTTCAGTGCAGCAACCGGGAGAGGCTGCAGATCTAGAAGCTGCGTATGAGGCGGGAACTTCTCAGGAAGTATGAGTTTTTGGAAAGAGACAGCCAGCTTCGTCTCTGAATGCATCCACCTGTCAGATATGACAGAAATAAAATAGTTAGGAGGCATAGGCTCGGTGATAGGAACTGTGAAGTCCACTACGTGCTCGTTGGACTCCGACACAGCATAGTCCTTCCGTAGGAGGAATTGGTCGTGGAATAGAATATCCTCGCCATCGCAATCTTCGACGATAATCCAGAAACTTTCCGCCGATCCATGTACTTCGTCATCCCACTGGAAATTTGGCGAGATGGATAGTTCGACTCGAAGCATAGAACGGGTCATTGGCTGAGCTTGTGCCTGAATCTCTACCCTGGGGAACTTAGACACTAGGTCGCAGACCGTGCGGCCTGCTTTCGGTAAGCCAAGCAGCTCTCCCATCCTGGGAGGGTCTAGATCGAAGTAACTACCCCACGGCACGTCGATTTTCTCAGCCTTCGCTATAACGTCCCGAGAACAACGGGGAAATTGCCGTAGTGGCGTCATGGTGAGCCACATTCTCTTCTCTGCCATTTTACACAAATCCAAGGCCGTCTTAGTAACGTTAGACCATCCCTTTTGAAGCGTAATCTCGAAAATGGCCCGAAGAATACGGCCAGCAGATTGTGTGACGTAAACCATATCCGCCATAAGGGCTAATCCCTCTAGCTTGAGACGGCTGATGTACGCCTGCAACAAGGCATTGATTTTGGCGTGTGGCTCCTCAATGCCCTCCTTTACAGGTACTGGCACTCGGGCTAGGATCTTGGCAAGCTCCAGCTTCTCATCCTGACGAACGGGTATGTACTTGAACTCGGCGCTGAGAGCAAACACCCGGAAAAGCTCAATCGTCGTGATAGAAGGTTGGATGAGCTTGTTGTAGGTATCCATGGACCCATGAGTAATGTAATAGTGGGATGCTATCCTTCCGAGTTCAGTTGCTTTTACCTTCCCAGTCTTCTCATCGTAGGTGATTAGATTGGACTTTTTCAGCACAGTGGCCGCCGAGTGTATAAGATCGACTCGTTTCTGCTCCAAGGCTTCGTCGTCTTCGTAGTCGGCTCCGACGCTGTAGAGTCCAGGTGACCTCAGCATTCGGACGAATAGATATGTGTATCCGAGCCATTCCACCCCTTCATCCCGACTTCGCACGTTGCCTAGAACAATCTCTGCGTTGAGATTATCCACGAGTTTACTCGCAAACTGACTCTCGATTGGCAATTGTTGGTTAAGAAGTGAGAGGTAGTATTGCATCTCGCTTTGGGACGTGATGATGATGCCTTCACCATACGTGTCGTACTGAGGTCGCCCCGCGCGACCCAGCATCTGTAAGACATCCTGTGGGCTCAGCTCCACCCAACTACCCTTCTCTGGCGAGTAGACCTGGGTGCCCTTGATGATAACAGTATGTGCTGGCAGATTAACACCCCAGGCAAGAGTAGCTGTACAGACAAGGACTTGGATTAAACCGGAGGCAAAGAGGCCCTCGACCTCAGCTCGGTCGAGGCGACTCATACCGGCATGATGGATACCAAATCCGTAAGGGAGAAGATCCTTGAGGTCGGCATCTGTTATGTCATTGACAATTTCATTCAAAGCTTCTCTGGAACCTGAATCATGTTTCAGGATTTGGTTAATTGTCTCCATCTCCAGAGCCTTGTCTCGGACATACTTTGCAGTCTTTGCGGTTTCTTTTCGAGAATGGACAAATATGAGCATCTGGTTTCGGTGAGTACCAACATGTTCAATGACTTTGTTGTACGTAATGTCGTTCATCGTCTTGAGCTGTTTGATGGCCTTCTTTTCGGTAACTCCGATAAACTCTTGCCTCAAAGGACACGGTCGGAATGAGCCATCAAAGTGGAAAAGTCCCTTGATAGGGTCTACACGAAGGAAGCTAGCCACATCTCTATAATTCGGCAGGGTAGCGGATAAACCGATGAGTCTGACTGGGTCTCCAGTTTGCTCCGTCTTCCTGATAGTTCTGCTGACGATACTTTCGATGACAGGTCCTCGCTCGTCATGCAGAAGGTGAATCTCGTCGATGATGATCAATCGCACAAGGTTTGTGTACGTGAGGTCCGTGGCTTTCCGTGTGATGACATCCCATTTCTCAGGGGTGGTCACGATTATCTGTGTCTCGGAAATTTGCTGCTTGGTAAGTTGTCGGTCACCAGTCAGCTCGGCCACCGTTATGCCGTAGGGCTTCAAGCGTGCGCCGAAGTTCCCAACTTGTTCTTGGACCAGAGCCTTCAAAGGTGCAATATATACGATTTTAAAAGCGTCCAAGTCGAGGTCTCCCGTTCGTGGATCTCTGTGCTTCCCGAGTTCTCGCAAAATGGTCAGCATAGCTACATTTGTCTTGCCGCTACCAGTGGGAGCACAGATAAGCATGTTTCCATCGTCTTCAAAAGCCGTTGGGTAGCACTTTGACTGAATTTTGTTAAGGGCCTTGGCCGAACTGAAAGGCACACGTGCCCACTCGGGCATCTCAGTAATGGGAATGTTGGTGTCTTCTGCTTGGCCGCGCTTCTTGGGTGGGGGGACATGAATCTCTTCATAACCTTTAAACGTCCGTTTTGTTGAACCCTCGGGGAGTCTGACTTTTGGGTTTGTCATGAGATGGTTGCCCTGGTCGAACACGAGATTTTCGAGGTTGATAAGCTTCCGAGGTTGGAGGCCACCGACCAGTTGACCTTCTGTTCGCTCGACCTTTGGTGCCGTGCTGAACGACGCGGGCACATCAATGTCCATCTTTATCTCTAGCTTCTTTGCACTATCGGCCGGCTTCTTCCCTCGGAGCTCATCCAGGATCCATCTGACGCCCTCGGAGGCCATCTCCCGCTCAATGACACCCCTCTCCTCGTCACCCTCTGCCCTAGCTAGACGTGTAAGCCACACGATCTTCTCTCGGTTCTCGATAAGCTTCTGGACGACCTCATGATGTTCGTAATCAAGGAGTTCCATCAACTCGTTTTCGATCTCTCTCAGTTGCTTTTCTTCTCCGCCGGGTTCATCGGGATCCCCAGAGAGTATGTGCAACGCTTGAGAGGTCTTCTCGTGTCGAATATGGTCATCGGTATATATATTGCCAATCTCTCTTTGCAGCCAGTAGGCATCGATCTGGCGCGCAGGAATGTAGTTGGCCTTCCTGGAAGTTCCTGCGTGCTTATCGTCAGGTAGCCCGGCATCTATTACCATGTCCTCTCCGTCGTCTAAGCCTGTGCTCTGGTCTCGGTCTTCACCCGCTCCTTCGGCCGTCGCCTGTTCTCCTATATCCTCCTCGCTTTTGTCAAAGACTGCTTCGTCATCTGAGGATTCGTCACGGACTTCGTTGACAAGCGCCTCGCCGTCTTCTTCTTCATCGTCGAAGACAACAGCAACGCCCTGGCGCTCATCGAGTTCCGCGTCGTCATCGGCTACCCCAGCGCCGGTATCCATTTCCTCGTCGTCGTTTTGGGTATCATAATCTGTAATCTTCTTTCCGAGGTTGACCAACTCGTTGAACTGCTTGGGATTCAAAGTTGCACCTAGCAAGTCGTCTATCTCCTTCTTCTTATCGAAGTCCTTCATATCCTCGTCTTTCAGATATTCCAGAACGGCATCTGCTGCGCTCAGAACGATTTCATGAGACACGTCACCGAGATTATTTGCGACAATGCTCAGTATTAGGTCGTAAGTAGCACGGGTAGCTGGTATGCGGGGTCGGTATCTCAGGCCCTCGACTAACAGATCTGTCTGTCCAAGGATTCCTGTCGCCCGCATCTGTGACGGGTCGCCTTTTCGCTTTCTCTGCTCGCGGGCTAGGATATCTTGGCCCTCTTTTAAAGTGCCCCTCTCGACATCTGGCAAGCCTGCGGTCTTCTTCTGTTTGGGTGCGGCGTCGCGCGCAACTCTGGAGCCCATATCGTTGATCCTCAAACGACCAGCAAGGGATTCAGGGTCGCCAGTGGCCTCGTCGGTTCGCCTTGTAACAAACCGTCTGTCCGCCTGGAGGACCAGGTTGGACATGGCCGAATACTTGTACTGCGACTGATCCGCCATCTTGATGGTATTTCGCGTTTGATGGCTCTTGTTGTGGACGGTACTAGAAATAAGGTAGCGGAGGGAGAGCGGTCGGCAGGTCCAATTTGATCAAATGGACGTATGCGCCGTGCTTGTCTGCAGATGAAGCATTTAGAGAATGCTAGACAAGACAAGCGCCTTCAATTCACGTTCCTAGTCTCGGGTATGTTATAGGGCAAATGTTTTTGTCGGTAGGTGTCGCGTTTTTTTTATTTGCGTTATGATAGGAAAATGATGAAGCTAGAACATTTTTATTGATGAGATGCCTAGCTTAAAGGCCTAGGTTAGGTAGCTAAAACTTTTTTCAACCCGCGTCTTACAAGCAAAGGTGGGGCAAATTTTAGGAAAATTCTCTCTAATTGGCTAGATATACCAGTTACATACATTAAGTTAAGTACCTGCATATAAGAAGGTACAACTTATGTACCTACCGGGCTGGTAGTGGGTATGTGTGCATACATAGTACATCATCCTCAATATTCATAAAACATGAGAATACACATACATACTTACCTTCATGTAGGCAACGTATAACAAATATTGATGGTTGAGGGGCAATAAATAAGATTGTCCACTTAGAAATTGCGGCGTATCCTAGAGATTGGTCCCCAAAAATGCGGATAAACCCGTAAATCAATACGTTCGTCCTTCTAGTTTGAACGTCAACACTTACACTACCAACCTTCTTCATGGCTGCCATGGACAAGGACCTGCGTGAGCGGGCTCGCAAAGTTATTGAGCAACAGATTCGTCCCCGCGACGAGGCCATTTCCGTGAGACGACACCTCACTCACGACCTAGCCCAGAGTATAGGGACGGAACAACTCAGTAGCCCCTTATCACTCGTCGACCTAGATACTACCGTTACACCGTCCGAATCATTGCAGGGCACGTATCGAGAGTATATCGAGGCTGTCCGGAGAAACGTTGAGATCCGAACTGAGTTCGCTCAGCTGCAGGAGGAACATGATGCCGCTACTACTTCTCTTCCGGCTCCACCAGAGGAAGACCTACAGACACGGCTTCTTGAGCTCCAGCTCGAAGTCGCCACGCTAGAGCAAGAACGCGAGAGACTCAACGTAGTAGACAAGCACCTAGTGGAACTTGATCAGCAGCCCGCGGCAACTCCAGACTTCTTAAACACCGAGGCTATGTTTAAAGATTGTGCGTCGCTCCCTGAATTGCCAAAGGAACTCATAGCTGGCTTCACCGAAGATCGAGATGCACCTAGCCGCGAGATCCAGGAACTACTCTCACGTCTTCAGAAGGCTGTCCTACGTAATAAACTACTAGCGCAGCGGGAGAAGCAAAACTTCGAAAAATTGAAGGCCAAAATCCAGATCGATCCCAACAACCTCTCCCCGGAATTGCAATTGCGTGCACTTAACGCCGTGAAGGATAGCTTGATCAATTGGATCGAGGCCATGCTTACGAAGGCAGGAGGCGAAGATGATGAACCAAGTCTCGAGTCACCAACCAAACCACGACAGGCGGGACAGAGAAAATTCGATCGCGGAGCATATTTGGCCGAAATTCGGAGGGAATACGAACACCACATCCAACTTCGTAAGGAAATCATCGCCTCGGTGGCTCAGTTGAAGCAGCTCAAGCTCCAACAACAGCCGCAGTGTCAAGACCAAGCACACGAGGAACGTATGCCCACTAGCTCCAAGGCAGACTCCGAAGCGTTCCTACTCACACCATATCTCGAGAAGCTACAAGCTATTTCACGTGAGCAGAAGGGCCTAATTCAAGAGAAGTCTCATATCAACGCAACCCTCGCCAAGCAACAGCAAAACCTCAATAAGATGCTAGATCGTCTAGTAGAGGAGAGTCACCTACTTCCGAAGTACCCAACCAAGAAACCCGATAATTCCCAACCAAGCTTCAGTGACGTTACAAAACGGGCGCGAAAGTCTAATGTGACGAATCAGATCGAGCCTTGGATCTCTGCGGCCAACTCAGCCCAGATCGCTACTCTTGAAGCTGTTTTCGAGAAGGTCGAGGAGGGTCAAATAGCAGCGGAAGATGCTATGCAAGCTCTAGAACAAGTTCGCAAGCTTCTCAACAAGGAGGAAGGTGAAGCAGAGCAGTCTCAAGAGCCAAGTACTTCTGAGCATGATATGTGGTTGGGGGATGAGGATGAAAACAGTGGAGCTCGTACTAGGAAGAATAGGGAGAAAAAGGCAGAGAAGCAACAGGGGGAGAGCATTTACGCAAAACTGGATGGAAATCTCGGGTTAATCAATGAGTAAAGGGCCATGGTAATTTTACTACCTAGGTAGAACTAAGATCTAAGTTCGGCTATGGTAACTGGCCAATTCCCGTCCTGGATTTGATGACGACCATGAAAACCTGCAGAGTACAACACGCCCGTTTTTATCAACCCAACGCCGTATGCTATGGTATTCATTAGGTGCTGTATTTAGAGCCTAGTTGAGCGGCCTGGTCTTACTCCTTAAAGCCTACCTACCTATGTTTAGCATTTGCCGGCCAGGATGTTCGAGATCCTCAAAGCCAGATCCAGGATGGACAGATGCTCATCGGCACCATCTACGAGTCGCTTATCAATCTCGGAGAATACGAGGGTGATCTTATTCTTGGCCAGATCGGGAATCATCTCGTCCTGAATCACAGCCTGGTAGAGCTGCAAACCCCTGTTAGCACGCAGATATAACACTCAACTGATAGCCAAGCCGAACTCACTTGCGAGAGGACCTGTCCAGCACTCCATCCATCCGCGACCATCTCCTCCACCACTTTTGCGATGGCCTGGTATGTTGCTCCAGTAGACTTGTGTTGCACTGCTTTCTGCAGACTCGTAATGGTCTCGGCGGGTATGACACCAGCGATCTCCTCCACAATCTTAATAGTGACAATACTGCTAGAGTCGTCCACGTCCATCTTATCGTCGTCGTCGTCGTCGTCTCCCTTCTCGATCGCACCCACCAACC
The DNA here is from genome assembly GCA_022578945.1 of Hypoxylon fuscum. NCBI lineage: Eukaryota > Fungi > Ascomycota > Sordariomycetes > Xylariales > Hypoxylaceae > Hypoxylon > Hypoxylon fuscum. The sequence continues at coordinate 298,113 of MU399822.1, read as the reverse complement.
GCGCCGCACTCTGCAGGAAAGTGATTGCCTTTCTCAGATCACCCTCACTACACTTGATGAGTGCGTCAACAGCACCATCCTCAAGTGTGACCCCCTCTTTCTCAGCGATCTCTTCAAGTCGCTTCTTCGCATTGCCCTGATCCAAACTCTTGAACCTGAACTTGCTGCATCGACTTGCTAAAGGGTCGATGATTCGGGTCACATAGTTGCAGATCAAACAAAATCGCGTTATCTTGCTGTACGTCTCCATGGTTCGTCTAAGGGCGCTCTGCGCATCTTGCGTCATGCTATCGGCCTCGTCGAGGATGATAATCTTGAAGGGCGGGCAGGGGTATCGGCTCCTGTATCCAGCCGGTGGGTTCGTCAGTTGCATGCGTGCGAAATCCTTCACCTTTTCTCGCACGATAGAGATGCCACGTTCGTCAGAGGCGTTGAGTTCGAGGACACGCGATTTTATCATTTCTGGTCCGTAAAGTTCTTTGGCGAGTGCGAGGATTGTGGAGGTCTTGCCTGTTCCGGGCGGGCCATAAAAGAGCATATGAGGCAACTACCATTCAATTAGCATCCTAGGTATAATGCAAGTAATTTCGCGGGTATAGCTTCAAGGAAGCGGCTCACATTCGAGGATTGGAGCGTCCTCTGGAGAACGTTCACAGTGTGATCTTGGGCAGTAACGTCACTAAGAGTCTTTGGTCGACTAGAGCAGCTAGTTAGCCGGATTATTCTCTTCTCCTTCTTTTCTCTCTCTCACAAACACATGCAATGAAGCATATAACTTACTATTTCTCTACCCATGGCTGCTTCCTAGCGCTCTGCTTTAAGTCGTCTTGCTTCGACGCTGTAGACCCGTTCGCAGCAGCAGCTTTTCGAGCCTTGAGGTCGAAGAAGCTTGCCATGTTGGAATTTGTGAAGGCTCAAAGAAATTATTACTGCGATTTGAGTTATCGAATCAAGTGATGACACATTAAAGATTTGCGCCAATATGTTTTTGCGAAGCTTGTGAAGCTAAACTTCAACGACGCGTAAGAACGCGCTTGAGTAATTTTGCCGTCTATTAAACTCTAGTAGAGGAAGGCGGTATAGTGGAGTACCTAAGTGCCTTAAGCCTATGTAGGTACCTAAGTACCCTTGGTAGGGGTAAATGAATTCTCCAATTCCAAGAGCTACCCCATTTCCTCCCCCCCCCCGTGGAGTAAACTAAACTTTCCAACGACGGCTTGATACAAATCTCCTCAAAGCACGAGCTACACCAGGCGATCAAATTATCGAGGCTGCTCTAAGTTCATTGGACATTGGATACTATTGAGATCAAGTTTTATGTCATTCCAGAGTCTTATGTCGAATTTATCCAGCCAGCCCAGCTCAACTCGAGCTTAGGTGTGGGGCTGACCCAGAGCTATAGAAGCTACTACATAGTCCATGACGTACCTAAGCATCACTAAACTCGATCAGCAGGTGCTCGACATGCCGGACCAAACTCTCCTTGTTGTCGTTTGACAGGAGTATACCTGTTCCCTCCTTACGTAGTTGATAAAATAAAATAGTTTCTCATCCCTAATATATCCAATTCGAAAATTTCAAAGTTTCGGGATTCCTCGTCCCAATTCCTTTGTGCGGGTAGCTTTCATTAGTCCTGTCTTGTCACTTATATCACCATTGGAGTGCTCAGGAGTATCTAAATCTCAAGATGAATAGGCTATGGGGAGGACATAAAGACGGGGACCAAAGCCCGCGAGATTCGCTGGATCAGGAGCGAGACGATGCGCCGAACGAGCATACCCGATTGCTACCGAACCGGGTCGAGAGCACCAACTATCTGAGCCCCGATGATCCAGCTGTTTCACCCTATAATCTATGGAGCGTCCGGATTGTCCGATATCTCACCATCCTCTTCACGATACTAACCTTCATATGGTGGACCATCTTACTCATTTCGACTTTTGTTACGCCTCCCGGCTTTCACACGCGGGGGTCGGGATTCTTTTCATTTAGCTACACTAGTCTAACTCTCGCCAACCTGCTCTTTGCCCTTGTATTCTTCGCCTTTCCTTCCAAGCCGGTTCGGGTATTAAGTGTGGTCATGGGTGCGTTGTTGTTAGTAAATGTCATATTAGTGACCTCGGTCGAAAAAACAAGGCACGAAGAAGGTTGGGTTGGAATGGTCAGTGTCCTCTGTAAGTCAATCAAACCTCGAGGATCAGTGTATCATTTAGATTAATCATTACGGTTTAGGGGCGTTTCTAATGGCCATCTGGACCTTACTCACGGATCGCCTAGTCCAATGGGGCAAGACCGAAGAAGAGGAACGACTAACTGGCCGTGCGGAGACGCGCCGTACCTTGGGCGAATGGACTGCAGTCCTTGTCTCTACCATCTCCATGGTCATACTGTCTCTGGTTATTCTACTGACGACATGTACTCTCGTCCTTCGTGCCCTTGACGCTGGATTGGCACCTCCAGGCGAACTATTTTGGGTCGACGGAGGCAAGTATAAGTTACATGTCTATTGCCACGGGAACAGAACAGGTTCAAAGGGGACAGTTCTACCTACAGTATTGCTAGAAGGGGGAGAAGGCCCCGTCGAAGATGGTCTATGGCAGTTTGCCGATGAAGCCATCAACAACGGATCAATCAGTAGATATTGTTTCGTTGACCGTCCTGGACTTGCCTGGGTGAGTACAAACCATATGATGTTGAGGCGCAAATACTAATGTGCGGCAGAGCGACACTGCGCCGTCCCCCCTGTCTGCCGGGATGGCAGTCGAGGCGGTCAGCGAAGCACTAGTTAGAGCCGGAGAGGATGGCCCTTGGAGTAAGGATGTCCATCAGTTTGAATAACTTTCGCTAACAAGAAGAATAGTCCTTGCCAGTCATGGCATTGGTTCCATATATTCCCGAATTTTCTCAGCACGGCATGGCGCAGATATAAAGGGTCTCCTTCTCATCGACCCGCTCCACGAGGACGATCTCGGGAACGTGGGTTCGCCAGGACGAGGCTTTCTACTTTGGATTCGGGGCATCATTTCCCCCCTTGGCCTCGACCGATTACCAGGAGCTCTTTTCAATGGCCGAACTAAAGAAGACCGTGTGTGGGGACAATCCGCGTACCAGACCGGCAAATACGTCTTTACAAAGCTGCAAGAGAATCTAGTAGCAGATACATTATCGAAACGCGATTTAGCCAGCAGCAGAGCCATTCAGAACCCGGACGTTCCGCTGAATCTAATCAGCTCCGGCGTTCGCATCCGGGAGGATAGTGGGTGGGAAGATAAGCAAAGGGACCTCAGTCATCTCACGCATAAACTGGAACATTGGGACATTGTCGACAATGCCCCACATCAAGTTTGGAGAACACGTGCAGGACGCGATATTATCGAGAAGAGGCTTCGACAGTTGGTCCACGCTGCTTAAGGCCGCGTAAATATGTGTTAATTTGTATATGGTATTATCTATTTGCAGTATTAGGAGCATAGCGGGGAGGCTTGTTGGATACGGTATTTCTCCGTTTGCAGAGAATGATGGCTGATCATGATGGTACATGTAATGATTATAGTTTTAATGGCTGCAAAAGAGGAACCTATAAATTGATTGGCTCTACTTTTGCAATACCTACCTGTCTTTATCCCAGTTTCAGGTCTACCTTGCTGATATAGAATTACATTATTCACACCTAAATTTATACGGAGATAAGTATCCTCTAACGACCGTCGGAAGGCTGTAGACGTGTGTACATGTAATTATAAATAAGCTGTAAAGGACCTAAGAAGAAAAGGGGGGCCGGGGTTGGAAATGAGGAGGCGAGGGGAAGACATGAAACCCTTCCTACCTAGGTACCTAAAGTAATAGAGTGATGCCTGTGTTACACAGGAAGAGGGTAGATCAGGTTCGCTCCTCCTCCGACTTTGCATTGCGTATAAGGTTTGCTAATCCCACGTGGAACTCTTAATCTTAGGTACCTATATCACTTAACCTAGGCCAGTCGCTCCTTAGACCATGTATGTCACTATTGTCGTTGCAAACAAGGTACGTGTAGCGCCTAGGGTCTAACTCATCTGACTTGATCTACTTATTCTTGACCATCCTCTAATAGCTCAGGTCGTACAAGCCTGTACATACTGCTTAATTGGTTGAGGCAAACCATCATCTTCCTATACAATGGTAGGGATGGTAGGGTTCGTTGGACGTCTTCGAAAACCCAAGTTACCAGTTTCCCATGGAGAAGACGGTCAAACTCCCACTACACCACAGCAGTTTAGACCGCCAGTTCTACGAAATTTCTCCTATCCAACTAACGTCGGGAATCCAACTCGACCGCCATCATTCCCTTCGGCATCTAGTTCCGAGCAAACACCGTGGGACCAACTCGGGGAGATATGTAACTTCTCTCCTGGTAATATTTCGCGAACTGGCCAGGCCAAGCTACCGGGCCTAGATGATGATCCGTTCTTCTTCAAGTCCGAGAGCAAGCCCTATACCCAACTAGGCGACGAAGGCGACGACGACGAGTTTAGTATTGGCATATCCCCCGACTACCTCCGCAATCGAGACTCGCAGGTGCTAGAGGAACCTAAAGCAAGAAAGAAGCAACGGCGAAGTACTTTGCTAGGGTTGTCTTCCCAAACTCCAAATTCCTCACGCCTCTAGAAGAGTGCTGGGAAGAGTGAGTGTAAAGGGAAGTCATTGGGAGGCCGTATTGCCACTTCCTGTCTCAAGCGCAATTCATTAGGTCAGCACAAGGCAACGGCATCTCTTGATGCGTCTCGGTTCTTGGTTTCACCTGCAGGTGCTAGTGCTCTTCGCCCGGCGTCGAGTTCCGGAGTTCCACTTGTAGAATCTGCCCAATCTGAGCAGCCAAACGCGGTAGCAGGTTTCGGACTATCGATACTACCGCGGCCACTTTCACGGAAAGGCACTGGATATTTCTCGGTAGACGTTGACGAAGAAACGTCGCTGTCGCAAGCGACTTCGGCAATTCAATCTCTCGATATGGGTGCTACATGTAGTCACCACAAGGAAACCTCATCCAGCAACAGTATCCTTGACGAGACCGACAGTATAAGGCGCATCAATTCAACATCGGAGTTTACCAAGCATAAGGAGAAAGATGGTAAACCCCGTTGGCTATCCCAACTCAAGGATTGGGTGTCTGTCTCGGAGCCACCAGTCCAAGCGTTGAAACAATACAAAAAGGGGATATGTGAAAATGCCACTATCGCACTCGACGATCCTCACCCAAACGCCAAGCTTCATTTACCCATCGGTACCTTATTTCGAGACGCCAAACTAGCTGGCCGAGAACCTGATCCAGAGCTCACAAATCCGAAAGAGATGGGGAGGCGAGAGAAGCTACAAGAAATATGCCCATACCAGGGTTCCAAATAGAGCGCCAGTCGTTATTCGTCCTCTAGTAGTGTAATACTCACTGTTGCAAAGGCAGAAAGGATGGAGAATGGTGCCTTGCGATGATGACCGAGAAGGACATAGGGAAGAGTGGTACGTGTGGCAAACTTGCAGCCTAGTGGCTATAACCTCTCAATCTGTATTACCTCAAAACATACATGTAGGTCTTCGCTACGGGAGCTTAGACAAAATCTTGGAAGAAGAAATGAGACTCAACTGGGTCGGACGGACAATCTTGGACGACGCTCACGAAGAAGGGATATTTGACAAGAACACTATGTCTCACCAAATCGCGTCGATGTAAATTAGGAAGATGCTTGCTTCATATACTAGAACGCCAACGCAATAATTAATCATGTGATTGGAACGAAGTTTAGAATATGAGTTTCGTACAGGTAGAATCTTTATGAAAACTGGTATACATACATATGTAGTAAACATCAATGTAAAATTGGGACCCGAATAATGAATTAATACATACCTAGGTATGTAGTAGATCGCGATCTGCAGGGTATCTGGGACTGGGATACAGCTGCGGCGGCGCACAGACAAGGGGCATTTAGTACCTATGTAGGTAGCCTGTTAGCCTGTGCGCACACCCCACCTGTCCCCCACATAGGTACTTAGGAATCTGACTATCGGGCCGGTATCTAAACATCTAACGCCGCAATAGAGACCCCAGCATGTCGGCTCTTTGCGACTTTCACTTCACTTGAACAACTACATGTACTTACAAACCAGACCACGGAATTAATCTGTCATCTTCCCATCCGAACACTGTGAGCGACGACCAAGTAATTCTCTGGTACTGCACCATCACACAAAGGTTTCTCCGCGACGAGAGAGACAAAGCCGCGCTACCACGATGCCGGGCCTCACCCTCAACACCAACGGCGTGCCCGCGCCCACACCCGCAACCACACCCGCGTACCCTCCGTCTACGACCGCCATCCCCCCTCCCATAATCCCAGCTCCCAACCCCAGCGCGAGTGCGAGCGCAGGCGCAAACAACCCCCAGACCACCCCGGCGCGGCGCTCCTCGTCGCCGCGACGGCCGACCTACAGCCCCATAACGCCGCCGCTGAACCCCGTCGCGCTGCCGCCGCGGCCGGCCTACACGCACAGCTCGCAGAAGGACCAGACCGCGATCCAGGCGCCGCCGCCGGAGCCCATAGACTTCGACAGCAACCCGGACGTGCTGGCGCTCAAGTCCGCCATCTCGATCCTGCAGCTGCAGCGCCGGAAGGCGCAGGCGGACATGACGGCGCTGGACCGCGCGAAGACGGCCGCGCTGGCGGAGCCCGACGAGTTCCTGCGCGATCTCACCGAGGGTCGCGTCGGGGTCGAGGGCGATCGGTTGTTCGTCGGTGGTGTGCGTAATGGCGGCGACGACGAGCGCGAGGACGATTCGGACTCTTCGGACTCGGATTCGTCAGACTCGGACGCGGGTATGGGGGACGCGGAGAATGGTGCCGCCGCCAGTCTTGTCAACGGCCAGGCGCCCGTTAAGACCGAGACCACCGGGCAAGATGTGCAGATGGCGGATGCTAGCAGGACAGCTCCACTCGCAAATCATGCTCCCCCAAATCCAAATCCAGATCCAAATCCGAGGGGAGCCAAGCGAGGCGCGGTCGCCACGGACGGAGCGCGGCAACAACCTCGGCCCTGGGCGAAACTCCCGAAGCCGCAGAGCGTCGTGCGCTGCCCGCCGATCAACTGGTCGCAGTACGCCGTCGTGGGCGAGTCCCTCGACAAGTTGCACAACGAACAGCTGTCGCAGCCCACGCAGGGCACGCCCGCCGCCGTGACGTCGGACGGCCGGTACGAGTTCAAGGGCGACGGCAAGCAGGAGAAGCTCGTCGGCGTCGCAACCCCCTACGCGCCGGGGAAGGATAGGCTTGACAAGAAGCCGAGGGTATGAAATGTCGACTGAGGCTCATAGAAACGTGTCTTACTATACCTGCTTTACTAGCCGGCGATGATTTATTATCTTAGAAAGGGAGGCGGATTCTTTAGCGAATCGATTATGAAGTTGCGGACGACAACGAAACGAGTAGTAATGACAAGCAGCATTGGTTAAAGGGCGGCATACGAATCTTATAGAGACCTGTAGTCGAATAGGTGGTTTATGCTAGATAGTCTCGGTGCATCATGATTATTACAGCACGAAAAAATCGAAGAAATTAGAGACCTTCACCAATAATAACAATGACATGAAGTAGGCCTAGCATGTCTTAACCATTAGCAAAGCTAGCACATTTGGTCGGATTCCTCACCGCATCTATGGTGAAATGCTTTATTTGTGTTGCAATCGCATTTGCCCTTAATCCGCAAGAGCAAAGAGGTATCAATCCTAATCTAGAGACCATCCATCTTATGGGTACACCGAGTTCCCTATACCTTAAGAAGCCGTTGCCGAGTTACATCTGTAGGTCCCCACCCGGAGAGTCGACGAGGAAATGATGTATCTGAAGTCCTGCCGTGTAAACTACCTCGGTGATATGATATGCTCGATGGGCATATTCAACTTAAGCCGGGGGTGACCTTGCAACGCGTCTGGACAAAATGTCCGACGCCATTAACCACGATTACGCCGACGTCCATTGCTAAAAATCCTCCATGCTCCTCTGCACCGATCTGCGCAGCTGTCTGTTGTACACCTTCCTTTCCTCGGGGGTGCCCCAATACATCTTGTGTGCTTCGGGGTGGACCAAAGTTCTCGGGTCGTAGGGCGGTTGCTCTTCCTCTAGAGCGTCGATGATGGCTTCGAGGTGTTGTTTGACATCCTCGCGGCGACTCAGGTTAGGAAAGTAGCATGGTGTCCCATCTGCTGCGATTCGGTGGTGGAACATTGACGTCAAGAACTTGACTCTCGGTTGCTCCTCGGGGAAGCGGGGGCTAAAGTTGAGCTTGACCCGGAACATGCCTCCGTCTAGGTTCGTCATTGGTCGCCCAAAGTAGGTGAAGTGCCACACGAAAGGATTTCCATCCACCAGCTCGATGCTGTGAGGCACATCGCTGCGCTTGTACGATTCCTTGATTTGCTCAAACTGTCGTCCGAGGTTGACCCCTATCGTGGTCTCTCTCGTCTTGGGAGAAGCCCCCTCGGCTGCCCATTTGTCTGACTCGGCGTCTAAAGCAGCCTTAACACGGCGTATTCGTTGTTCGAGTTCCGTGTAGTTGAACTTTCCATCCATGGTATTGGATGTTCCTTCAAAAGGCATACGAGCGAAGGGTTGACCATCCTTGACCTCTTCCTTTGCTTTCCTGATGGTCTCCAGGTACGAGTCATAGTACCAGAGGAAGCGACGCTTGCAAAGGTCCTTGAACGGCTCCCAAGGTACGGCTGTGTCGTCGAGATCGGCATCGTCGTCCATGTCTAGGTCATAATCTTCTCGTTCCGCCGCAGGGGTTGCACTGCTGCTAGCAGCGATGCCTAGATAATCTTCTAGTCTTTGGATGATGGAAATGCGCAACGTTTCGTGACGGATCTGCAGCTCCCCTCGTTAGAATATGCTATGTAGAGGCACCGTACACCGTCCGACATAAGTTACCTTTGCAATGTAGTCCTTCTGGTTCTTCTTGTCGTGCGACTCATTCGCGTCCTCGAAACCGGGTTCGTTTTCATAGGGGTTTGACGACATCAGGCTCTGTATTGAGAGAAGGATAGACTCTAGACCCTGTGCAGCAGACCATTCTTCGCCTCGTTCACCTCGCCATGTTCTAAGATCGGGTTAGGCTCGGCAATGAAGGATAGGCACGAGGGAACGTTTGATACCCTAAGATTGACCTGAAGGCTGTGTTAGTATAGAAAAAAGCATTGTTTTCTGACCACACCTGCATCACTTACAGACACACTTTTCCGGAAGCATAGATGTTGGGGTTGAATCGACAACGTCCACTGTTGGTCGTTGTTGCGGTGACGGTGGGCGACTTTCGTGGATACTCTTAGTATGATTTCCGCGTGTTAGTCACTCAAGTCGTCGGAATCAAAGTGAGGTAAGGGTCCAACTAACCTTTATTAAAGCGCACCGAAAACTTGGGAGCATTAGCATACGCGATGATAGACAACACATGTATTCAGCAACAAACTAACCTCAAAGAATCCGAATTCGTAGGGGGTCTCGTGAGGGCCGATGATTAAGGCCTTGACATTGCGGACGTCACGATCGCGAAAGGCCACGGCGAGAGCTGTATATCCAGACGAGAGAATGTTAGTACCGGACTTGGAATACCGATATGTGACCTGTTGGAAGATGCTTCACGTACATAGATCTGAACTCTTTTGAAGCTCGCCGATCTCCTACAAAAGAATTAGTTGGTAGCTAGAGAGAGAGAGAGAGAGAGAGAGAGAGAGGGAGAGAGAGGGAGAGGGAGAGAAGTGCTTACCTTGGTGATGCGGATGATAGACTGGTCCGCCATAGCATCTACCAACTGCTCATGTGCCGGCGCGGGGATGGGTATGTTTAACTATGTGTGGACTGTATGACGAGAATAAGTTCTTGACAAGTCTGGCTGGCAGCGGTGTAAAAGTTGTTGGGAGGATTTGAATGTAAAAGGGTTTTCGGCGCGTCTGTTAATGTTTGCTAAATGTTGGTTTAGGTTGAAGTAGCAAAGTAGAAGTAGGTAGGCAAGTAGGCACGTCACGTCACGGAGATAGGTAGCACTCAAGCAACTTGCAGCCCCGCGCAGCTTCTCAAGGTGCATGCGGGCAGGTGGGGAGTGTCCCTTCCAGGCAGAAAAGGCGGGGATCCACTAAAATACTAGGAAGTACCAAGCTACATAGGTATGTACACATAGGTAGTAGCTGGGACAGTGGGGCTACCTATTGTACATGTGCAATACAGGCATACGTGAGCGAGCTAATAGGTACCCCGTCCGCCCCCCAGTCGCCCAACCTTCCATCGTGGGGAAGAAATCAGGAACGGCCCCACTCATTTATTTTTCTGGATCTACGAAGGTTCGGGCCAAAAGTTTGGAACATCTCCAGATCCTAGCACCGTGTTAGTAGGGACCACCTGGTAGTTCATACTGTATTAGCCAATTCGCTAAATGATAAGCCGATAGTGGCCCATCCACTGCAGCTTAGGTGACCAAGCGCTATAGCTTTAGGGTATCAAGCCACTATGACCTAGTAGTACTGTGCGACTCAATCTACCCACACGTGGCTTACCTAAACATTGGATGTTCTAAACTTTTGGCCCGAACCTTCGTAAGTCGCCGAGTCTCAAAGCTCTGGGTTCAATTGTTTTGCCAGGCGGTGAAACGATAAATCGTTACCTACATACCTCAAGCTTAATTCATACCTACATACATACCTAAAGCTCCCTCCCACCTCCTAAACAAACCAGACTCAGCATCATGTCTGAAGCTATAGCCCAGCCCCTACTGGGAAAAGTCCTCGTCATTGGTGGCTGTGGCTTTCTGGGCCACCACGTCGTGAACCTGCTCCTCCGCGACTGGAAGTGCACCGTCTCTGTCGTCGATCTGAAGTGCCAGCGAAATCGTAGACCCGACTCCGATGGCGTGCAATACGTCGAAGCCGATATCACCGATGCCGACGGCCTGGTTAAAACCCTCGGGAAGCTGAAGCCCGACATTGTCATCCATACCGCCTCGCCACCGGCACAAGGCCTCGGCGCTGTCGCAAATGATATATTCAAAAAGGTCAATGTGGAAGGGACACGTGCTGTAATCGCCGCTTGCCAGCAGAACGGTGTCAAGGTTTTGGTGTATACGAGTTCTGCTAGCGTCATGAGTAATAATAGGGATGACCTGATCAATGCGACCGAGGAGTACCCTGTTATCAGGGGTAAAATGCAGACCGAGTACTACTCCGAGACCAAGGTATTGTTGCCCCGTCCCTACGTCTTTACCGATGCAGCGAGTATGCTTTACTAACATTTCCGGTCAGGCCCATGCAGAGGAGCTTGTCCTCGCTGCGAATCGTACTGAGGGTACCGACTTGCTAACTACGGCCATCCGGCCGTCCGGCATCTTTGGCGAAGGGGACATACAGTTATTTTACCACGCCGTTAATGTCTATCGCGAGGGGAAGGACAAGGTACAAGTTGGCGCGAACGTGAACCTGTTCGACTTCACATACGTTGAAAATGTAGCACACGCACATCTTCTAGCCGCTCGAGCATTGCTAGTAACTCACGCGTCGTCCACCGCGCCCCTCGACCACGAGAAGGTTGACGGGGAAGCCTTCATCGTCACGAACGACAGCCCTGTCTACTTCTGGGACTTTATGCGGGCAATCTGGCGGGAGGCTGGTTCGCAAAAAGGTACCGGTCACGTGTGGGTTATGAGCCGGGACTTTGGTTTACTGTTGGGATACCTGAGCGAGGTCGTATTCGCCATGCTAAGGAAGACCCCCACCTTCAACCGCCAGCGAATCGTGTACAGTACCATGACCCGATATTACGATATCACCAAGGCCAAGCGGCGTCTTGGTTACAAGCCTCTTGTCAGTTTGAGTCATGGTGTCCAGAGGACGGCGAAGTGGACTTTGGAACAGGCGAAGAATGCAACATTACCGAAATCATGAGTCACCCCCTATTACCTGCCTTATAGCATACTTCAAGAGCAGACTGTCAAAGACTCCATAATGTATACATATATACAAACGATTGTAACCATAGGAGATCTCGTTTGCGAATAATATATTGTTTGGGATGTTGGGATGGTTGTGGCAATTCAGCTTATGGTAGAAGTAGATTAATTAATAATAGGCGAAGTGAGATTTATCTTTGCCTTCTTTTTCTCTCCTTTTCGTGGATCTACATCTAAGTCTTCGGCACTTCAATTTACCTGGCAGCTTGATCCAAAGAGCAGTTCAAGAGGAGCATTCGACACTCATGATCTTATTAAAGGTATTCAAGAACACCAGGTCATTTGCGACAGTACAATTGCATTCAAACTTGTCAGAGAGTAGGCCAGAAATGCTTCTCTTTTTGTTGGCGATTGTGACTTGATCGGTCGAACTCGCCTTACATAGATTACTGTCTGCATAGTCGCCTTGCTTTGATCAACCACCCGCCGACTAGCGAACACTCCTCACAAAAGGAAAATTGGAGGCGCGTAGCCTATCTGAGTGGGATAATGCAGCGGCGCAGTGTTACCACGGCCCCTTCTCCTTCTCTCCTTTTCAAATACCCTGTCTCCTAACTCTGTTATTCCAGTTTCGACGCAAGTTGCAGTCCTCGAACGACCTGAACTATCCGTGCAAGCCAAAAAGGCAAAGATATGTCCACACTACTCCAAACTCTGTTGTTAAGCCATTAGGATATGGCACACCACCTCCTGAAGCAAAGATGCTTTCTAGAACAGAAGATAAGCACACTAAAAGAATCGCCTCGTCCAGATGGACCTCGCAGGTTTCAAAAAGCGAATCGAAAGTCGTGAAGTCCAGTTTAGGGGGGGGGGGAGTAGGAAATGCGCAACGCCGGCCGAAATGCTGTTTTGTCTCTCAACACCCGATTATGCTATGTCCCGGAGAAATTCAAGGCTGGCGGATACGAATGGGATCCCCTTCTCTCCCTCCCTCTTTCTCGCCTCAAGCGCATACAAGTTGGATGAAGTTCTGACATGAGAAAATATATACTAGGGAGGCGAATGATTACCCCGTACCAGTTGTAACAGAATTGTTCTGTCTGCCCCAACCCGAGTTGCGCCACTCTCGTCGCTGACCGTTCTCGGGGGGTTCCTGTTGATTATCTACCCGCTCGTACTGGCTGGGATGAGATGGTTGTCCGTTGTCTGGCTTCCGCCAATTTGGTGGCGGGGTTCCTTGAGGTGTTGCGAACGGATTTGCTGATTCCTGCACAGGGCGTACGCTACTCTCCTGTTGCCAGGCAGCGGGATCTGTGGCGACCCTGGTAGCTAAGGGTCTCTTGCTCTCCTGCCGTCCACTAACAAACTCGGCTTGATCGTATTGTCTAGGGAGTCCGGTGACAGCTCGAGATTCGATACGTTTCAAGATCTCCTTGGTCGTGATGTCGCCATTGTTCATAAACAAGGTTGAATCACTCAGAATATCCATGAGTTCAACAGGGACCTGGTGCCACACGTTAGCAAAGCACAGACATTGAGGTTTTATCTTTTACCTACCATGCACATCTCCTCATTAAATTGTATTAATTCTTCGACACAGGCAACCGCAACCATAGGTTCGTCTGAGAAACTTGGGCTCTTATTAGTCGTATAAAGAACGTTCGGAGCGATGACACGAGCAAGGTTGTGTACATCCATCCTTGATCCAGTATCCTCGTCAACCTGGTGGAAAGTAGCCACCCATTTCAAGAAGCTGAACAGAACTTCTAACGTATCACGGTGGATCTGGGGAAGTAGGCAGCACGCCAGATGTAGACAGTGTCGCCTCTTGTCAGCATCTTTGATCTTTGTTGCTGCTATCCAGACCTTGTACAGCTTCTCCGTCATCAACGGATCTGGTAGTTCACGGAGATACCGCTTAAGAAGCGCGGCGAGCTGATGCGGAGTTTCATCGTTCCATCGTATGGCGTCGCAACCATCCCTGTCGACTGCGGCAACTTGCTCGGTAAGTTTCTTGATGTTCCCATTTTTTCGGAAGACACCTTCAACAGAAAGATCCTTATTCTTCAGAGCCGTGATCGTGTCCTCAATAATGGCTGGTATACGTAGAGCACCCGGCCCCACGCCATCAGTTGAGTCGGCGCCGTCCCGCTCAACGATCACTTCTAGTGGAACACCAAAGACCCCTTTCTTCTTGCCGACTTTGCGCGGTTCGTTCTTGCCAAAAGCCTTTCCGAATTTGTTCCAGAACGTTGCCTTCCTTGCTTCGATGAGACCAAGCAACTGCTCGAGTGTGAATTCCGGCTCGAGCATGGGCTGCATCGTAAGGACCGCGACATGCCGGACAATGAAATACTCGAGACCAGAAAGCTCGGAGAAAAACCTTCCTCGTTGAGGTGACCTGTCCATGGGCAACTTCGATTCAGCATCCTGTCCAGTAGATATGCTTCTTTCGTTGCTAGTCCCGTAAGGGGCGTCAGTAGTGGCAGATCGGAATAGTTCCTGACGCGAAGCCCTATACGCGCTAGGTTGCTGTTCTCGAGCTTGCTCGGCTGCGACAATTCGAGGGATATCATCGAGAGTGAGCGCATCTTGATGTCCAAAATATTGCTCCGTAGTACCACCTCCACCGGGTTCTCGATCTTCTTCGATCTGCATCACCTTGTTTTGCGAGCCTATTTCTGCACCAGCAGATCCCGGGCGGACGCTGCGTCCTTCGGGCCCATCCATAATCCGCGACGTCCGAGCCTTCCTAAGGCTGGATGACAGGTGCTTGTCTAGACGTGTGCTTCTGAGTCTACGCACGTCGTTGAGAGTATTTTCATAAGACGACTCTCTCTGATGCCGCTCTCTCTCGCCACCGTAAGACTTGGACCGCGAGTCTGACCCGAGCATTGCAGGACTTTCGTCTGCGGAAATACGACGCCCATCCACGGCATCGTAGCCATTCAGATTTGGATCTTCCGAGGTGCGTGGAAGAGCGCCGCTGCTTCGGAGGATTTCCAACAGCCTGGCCAAGGCAACCTTCAACAGGAACACATACTGCTGGAGCTTCGTAATTCGTTCCAAAGGCTGACCCCACGCTTCAATTTGGCCCTCGCAATTCGTGCAGTATATCTTCTGGTCTCTGTGTAAACGGGCTTGATCCAGTGTCTTGCTTAGTTCCTTGCCACACCGCACGCATCTTACACACAGCAGATGCCATCTCTTGTCTCCGCTTAACGCACATTCGTCCTCAATGGGTTTCCGGCACAAGGTACACTGATCCGAGTCATTAGCGGACAGCCTTGCCATGCCTAGTGTGATCTGCAAGGTTTCGTCGTCATTCTTGTTGATCGACTCAAGCACGCTGAGGTCGTCAAGGAAATTGTATAACGCTTCCGTAGTGCGGTGCTCCTTTTCAACCTTGAGAGCCCCTTGAAGACAAATTCTGATGAGGAGCTTCAAGTAATGGGCCAGACCCGTTACGAGAGACAACAACTCCTGGGTTACACCCAGTTTTCGTACACCAGTCTCTTGGGTCTTAGACAACAATGAAAAGAAGGATACGATCTTCTTGCAAAGGAGTTTTGCTTCTCGTGCGTAGGATAGTTCTATTTTTATTTATTGAAATTAGCATGTAAGTCAAGTCATGGGGAACGGAGTGTTTCATACCATTCATTTCCAACCTCTTCATGGTTTGGTCAAGTCTGTCTGCGGATCCGAATAGAATGTCGACATGGAGGATGAATTTCTTGGCGACAAAAACTCCGTCCATATACGCGCCATTGCTAACATGAAGAAGCATGTCTGAGATGCATGCTGCTGATGACTCTTCAAAAGTCGACAAGACGCTCCAGATTCGGTAGACCTTGGTCTCCATGTCCTCCTCTTCTTTCCGTACAAGTTCTCGGCCTTCTGCGTCGACGGGTTCCGGACGCGATTCTCTTGCTTCTTGGGGAGCTGTCAGACGAACGTTCCAGAATTTGTGAATCATATAACACTCGGGATGCCAATGCTGATTCTGGCCGTTACGGAATATTTCAACAAATTGCTTCAGAATGGCAGTTTGGCAACCATTGCACCGCTGAGCGAATTGTGTCGAATAATGGTAATGACAGTACACGTTCCCGTCATGTTCATAATAACTATCCTGGGCGCCAAAAACGGTTGAACAAAGTGAACAAGTGAAGTGGTCGACGTGATACTTGCGATCGAGGGCTGTGATATAGGATCCGCGTAGGGCGCCGCCACATTGATAACATAAAAGACCAAGACGGCGGAAGTAATCCGTCTCGCATAGAGGGTATTGGCCACCATTCTCCTCGTCGTCGGCAGGGAAAAATTTGGAAGCCACAATCTGACCACAATCCTATAGTTTGTTAGACTTTATTCACAGACATTTACGGAATGCGATTAAGACACTTACACGACACTTGAAGCAGTCAAGATGGTACGTCCCTTCTAATGCCCGCACAAATTGACCTGTCAAAGGCTCACCACATTTGGCGCATATACGGAGCTGTCCACTCGTAGTTCTTCCGCTTCGTCCCCGGGATCGATTGCGCTCACCGCTCCGCCTCGGGTCGCTATGAGCACTGAGAGCCGGTGAAGCAGGTGGTCGGTTTGGCGGCGGATAGGCTCCATTTTGGTAGGATGGGCTCGGAGACATATTAGGTCGGTCATGGTCAAGCTGATAACTGCCATCGTTGGGCAGCGTTGGGGGGTGCCCATGAATTCGATCGCCGGGTAGACCGCCTTCGTAGTCGGGGCCTATCATGGCGACCAAAATGAGGCCCTACCTCGGTCGTGAGTAACACCCGTGATAGAGGTTACCGTTTAATTGATTGAAGGACAAGGGACAATTGCACGGTCGTGGTAGCGTTGTCCAACGTTAGGCATTGGTATTAAACTGTGAGCTTTGTCGTTCCTCCAACAGCATGTGCGACGGGGTGCAGATGCAGGTACTAGAGAATAATGACTCGATGTTGTGCAGGCGAGACGCGATTCGGCGACGTAGGAAGATACCAGATATTAAGAAGCTGAACGAGTGTGGCAGTGATGGCACTGCAATTAATGCTTAGTCGGGGTAAATGGTGGATATTTTTCGAGGATGCGACAAGAGCGGGACAGAATTGGGGATCGGGTTCGCGCTGGCAGATGGTTCGTTGGTTCGTTGGAGTGGACGATTAAGCGGTGGTGTTGGCCGATGTTTTACGTGTTTTACACCTTCAGGTATACCAGAACTCTACGTCTAATTGTCGAGGGTATCGAGAACGACGATAGTAACGAAACATGCGCTGGAAGGGAGAAAGATTGTGGAGGATATGATGGCACGGCATGAAGTATGTAACGCCGCAATCAATGGAACTTTTTTTTTTAGTAGGAGTCAGGGAAAGTGGGATGAATGCTCGTTGCCGGTGAGGTGCAACCTTCCAAGGAAGCAAGTGGGAGCTGCAACAGAAGGGGGGGGATAAGACTAGGGGGGTTAATGCCTACAGATATGTAGGCGGGCAACTGAATGAGACAAAGGGATAAGTACCTATCTACACGTACATGTGTAGCGAAAAGGTCCTTACGTAGGTACCTGAGATAGGATATATCGAGGGCTGGTCGAGTCCGAGGAACGTCAAAAGTTGTTAGGTGGAATAATAATGACCGACACCTAACAACTACATGTAGCACACAAAAAAACAATTGACGACCTGGTCTGTCAACACCTATGACCGTCAGCCTTCAGTCTGAGATTGAAAGTTGATTTGCTTTATCCCCCCTAATGTTCGTCCCAACGCTAGGTAGGTAGTATTGGATCCTGGGTAGAGTCTAGGAGGTAAGGTAGAGATGACCTGCAATCTCATTAATAACTTGTAGTAGTACCAATTTTAGCTCCAATTCCCCGTCAGCCAGTGCTTCAACACCCCACGTACAACGGTAGGGTCAGTCACATGATTTGGTACTATGTACCTTACTTACTACCGCTTAAGTACATACATATACCTAGTAGATTATTGTAGGTCATACATACATGTAAATAACGCTTTTAACTACATAGAATATTGAATTCCTGATGTGAGATAAGTGGTACCTACATACATAAGTATAAGTCATACAAAGCGAACGACAATAGAGAGATATATATATATATATATATATATTGGTTCACCAATTCAAAGGATATTTCATTTTCTGGTTCATTTTTCGTACGACAGACAAGTGAACGCATTGGTTGTGCGGCCAACCCGTTTATAGGTGCTGTTTCGTAACCCACCAGAGCTTTTACAAACGCCTCTTTTTATTACCTAAGGTAGGCAACTACATACCTAAGGTATTCACCAAACTCCCCGCTCACCAAGCACGTTGCAATTCGTACTCTGCCCTTAAAGTTCTTTAACTTCAACAATCTTCTACAACAAAGCGACTTCACTCATCCGCAAAACACGAATATGATTACGATAAATGGCATCACAATCAGAGGTGGAAATCTTGATCCACATCGATGCTCCAAGCAGAGCAACCGATGATTCCTGGTACCGAGCTCTCGCTACTTCATATCTAGAGTTTCAACCAGAGGGTCGCGTCGATGTTCTTGGTCGGGTTCACCCAAGCGTTAGCAGTGGTGATGACAAATATGACCCGGAGGGTCGAGGAATTCAGCAAGAGCCTATCCAGGTTCTCTCTTCGGACTCATCGTGGAGCGAAGACTTTGGTAATCTCAAATCACCTCAAGCTTCCTTCCGAAGTGTTATCGATAATGCGGGCTCACCCTACGTTCCCGCGAGACGGACACCCGAGGCCGAGAAAACAACAGAAGAAACCACGATGTTGATGACACAGTCATCGTGGCAGACGCCCTCAAGCGTAGTGCAAGACTCATATGTGGAAAACCATGTCAGCCGTGCCAATATTTCTAGTTTGACCTCGCCTACAAGAGTATTAGAGCATTACCTCCAACAGCTCGATTCACCATCGGCGTCTTCAAGAACCACCCCTCAGTGGGCCGGTAAAGGCACCCCTCATAACAGTCCTTCCCATAACATTGCCCGGCATAACCCTAAGAACAGTATACCGTTGGTTCCCGATACACCATTTGTTGTGCCTGGCACGCCGCAATGCGATTTCCCCAAGTTGGGCAGATTATTTCAAAGAGGACCTATAAACCAGCAGCACAAGAACATACAGGGTGAACCACATATTCCACAATCACGAGACGAAGTTAGCAGCGATAATATCATTGAAGAGACGGTAATACTGTCGTCATCAGATCCTTCCTCTGTCATGAGGGCGGACTCCGAACCGCCACCGACCAAAAGACATCGGTCAGACGCAAACGATATAAGCCCGCGAGCCATGCTTAGGACCACGAGTGACATTGGCCCGAGGTCAGTTGCGGACAAAAAGTCCGCCTTGGCCGTTTCTTTTCTAAGTCGCCATGGATACACCAACGACAGTCTAGAAATTCGCGCCCCAGACCCTCCTATATCAGTAGAAGACCAAGATTCGCGCAGCTTCATCACCCCCGGGCTCCAGATCCTAGCCCGAGATCTTGATCTGCCTAAGCGATACAGGCCAAAGAAAGAGACAAGGGCTCTGCACCCCATCGAGCGCGGATACTGGCTTCTTGATTGCACAACCTGGGATTTGCAGCTCCAGCGTGACGCCTGGGCCTATCTGGCAAACTACGTTGGAACAGGAACCGCAGGATGGGGCATTTGGTGCATGAGGGACTTGGGATACCGTTGGCTTCGAGTATACTGCTGGGGTTCGGTCGCGGCACATATCTACCTATTGTTATACTTGGCGAGCCAGCGCAGGATTTTATATACCGGCTGTTCCTGGATCGATAGTGATGGTACTCCTACTATTATCATGGAAGCAAAACGCTGAGTTCACTAGATTTGGTTCAGGTCTCGGATTAGGAGGTGGTCGAGGAAAGCCAAGGCATTCCCGGCGATTATTCAGATAGGATAATACTAAAGATGGATCCTAGAAGAACTTGTATAATAGCCTCGAACAAGGTTCTGAGAGCACTCGCTGAATGCAAGAGGTTTGGCTATTGATGCTTTGCGTGAAATAAGTTATCAATTGTGGTATTTGGAACCCCCCACATCAAATCGGCCTTACTAACACAGTTGTTACTAAGGTAAGGTCTTTCCAGTTGGTCTTGTTTTATAAAACATAGATAAACATTGCATGAGTAAAATAGAGGTTCTACAAGTACAGTTCGTTTCGAATCGCCAGCCCGGCCGAGCCCCTGAATCTGCCTAATGGGATCTTCCACGTGTGGTAATGCGAATAATTATCAGGCGGACTGGCCAGTACCCAAAGCGTAGGCATCCTCACTGCTTGCATACTTACAAACGAAACCACGAATTCCTAGACTCATGACTACTTCCTACTGGGTTGAATGGAAGGTGGGAGACGTAATCTGATCACAGGTTAGGCGAGGGCCTTCGATGAACTGCGCGATGCAAAACTGATTTGACATCTTTCTCGTATTGGTCCAGAGATGACTTGGCGAGATCTACGTATGCCTATATATTGGTTAGCTTCTGTAATGAGGAGAACAGGCGTGTTATCTTACGTGGCGTTCGGTATCTGGCAAGCTCTTCCACTCCTTGCTGATTCCTTTGGAGCCCTCAGGTACGGTCTTGCTTGCATAATCTCCAGAGGCCCACCTTGCCTTTGTGAATAGGCTGTAGGGGTTCATAGGCCTCTTCGGTATGCGCTCATCACGAATGGTCTTTAGAGTTCCCTTAGGGACGTTGAATTTCTTTTTCAGCGCGATACGAGCACTGATAGCTTTGTTGATCTGTTCGGGGGTGTGGCTCTCTACCCAGGCCTTGTATGCTGCCGCATTGGAGAGCTTATTTTGCTCGCCTGCGTTGGCGAGGCGCTAGCGATTGTTAGGGCATCCAACATGACTGACCTAGGGTTGCTTTGAAGTACTCACCTGAAGCTCGGAGGCTGGAAGTGCCCGGAAAGATTGAGATATCTGTTCCATTCTGGATCGGAGGTCGGCCGGGCCACCCGCCTTCTGCTTAGTTTGTTCTATAACAAAGACTGTCCATGGTGTGCTGGCAAGAAGCTTTGGTTCGGTGAAGAGAGCCGTCTTCTTGAGTTCTTTTCGTTCAAGGAGAGCCTGCTTCTCTGGGGTCAATGGTTTGCGTTTTCGCACAGGCTTAGACTCCGCTTTGACTGGCGCCGCCTTGGTCTTGCTCTTGGTCGTCTTTGACTTGGTCGTTGACTTCTTGGTGGGTGTCTTGGTTGCGGTTCGCTTCGTCGCACGCCCAGTTGTGGCGGAAGTCTTGGGCCGTGCAGGCGCGGCGAAGCTTTGGACAGAACTGAAATTGTATTTCGGGGCATAGGCGACCAGGCGGGAGACCAGAAAGCGGCGAGATGACGTAGTAGTAGTAGGTGTTGAGACCAGGCGCTGGATGGCTGCGCGCCCGATAGAGGAAAGCATGGCGGGCAATTGATATTCAGGAAAATATCCTCACGGAGGAAAAAGAGAGGAGAAGCTCTAGATTAGCTCACCAATATTACTGAGATGATAAAGAGTGTTCTTGTGGAAGTTTTAGAAGAGTCGCAAGACCCATGTTTATTCAAACGCGCGCGAAATTGGGATAGAGGTAACTGCCTATCTGCTGCCCGTGCTTCGAAAGTTTAATTGTGCGCCAGTGCTATTTGAAAGACCCACCTGAAAGCGCCCGTGCCCCATATATATATATATAAATACATGTAAGGTACCTCCTTCTTGGTTGGGTGAGGTGTCATCCTGCAATGCCGAATCGATATGTACATATGTATTCAGTATTCAGCCTCAGCCACAGCCACATCCCCCACATGCTGAACTGAATTTTAAGCCTCCCAACCACATCAGACCCAGAATTCTATAAAACTAGTACCTACATATACATCCTTTTATCAACTCTTGCCTTCGCCTTCGAGTTACGGATATCCTTCACCGGTTAAACACGATCGAATTACTTTGCCGATAACACCTAAGGTGGAATAACCTGACAAGCTTTTATCCAATAGGTGATCTATCTATCAAGTCTGATCGTCTGACTGCTCGAGTCCTCTGGTAGCTCTCACCATCGTAGTGCGACCGAGCCGTACTATTTGAATAAATAAAAAAACCATGGCTCGGCTCAGAGACTCACGCTCACCAACTCCAGCAGGAAGCCAGCAATCCTCAAGAAGACATCGCAGAGATGATGAGAGGAGGGATCGAGACCGGTTTCGGGATCGGGATCGGGATCGAGATCGAGATCGTGACCGTCGAGACCTTGCGCGAGACCCAAGACGCCGGAGTCGCTCACGGAGCCCCCACGAGGTAGGACGATGCTACAAACCTAGGAATCCCCAATTTGCTGACAGTCTGATGGTACAGCGTCGGAACCGCGACAGGGATAATGACTTCCGCCGACGTGACCGTTCCGTAGACCGTCGAGACGATGACCACTATCGAGGGGGCAGGGAACGCAGGCGATCGCGTGACCGCTTCGTAGACAGGGAAAGGGATCGCTCCCTTGATCCTCGCCGGCGCAGAAGCCGTGACCGTGATGGTGACAGAGACCACCGAGCTAGGCGAGACGACTCCCGTGACCACGGCAAGGGACGACGCGAAGGTACTGCTGACTCTCATCCGCGCAGTAAGCGAGGTGATAGCCGTGACCGAGTCCCGGCGCCCAACGATGCCACCAAGGCCAAGGTATCCGAGGTATGTCGCACCAGACCCTCCCAGTCTACTACAGAGATTGACTCGGATTTGCAGGCAGAAATAAAGCCAAAGCCAAAGCCTAAGCCTGCGCCTACCCAGACTGATTCCGACAAAAAAGCCGAGCGCCTCGCAAAGTTGGCAGCATGGAAGAAGAAGCAGGAAGAGAAAGAAAAGCAGAAAGAGGCAACCCCAGGTGGAACTCGGAAGCTTCTTGCTGAAATGGACGAAAAGGCTAACGCTCCGCCCTCTAATGCAATACCTACAGGAGCTTCTCCGGCGCCAGCATCGCCTGCTGACCCGCAGGTACCGTCACCAGTAGCTCCATACACTGGAAAATTCGATCCAAAGGCCATCGCGAAGAAGTCTGCTCCCAAACCGCACTCCTCCCCCAGTGCCGCTCCTAAGCTAGGTGTCATAGCAGGCCAGCCGTCCACAAGTCTCCCTTCTACAAAAGCTCCAAGTGGTGAGTATCTCTATTGTCGTATCTTGACTGTTGCTGACTGCGTTATCCAAGTCTCGGCTCTTCCGCAGAGTAGAGCGAAGACAAGTGGCTTTGGCTTCCACAAGCAAAATGCAGAAGCTGAAAAGGTTTCACAGAAGCGGAAATTAATACTTGATGAAGAGGAGGCGTCGGATAGAAAACTTGCTAAGCTGCCCTCCCTTCCCCTTGCCGACGTTGATGATACACCCTACGATAATCAGGATGAAGAAGACGAGGACGACGCAGGTCATTTTGCTGGAGATGAAGAGGAAGAAGCCGCCGCCGCTCGAGCCGCACAAGAGAGGCGAGAGGAGCGCATTGCCCAAGAGAATGCCCAACAAGCGACGGAAATGCAGGTCGATCAAGACGGAGACGAAACAGCTCCGGAGACGAACGGCGGTTCTCGGAACGTCCGCCCGAATGAGGCAATGGAGGTGGACGACGACGACGTTGATCCTTTAGACGCCTTCATGAACGACCTCGATACTAGGCCTGCCATTGTTAAACCTCTGGACCCTATCCCTAACCGGGGTAAGAATCCACAAGAGCCTGAAGCATATTTCAGTGACGATGAATTCGACTATCGAAATGAGAACGTGGAGCCGGATTCGTTCTTGGCTATTGCGGCGAAAGCCCGCAAGAAGAAGGACATCCCGTCCGTCGATTACAACAAACTTGATTTAGATCCCGTTCGAAAGAATTTCTGGGTTGAACCATCCGAGTTATCAGAGATGACCGAAGCTGAATTGGCAGACCTGCGAATCGAGCTAGATGGAATCAAGGTGTCTGGTAAAGACGTGCCAAAGCCGGTTCAAAAATGGTCTCAATGCGCTTTGTCACGGAAAACCCTGGATATCGTTGACAATTTAGGATATGAAAAGCCTACGCCCATTCAAATGCAGGCATTTCCTGCCATCATGTCTGGTCGAGACGTCATCGGCGTTGCGAAAACCGGTTCCGGGAAGACTCTTGCTTTCTTGCTGCCTATGTTTAGGCACATCAAGGATCAAAAACCTCTCAAGGAAAACGATGGCCCGATCAGCCTGATTATGACTCCCACGCGTGAGTTGGCAACCCAAATACATCGAGATTGCAAGCCGTTCCTAAAGTCTATGAATCTTCGGGCGGTTTGCGCGTATGGCGGTGCGCCTATCAAAGACCACATCGCCGAGTTAAAGAGAGGTGCAGAGATCGTCGTGTGCACACCGGGTCGCATGATCGATCTGCTCGCAGCTAATCAGGGTCGCGTAACAAACCTGAGGAGGGTCACCTATGTCGTCCTTGACGAGGCGGACCGAATGTTTGATATGGGTTTCGAGCCCCAAGTAATGAAGATATTCGCAAACATGCGACCAGATCGCCAGACAATTCTCTTCTCCGCCACAATGCCACGTATCATGGATGCTCTGGCTAAGAAAGTCTTGAACAGCCCGGTAGAGATCACTGTAGGAGGCAAGAGCGTCGTCGCTCCCGAGATCACTCAAGTTGTCGAGATACGTGAAGAGAACAACAAATTTATCCGCTTGCTTGAGCTTCTGGGCGAACTGTATGATAAAGACGAGGATGCACGAACACTAGTATTCGTGGAGCGTCAGGAGAAGGCGGACGATTTGTTGAAGGAGCTGATGCGTAAAGGCTATCCTTGCATGTCAATCCACGGCGGGAAAGACCAAATTGACAGAGATTCGACGATTGAGGATTTCAAACACGGAGTTATTCCCATTCTCGTTGCGACCTCGGTAGCAGCTCGTGGCCTTGACGTTAAGCAGCTGAAGTTGGTTGTCAACTATGATGCGCCAAACCATCTGGAAGATTACGTGCATCGTGCTGGCCGTACTGGGCGTGCCGGTAACAAGGGAACAGCAGTCACATTCATTACCGGAGACCAAGAGAACTGTGCTCCAGGTATCGCAAAGGCTCTTGAACAGAGCGGTCAGCCGGTACCGCCACAGCTAGATGAAATGCGCAAAGCCTTCCGGGATAAGGTTAAGTCTGGCAAAGCCAAGGATCAATCAGGCTTTGGCGGCAAAGGACTAGAACGTCTGGACCAGGAGCGAGAAGCAGCTCGCTTGAGAGAACGAAAATCACACAGGACGGAGGGCGACGAAGAGGAGGAGAAGAAGGAGGAGAAGGATGAAGATAAGAAGGGTGATAAAGCCTTGTCTGCCATCCAGACGGCCGCTTCAGGGATTATTTCTCGTGACTCGGCTCCTCCCAAGGTGGTTGATCTCGAACCGAAATTCACCATCCACAAGCGCGAAGAGGCCGCGCCATCCGCGAGCAACAATAATCCTCTAGACAAGGTCTCTTCCGCCATCAGCGCTATCAATGCTCGTTTGGGCCGTGCTGGCCAGCTGAGGCCAGGCCAACCAATCGACAACAAAGGTCCGGATGCTGGTGCGTTCCATGCAACCCTCGAAATCAACGACTTCCCCCAGAAAGCGCGTTGGGCCGTCACCAATCGTACCAACGTTGCCAAGATCCTGGAGGCTACTGGGACGTCTATCACTAATAAGGGTACCTTTTACCCAGCTGGAAAGGAGGTGCCACCTGGTGCGGAGCCTAAGCTTTACGTCTTAGTGGAGGGAGATACCGAGCTAATGGTTGCTAATGCTATGGCGGAACTCACCCGATTACTCAAGGAGGGCACCATAGCAGCTGCTGATGCAGACAATAGGGCTCCTATTGGCGGTAGATATACGGTGACTTAAAGGCGCAAGGCTAGTTAGTGTGCAGGTCAGATAGGAATCATAATTATAGGCAGTTCACGGCGGAATGGTACTCTCTAGCTAGGTAGGTAATTACAAAAGGGGTTTGGCATTCGGTATAGGCAACGTTTCCACCGAGTAGACGTCCGCTATACAGACAAATCACAAATCTGGATAGAGGACGACCCGTATGCGAGGGCAAAAGTCGCAACCGACAAGAAAAGCCTTAGAAAGTAATGTTCATTGATCTTCGTACATCTCATTGCGAAGCTACGGTGCCTAATTGTGATTTCTCGCTTGCGCTGCCTCGTCGGCGTCTCGTTGTCTTATCTCATCATTGCTAAGCTCCTTGAGCGTCTCATTGCGTGTCTGCTTCTTCTGCGCTGCCAATTGCGTGCCTAGCTTCCCGGTGGACTTTGACGCTGCAGCATTCGCTCTTGCCTGTTCACGAGGATTCAGAATAAGCGACGACCTTGATTGGATAGCAAGGATCTGGGAATTATACCTCGGCAGCCTCGGCAGCTCGTCGTCTAGCCTCGTCGGAGCCGCTGCCATTTGGCACATTTGGTGCATTTGGTGCATTTGGTGAGCTTCGGCCCAGGGTCCGAGGTGGACCGGTGACCGTAGGTGGTACGGATACGCGATCTGGTTGCGGCGGTGCAGAACCTAGAACACGGCCCGGCTGAGAAAAGGCCTCGCTATCCGACTTGCCGCAGATATTCCCCATCTTTTGAAGGACCCTCGGGATGTTGTGATAGGTGACCTAGCTTGATCCGTTGCAACGAGCTAGGTCTTAATATTTTTAGTTCAAGGTGTGTAAGTTAGGTAGCGAGTGATACACCTTTGAGCGGTTCATGTCTGGTTTGCTAGTGGCTAGTGGCTATGTCCATGTGACACGCGATGCAGGTTGGGGCGTTCCAAAATGAAACAGTGCAATGAGGCTCAAGATCTCTAATGCATGATGTTAGGTAATATGTTAGGTAAGCTGTGGACGTCAAAATCAAACAGGAGCGGATGCGGGGGATCAGAGGGGTACCTATGTATGGTTCCTGTACTCAAACAATGTACGTAGTGGCCCGGAGCAGGAAGGGCCCACATATACATTATGAGAACCTTGAGGGACACCTTCGAAAGCGTAGGTACATGTACGTTTATTGGAAACCAACCCCCACTCAAGCATTTTTAACAAATGCACGCCCATTCATTGGCGAAAATTAACATCAGTTTTAAAGAGATACGCACAGCCGAGCATTTTTTTTTTTTTTTCATCAGGAACCGGTATCAGGGGACAACCAGAAAGGGGGCACAGACACTGGCACGGCATACATAGGCATAGGCATAGGCTTGGCCTGTTTGCGCGTTTCGGAAGAGAAAGTGGGAGGGGAAGGGACGACGAAGGGTGACTGGATATCTTATACTATAGTACATGTACAGTGATGTGCATGAACTAGGTACCTTAACCTTTGTACCTACCACAGGTAATAGTCACCATCGTCCATCAAGGTTCTCAACCGCATACCTGGATGCCCATCGTTTGCCCACACCTTCCTCTCTCTGCCTTTTTATTTTATTTTCAATTTTTAGAATTTTTATATTTCCCGTTCACGGACCGAGACAGACTAGGAGCCTCAATTCCCGACCTGCCCGAGCCGTTTGACGCACTGGCCAATATTGACGGTCATCTCCCCGTGGCTTTGAATCTCATCAAACTCTTCAACAAGAGCTCGACTCGACTAACAGAAACCTGTGGCCAGGTCATGTTTATACGGGATACCCAGCATGACTATCTATGGAAGGACGGACGAGTCCGTCGATCCCAATGATGCAAACTTCAACCCTCCGCCTCTCACCTCGTCACCTCTGGAGAGGTACGGCTCTGATGTTTCTAGCCAGAACCTCGACAGCACATTTCCCTTCAACCCGACTTACTTTGGCACAATAGAACCATTATCTCTGGATCTTTCCCATACGTCACATGATGATTTGTGCATTGACAAGTGCATAAACTCGTACTATCCAACAGGGGCACAGCGAAACGCGTTTGCTCCGGCTTTTAACCCAAGGCCGCGATTTACAACGCCTTCCTTCTCCTACCCCTACCATGTACCGGATAGTAATAGCTTCCACCTACCAGGGCAGTCATTTTCCCACTTATACACAGACTCTTTCCCGTTGATGGACCTGAAATATGGCTCAACCCAAGGCGTCAAACCAGCTCATCACACATCCAACAGCGAGTCAGTCATTGGGAATCACTTCGACGCCGCAGATCTTCATCTCTCCCCGCAATGCGCCGTGCCAGATGATTGTGCATCAGTAAATTGCAGTAATATCTCATGCTCAAGCGACTGCTGCTCCACCCAAGTCTGCCAGGAGGAGGCATGCTCTGGGGACGGGACACCCTGTGACGATCTCCACTGTTTCGAAGACGTATCGCAATCTCTTCTGCCGCTATGGGATGTGAACCACGACTGGGACTCTTCGATGCAGCCAGAGATACAGCCTTGCAATCATACCAATACGGAACACGATGTAGCCATCACTTTGCGGGACTTGAGCGTGCCGGGTGCTCCCAATGCCTTGCAGCAGCAGCAACAACAACAGCAGCAGCAGCAGCAGCAGCAGCAGCAGCAGCAGCAGCAACAGCAGCAACAGCAGCAACAGCAGCAACACCAAGCCTTCGCACAGTTTGACTGCCACCATCTCGACCAACCTCACCCAAGTCTTTCCTGTACTCCCGATATAGATGCGGCACTGCCCCTTTTGGAAGGATCTACAAAAGAGCCTGGTCAGATAGGCCAGTTTGTATGCCGATGGAATGTATCGGTCCCTGGTGCACCGGAGGTTGGCGGTAAGACATGTGGCCACGTTTGCAACGACAGTTTGTCTCTCCAAGAGCACTTATGCAATGACCACATTTCCCTACTATCGAGCAAGACGAGATATCTTTGTGCTTGGGAAGGGTGCAATCGCCGCAATGACCAATGTTTCGCTTCGAGGAACAAGCTACAGCGCCATATCTCAACCCATACTGGTCGCAAGTTGCACCAAACCAAGATCTAAGAGGGTAGAATGCTAACGAAATGCTAGACAAACCGTACAAATGTGAAACATGCGGTGAAGGCTTCTCGGCACAGCAAGCCCTCGATCAACACGTGAGGACGCATACGGGTGAGAAGCCGTACAAGTGCGATTACGAAGACTGCGGCAAGTCCTTCAAGCAAAAGAGTGCCCTCAGTACGTACCAAGCCATTGGACTTATCGCTGAAAGCAAGAGGGAGAGGGGAGAGGGGAGAGGCTAATAGGAAACAGCGATGCATAAGCGCACTCACACTGGCGAGAAGCCCCTGGAATGCGAGGAATGCGGCAAGCGGTTTTGCGAGTCATCCAACTTGTCGAAACATCGCAAGACGCATAATCCCGATTTCAAGTGGACATGTAAAGAACCAGGCTGCGACGCCAAGTTCATCCGAGTCGACCAATTACGAAGACACGTTCTGCGACACGAGAAGCCGAGAGGGAGACGAAAGGCTAGAGCATCAAATTTCAATTCGCCAGAGATACATCAGGACTAACGTTTGGTTGAGTCAAGGGCCTTCTTCGGTTTAGGGAACCCACGAAAAGGGCCAGCCAATTCGCAATTAGCAGAGGCCAGGGAAGGAGTATTAGGTACGGATATTATATAGACAGTATTTTTAGTGATTACCTAGGGAGCCTCGTTACGGACGGATAAAAAGCAACAGTCGGCACTTTGTGGATTTTAGCGTCGGTACATTAATTATACCCAACTCGATTGAAGATCTGCATCTGCCTTCCCGTTGGAAAAAAAAAAAGACCAAGTCCAAGCCGAAGCAGTATCTAGGGTTCATCACTTTAAATGGATACGAGGAAAGCAGTTGTAAGGGTTGTTCAATGCCCGAAGGCAAATGGGGGGTTTTTTTTTTGCATTTGGCAGTGACATTGACTGCAAAGTGTGGACCTCGTAAACACCTATGAACCGAAAAAGCCGTGTGATGCCATGCAAATATCAGGATTCCTCTTTTTGTTTTTGGAATGACCACGACGCCCGTCTACCACCGAGACAAGCGTTCCATGTTTCCCCTTCCACCGTAGCCGAAATTATCATCTAAGCAGCCTGTAGACGCCTCGTTGTTAGCTCGAACTGCCTCCAATTTGTGGGGTATGTATGTGTAGGTAGGTAAGTAGGTAGGTAGGTAAGTAGGTAGATAGGTAGGTAGGTAGGACGTAATAAAGGTTCATCGTACCTTAACGGCGTACTTGCGCTGCGGGAAGTGCGTGGTGCGCTTCTTCGTCTTCTCGAGAGTTCTGGACTTCTCCTCGGGAGACAGGCGTCGGCGGATGGCACGGGTCTGCTTGGGTCGGAGGTCGAGAGGGAGATACTTCTTGTTCTTGTAGAACAGACGCAATTGTGATCGTTGCTTTAGGTTGACAACGGTGAGGACGCGGGCGATAGACTTGCGGAGGTCGTGACTGTTATCAATCATGTTAGTTTGCTTTATTTTAGGTATCTAGTCGAGTCGACCTTTGATGAGGAGGAGGCTCGAGCAAATTGATTTCGTATGGCGGGGGAATATGGGAATATGATGAAAAATCCGATTCGATTCGAGGAAAACGTACATCTTGTTGAGCTTGCTGCCGGAAGAGACAACCTTCTGGATGCGAAGCTGACCCAGCTCGGTCTTGAGCTCGCCCAGGGTCTTCAGCAAGTCATCCTTGCTCTTGGTCCAGAGTTGTCCGGTCTTAACCTTAGCAGTCGACTGCGGGCACACGGAAAATTAGCCTCGTGAATTGCGATATTGGATTGGATGCGCATCATGGTCGCATGGGAAAATAGGCCGACTTACCATCTTGAATGGCTGTTGTTCGCGTCGAAAAGGTTGGTATCGGGTGGTGGTGGTGTTGAGAATGAGATTGTCGTGTTTTGCCGTGAACTTTCGCCTAGATTAATTTTTTTGGTAGCCTGCTAAAAGATTTGATTTCCTCACAGTAGGGTTGTGGGCTGAAAAGGTTTGGTCAGGTGATTTGAATAATGGTAGACGAACTTAGGTACATGTGTTACCTAGCAGCCTAGTATACCAAGCCACAACAACGAGCCACAGTGGGAACTCCCGTCAACCCGCTCGAATTCAATTATCGAAGGTTTCCTATGTACATACATAGTTACATAGATACCTCATCCATGTACTGTGGATCCGTTGAAACGGAAACATCGAACATCAAAAGCCGGTCCTCGTCAAAGTGTTATCTCCGTAACCTACTGTACCTCATAGGAAGCTCTACCACGACCTGATTTAGGGATGACTAGTACTTGTGAAACTCGACCTTTATACCCAACCATCAGTCATTAAACCTCACCATGGCGGCCCCGACCGGAAACCAGGGCTGGGCTCAGTTGCGCCAGCAGGCCCGGAGCCTGGAGTCTCAGACCGAGGCCCTATTCCACACGTATTCGCAATTCTCTACCGTCTCTAATATCCCGCCAAAACCCTCCAAGGAGGAACGGGAAACGGAGGCAAAGTTGGAGGAGATACTTGAGAAGGTAGGGTCTTTCGTCTGGGCCAGCTATCCTCAAAGTTCTATTGGTGCTGATGCTAATGCTAACTACTTACTGTTCAAAAGAGGGACAACGTCGTCAACCAACTAGCGCGCCTCCTAGACTCGGAAGCGAGCCTTACATCCTCGGCGCTCAAGCAGAACAACCTCTCCCTCCTACGGGAGAAGCTAGCCGAACACAAGCGAGATCTCGGGCGACTGCGTTCTAGTCTACAGGAAGCGAGGAACCGCGCGAACCTGCTTTCCAACGTCAGAGACGACATCCAGACCTACCGAGCGAACAACCCCGAAGATGCCGAGGCCGAGTACATGCTGGACGAGAGAGCCCGCATCGACAATAGCCACAATATGGTGGACAGCGTCCTTAGCCAAGCGTATGCTACGAACGAGAGCTTCGTCGCGCAACGAGAGACCCTAGCTAGCATCAACCGGAGGATCACCATGGCCGCGAGCCAAGTGCCCGGCCTGAATACTATAATCGGCAAGATCTCGGCGCGAAAGCGAAGAGACAGTTTCATCATGGGCGGCTTCATCGCATTCTGCTTCGTGGTCTTTTGGTTTTTGATGTAGTGTAGGCGATGGGTATACCTTGGGACTTTTCTGAGTTGCATTATACTATCTTGCAAGGCGTTCCGGTTCTATGGTGTACTTGCTTTCCAAGGGAAAGAGGGCTCGGAGGTATGTATGCTGTATAATATGACCGGAAAATATCTGATTCCCTTGAGAGAGGAAAAAATGACAATATTATATTTACTTCATCCCTGTAAGACTATCGAAATCGAAACTTATGATTTCTAGGAGAGGCGGGTATCGTTTATTACACATGGTAATTAATATATGACATATTCAACTTTTCTTCGAACTCTTCACTTCCTCCACTAATCGCTGGACACCCTTAACCAACCCGTCTCGTTCGTGATCCTCGCTCGGACCACTGCCAGCCCATCTTATCCTACACTCGCTATCGACGAGGTATACGTAGCCGACACTACTATTCAGGAGCCCAATGTTCTCTCGAATATCATCGGATATGCCCCTACGCACAACGAAGTATCGCTCCCAATTCGGTTCGCCAACGTTCCTCCTGATGCCGCCTACGAACATCTTGATGAGCCAGGCCTTCAGCGTGTTCTCCTCAACATTGATCCAGACCCGCTGCGCCACGTCCTTACTCTGCTCCAGGACACTCTCGAGCTCAGGATTGCTTTCTTTAGACACGAACGTCTTGGCCTGGTTCTCGGCCCACATGCTACTAAATACGCTGACGATAGACACCTTGCCCTGCAGGAGGGGCGTCGTATTGCGGGGGCTGCGATCACTCTTCAGCAGCGTTTGGCCGTATAGGTTGGGGAAAAAGAGCGATAGGTCGCGCTTGAACGGGCGGGGCGGCGCAACGAAGGTCTTGCCCTTGTGAAACTTGAGGTTGCCCCAGTCGCGGAAGTAGGGGCGCGACATCTTGCTCTTTAGTTCTTCCCTCCTCTTTAGGTGCCTCTCGTAATTCACAAGATCGTCGCGGCGCTGTTTCAGGGTCCGGTTGTCTATCCCCGTGTTTTCGCCCGGCTGCGGCGGCAGCGACATGCCAATCGGCCGGCTCAGCGGCTTCGGCGTGAATTCTTCGACCCGCTTTCCGTACGCCCTAGGTGCATCTTCTAACGGAGAGGGGGGGATGATCTTGGGCGGCTTCGGTGCATTCGGTGTCGGCGTCGGCGTTGGCGGCGTCTTGATTGCTGGCTTAGTAGTAGTGGATTTCGCGGGCGTTGTACCTTGTTCGGCTAGAAGGCGGTAGGATGTACTGAAAGTTCTCGATTGACAAAGGAGGCATAAGAGCCTCGGTCTACAGGCAAATGACATGCTCGAGGATGTTATGGATAAGCTATTAATACATTGGACTAGAAGATCGCCAAGGTGGGCGGGTGTGGCCGTGGAAAAGTGATGCAATTCATAACTTCTCCAATGCTAAAAAAAAAATATAAAATATAAAATTGCAATTACAACTTTATCGCTCGTCAAGGAGCTGCAGGAACACAAGCATGGATCCCACATGCATGGAATGACCCAATGACATGGGTATCCAATCAGTAGTGGGGCAGGACTCGGGCACTGAAGCAGCGGATGCGCGGCCATTGTCGGCTTCCCCAGGTTCCGGATAGCGACGGCCCAATGTGGGGGATACAAGTCGTCAGTCCAGTCCGTGGGATCTTAGAAAGGGTCAGCATCGTTAGCCCGCTCCCTTCTTCTATCTCACCGGCTAAGCGTCTGTGTATTCATGTCTTTCTAAAAGTTTTCAAAATGTAATTGTTCAGTGTTATTTGGATATATCTATAAATATAATGCAATGTTTCTTCAACGTAGTTCTCGAGTACTACAGCGACAATGGCGCGTCTGTCAAGGTCTACACCGCACCGCCGAGTCCCAAGTCCGTGCCACTCTAATAAGAGGTTTTCAGACGACCAAAAATTTGCAAGTGGTGAAGCCCGTTCTTCTTGCTGATATTGGCGAGGGTAAACACCAATTCCCTTGTAATCGCCTTCTCATTTTTTCTTTCTTTTATCTAATCCTTCTATAGGTATCGTGGAGTGCGAAATCATACAATGGTTTGTCGAACCCAATGCCCGAGTCGAGGAGTTCTCGCCCTTGTGCGAGGTCCAAAGCGACAAGGCATCCGTTGAAATTACAAGTCGATTCTCCGGGGTCGTCAAAAAGCTATACTACGAGGCCGGCGAAATGGCAAAAGTAGGCAAGCCGTTCGTAGATATCGATATACAAGGAGGTGCAAGTCAAGAAGACTTGAATACCCTCACCGCCCCTGAACCCGCGACCAAAGACGTCTCAGAGCCTTTGAATAAGGACTCGTTGAGCCAACCTCCAAGATTGCAAAGCTTGGAGGGTAAAACGATCGAGCCTTCCACACAAGAAGAACCGAAGCTCCAACCGCCAGTAAAAAAGGGCAAGTGTGCATCACTAGCGACACCTGCAGTTCGACACCTATCCAAAGAGGTCAATGTAGACATCAACGATATTCAGGGAACGGGAAGGGATGGCAGGGTCCTAAAGGAAGATATATATAAGTTTATTGAAAAGAGAGATTCACCTAGTCAGCCCGCTCAGCCCACGAGCCCATTCTCCGCCACGCCACCATCAGATACGGACAAGCAAACCGAGACCACCATCCCACTAACGAATACGCAACACCAAATGTTCAAGACCATGACCCGGTCTCTAACCATACCACATTTCCTCTACGCCGACGAAATTGACTTCTCCCAACTGTATGAGTTGCGCCGACGCCTTAACAAGGTTGTAGCGCAGTCGGCCAAGGAGGGAGAGATATCGAAATTGACCTACTTACCATTTATTGTCAAGGCAGTCTCTATGGCATTATATCAGTACCCCGTACTGAACGCCCGTGTCGATATAGACACAGACACTTCGAGACCGGCACTGGTTCACCGTAGTCAGCACAACGTTGGCGTCGCCATGGACACGCCCTCGGGACTCCTGGTTCCCGTGATCAAGAACGTGGGAGCAAAGAGTGTCATCACCATAGGCTCAGAGTTAGCTCGTTTACAGTCGCAAGCCGCGGCTGGCAGGCTGTCACCGCAGGACCTAAGCGGCGGGACGATCACCGTATCCAACATAGGCAATATCGGCGGAACCTACGTCTCGCCAGTCATTGTCGAGAAAGAAGTAGCGATCCTGGGAATCGGCCGCATGCGCACGATCCCGGCTTTCGACGACCAGGACAAGGTCGTCAAGAAGCACGTCTGCAACTTTAGCTGGAGCGCCGATCACCGTGTCGTGGACGGCGCGACGATGGCGCGTGCCGCGGACCTTGTGCGTAAGATCGTGGAGGAGCCAGACAGCATGATCCTGCATCTGCGGTAGCCGCTATAGCCTATGTATTTCTTAATGCCCAAGATAGGGGCAAGAGAGGACCCTTGCATTCCCCCTCCCCCCTCGAGTGCAAGCAAGCCACCTGCAAATGCTAACTTGTGTCTGTGTCTGTGTCTCCTTTTACCTGCGAAGGAATGACAAAATACTCCGATTCGAAGATGATGTGTCATATATAGTACCGACGTAATCGGAAGGCAAACATGATACTTAGAATACCTTAATATACCTATGCAGTATGAAAAAAGAAGAAAAAATGAAAAAATGAGGCATGTACTCTGGGTTTGAACTGCCCTCGTTATATTGCTTCTTCCTGTGCTTCGTGCATGCAGTTCACCATGCGTACAAGGCGTGACCGGCCTTGGGCTTGGCGATTATACCTATCGGACTCCGCACAAATCCTTCAACTCGGCCGGATACCAGATCCTGTCGAATGGGGGAGACCCGTTGGACGTGGCGAGTGATAGTCCAAACATACATGTATGCGAAAGACGAGACAGCCACGTACAAGGGTGTCGAATGCAGGGGCCAAATGTGTGGCATAAGCAAAGGACCCAAAGGGCCAGACTATATTCCGCCATATCATATTTACTAATAGCATGGATTAAGGTCGTTTTCTCCTGTAGATATGCATGTCGAAGTGATAGGATACGATATGTAGCATATGCTTTGTCCCAAATGGCCACGTCCAGCTGCATCTGACGGATCTTGGGTATGTGAGACGATGATCCTATGTCCCAGAGTGGAACCCAGAGGGCAATTACTCTTGCCTAGAACAACAGCCATGTTGTGTTCTAAGCAGACCAAGATATGGTAGCGTAACGTAAGTGTGTCATGTGAGCCAGTCTCGTAAGAACCATAACATTTTGGTACTATACTTCGATAGGAAAGCTCGACAGCTTCCTTATAATGTCGCGTTTGCTCACTAAGTACATTCCCGCCTAAAGCACAGCTTGGCGTGTCCGCAGCCGCCCCGTATAGGGACTGTTCTAACTATTCTATAAACCAATGATATGATTGCCCAAACTCCTATATGGCAGCTCACTGCTACTTGTGTAATGCAATTTACTCGAAAGCGATTCGATCACCCCAATGCCCTTCTTATTGCGCCAAAGTGAATAATGGAACCAACTCCTGAACTCACGTGAAGGACAGCGCTAATCTCACGGCGGTTCATCGCACGTTTTGTCGTTGCACATATTTCCCTATGGCCATGTTATATCGTGCCATGCCATGCTAGGTCAGCTCGATGCAACTTCGTCGATCTTCTTGAGAACCTTGTCCAGGGTTTCCCTCAGGATGTCGTCCATAGGCCCGCTCACGTCGAGGCTAATCACGTCTGTCTCTTCTGCCGTTGGTGGTTCTAGAATGGAGAATTGGCTATGAACCATGTTGGCTCCCATGTAATGACCTTTTCTTAGACCAACACGCTCGAGGAGTACGTCTTCCGGGGCGTGAAGGTATATGAAATGAAGGACAACATCGTGCGAGTAGTACGGGGCTACTCTGATAACGTCTCGGTACTTGCGCTTGAGAGCTGAGCACGTGAGCACAACTCCTTCGGCGCCAGACGCCAGTTGCCGGAGCGACTCTTCTCGCAGGGCTGTGAGCCAGTCCCATCGATCAGCATCTGTCAGGGCGATGCCATTGGCCATCTTGTCAATGTTTGCTTTCGGGTGAAACTAAAGTGCAAATCAATAAGTGGTGCAGATGCCTCGACAATTTATAAAACATCGACAAACCTCATCACCCTCGATATAAGGCAAATTTAAAGACGTTGACAAGTGCTTAGCAACGGTGGTCTTCCCGCAACCGGCAGGACCGGTGACTAGCCAGATGTGGTGGTGTCTGGGCGCGGGCTGGCCATTGACTTTCGCAATAGTGTTGTTCGCCGTTACTGGCACAACGGTAGCATTGATCGGCTTCGGGTTCGTGCTCATAGTATTCATCGTGGCAGCCATGCTAGCTGCAGACGAATGGTTTCCGTTCATTGAAACCGGGCTATCGTAGGACAACATCGTTATATAATTTGTGTTTCTTTTAATCCAGAAGAGGATAGTTGGTAATGCTATTTAGTGACGAAAACCGCAAAGTAGGATAGCCACTCGGAGCCACTTAGAAGCGAATTAAGCTAGGGGTATACGAGAACTTGCAACCTGCACCGACAGCGAGGGATTGATTTCAAGTATACTAGAAAGCAGCAGGCTTCGCGACAAGTCTCAAGAAACAAAAAGTTCAAGAAATAAAATAAAGGAAATCGGCGGTAATTAAAGCAGCGCAATATGAGTAGAACTAGGGGGCAGATAGCAGTGGACCCAAGGACCGCCGGCGAAGCGTTGGTTTTATAAGTGGGCGTCAGCGCCTTAGTGACAGGCCTTTTTCACCAGTTGACAGGCGTGGAATGACGCGGTGCCACAGTGCCGGCTGCTGCTGGGGAAAATCCGCTAGAGCAGAAATTTCAGCGAAAACCTAGGGGAGTACCTGAGATCTCCCCCCGAGATGGGGGGCCAGGGATTAGTTTGGGCTAGACGCTAAAAGAAGCTCGAGAGAAACGTCAAAGAAGGCAATTCTTGATGGCAATGGACCAATCAGGTACAAGTATTCTCTCCTCCTTGGGGCTCCAGACTTGCTCGACGTCAGGGAGGGAGGGGTGCGGGTAAAGGCCAAGAAGTACCTAAACCCGTCTCCTCTAGGCTGCTTCACAAGTATCTTCTCCATCGAAAATATTACACACCCGAGTGGGGGAACATATTGTCAACGCGAGAAGCGATAAATAGGGCCGAGTGAAATGTAGGGAGTTGAGGACAAACCGACAAGCGACGGCATCCACTAGACCGAGGAGCTTCGCTCGTGGTCAACGATCTACGTCGTGTTTGTCGATGGAACAACTCGCGAGCTTGCCATGGATGTTTTTCCACCGTGAAAGACCGGAACGGTGCGGCTTCTTCCCAAGGTTACCCAACCCATGGTGTAGAAAGAGAGCATGGCTAGACCGGTGTCAACATACTATGTACAATCTAGGGATGAATAGGAAGGAGAGCGGGAGCTGAGACGGGATACATATGTAAACAATCTTGATCTTGTATACAACAGCCGTGCATGGGTTAGGCTGTTTTCGGTAGCTGATGAAACCGCAACATACATCTGCGAACACATTGAGCTGCCATTGTTAGACGTTCAAGAACAGGCTGAACTTCAATGTTGGGGATGGCAAAAACATGTAAGATGTACATAGTACATTTGGAGTTCGGAGTTTGGTGGTGTGGGAAAGACTGGAGTTGACGACACACCGATACTCGGCAAGAGCCACCAATCTCCTTTTTTCCTTTTTGTATTTATTTATCAATTAAATATTTTTATTTTATTAATTGCCTTCTGTACCTGGCTAGGTATGTAGATATAGACTACAACGTTAGATATATACATGTTTCTGTTCTGAATTATCTATCTCCTTTCCTCTTTTTGGTTGGCGTCTCTCTCTTCATTCATCTAATATTATGTTCTTCAATTCCTAAAAAAAACTCTATGTACTGTTGCTAGTAAGGTTACACACGGTCGAAAGTGTCTCGGTGCAAAAGCAATCGACCTCGGCGTGGGGGTGGGTACATATGTATGTACATTATCCCATCCCTACGAGAGTACGTACTCATATTCCACTTTTACATTAGGCTGATGGAAATTTTATCAAACGAACTATCAAAAGCCTGAGCTAACCAACACCAAAATCCATCCTAATTTGAGAGTGGAAATCTGTGGTGTGGAGGAAAACGTGGTCAGGACAGGGAGAATCGACCTGTGGGTCACGAGCTGACCTGATCTCCATCATGTTCCAATGGATTGTATCTGACCAGTTTCGCTTCAGGGGAGTTTTGAAGGAGGTACATATGATGAATCATGACGACACCCTCATATACCCACGAAAAGTCGGGTCGGGCATTGCCTGGAACGGTAGGTGTCTCTCGAGGCGATTCTTTGTCGTCGTTAAAGTCGGCGACAATTTGTCCACGAAAACTTGCGTCCTATCAGGACCCCTGGACTCGGGACTAGTCAGCCCAACCCAGGGTTGGACCGGATCTTTGATGACATTATATTGCGTATATGTAGGTTAGAATGTGTCTTTTTCTCATGCGGATAGAGACCTCTCAAAATATAGGAGAGGAAGATACCGTGACTTCGCAATATGTTGCCCCTGCCAACATTTGAACAGGAATCTCAGTTGTGTAGAGCTATCACTCTACCTATAGACCAGTATGTGTTATGGTTTCACCCATACGATAATGCGATGAAGTCCTGGTCCGACAACGGCTGATCCCTCATATACTTGCCGTATTACATGCCCAAGTAACAAAGCCAGGCAGACTATGAGCAACCTAGATATAAATTACCTACATAATGTAAGCCCGTTTCATTATCACGCGTGCCTACCTACATATGTAGCATGGGTAGCATTTTTCATCCCTAGACATTGCCCTTTTTGTTACCGGCACTGGCAATCTTTAGGCGGCGTCCGTATTGCTATGCGAATGTCTCTTTGAATTCACGTCTCTCCTCGTGGTTCGGCTGCGGTTTCCGGTAAACCCACTCTTATGCGTCTAGTTATTCCCAAGCCGCTTTCTGCGAAAAAAGATCCTTAGTAGGTCTCCTTAGTACATGTAGGTCGCAATAAGGACGGTGTTGGTGGACCCGGGGAAGACGGGGGAGAATGGCAAGGCCTGACTATTGCCCTTCACCGCTCAATGACACGTCTCTCTCCAATCACACGAATGTCATACGCAGTTGTGATCAAGTGCTTGGGTCGAATACCCAAGGTGAAAGCACCTAGGCGATGCCAAGACCAGGAATCTGCATAGCTATAGCCTCTGCAGCCTGCAGGTGATAGTACCACGCGTCCCAAGGTCCTCCCGATCACCTAGCCTCGTTGATTATACAGCGGAAGCTTCGATGAGCTGAATACTACTTAGATATGGATGCATATTTGCAGGCGTGGATTTATATATTCCCCGAAGTGGCTAACAAAGAACGCCGTTGACCCGGAAGTGTTACTAGTTGAAACAACAGAAAGGGAATTGTCCCCCTCTATGAATTTCATCCGTAATAGGAGTAGATCTTTAGGGCCAGCCGGACCCGGAGTGGTGCAAAGCCGTAAAAAACCTGGAGACTTGACATGCAGGTAAGGTCATGAGGCCCGTTTTAAACAATTGGGGCTCCTTCCAGTGTAACGTGATCAAGCCTCGTCTGCATGTACATATACTTAGGTAGCTGATAGAGACTGTAGGTATGTAGGTATGTATGTATTAGTTTGATGGAAAATGGTAAGTGCATGTGTGTAATATTGCAGGTTGAGCTACATATACTATACCTATGCCATATATACCTACCTACCTTAGGTACACAGATATGCATCTGTGTTTTAAACAAGTAGAGGTTGCTCTGTTATTGCACGCCACTTACGTAGCGAGTGGTTTACATAGCATCGTTTCAACTCACCCCGTATAAGCCCGGTTTTTTGACCTCGTTCCTGGTCTTATCTACATACATTCTCCGTACATAAGATCATAAACTATGGGTATTATCGATGTAATCTACTTGAGCATCCCAATCAGATCGTACTTGTGAGAGTTATACCTTGTACTTCATTTACAATGAGTAATTCCGCCTCAAAAGACAACGCTCTACGTGTAAACGATATCTTAGACTCAAATCTCCGCCCTTCAAGGGATTCTGACACGTTCACTTCCTTAAAGAGATCGTCGACCGAAGTATATTACCGACCAACCGTGTCGACGCCGCTAGCGCAGGAATACATCTACGATGTCTCTCTTATAGTAAAGCCATTTAAACTATTACGGGTTACTCATTTTTTCCCCATATGATTACATAAAGACATACAAACGTGAATTCAAATGTATCACGAGTCTAATGTAGCAGGATAGGTAGGTCAGATTTGTAA
Organism: Hypoxylon fuscum; assembly: GCA_022578945.1. Classification (NCBI taxonomy): domain Eukaryota; kingdom Fungi; phylum Ascomycota; class Sordariomycetes; order Xylariales; family Hypoxylaceae; genus Hypoxylon; species Hypoxylon fuscum. The sequence continues at coordinate 256,849 of MU399822.1, read as the reverse complement.
GAGGGCGCTGGATCGTGGCTACCTAGCCCTATAGCTGTGGCGTAATTGCAAATGCGGGGGAATACAAATGGACCCCACTCTGCCCACTGCATTTCACATTTCAGAGCTGCAAGCTGAAAAAATGCATTCATCATTGGGCCTAGGTACATCTAGAAATAGGGAAATCTGGAGCATTTGTGACTAACTTTAGGTACCCACGCAGGTTGGGGGTCAACCTAATCTTAGTTGCAGTAGCGGCGCTGTTTGCTTCAACTCACTTGGGAAGTCTCCTCATCTTCAAATGACCTTACTCTCATCCTTGACTCGAAGTGCTTCTTCGATACTGAGGACGTCAAAAATACCTGCTTCTAGATTCACCCAAAGGCCTCATAAACTGAATATCCCGAGACTCTCGGATAGCTTATATCGCCAAATTGGAACTCGAACCTTCGTTTCTACCATGGACGCTCAAGAGCTCAAGCAATATCTTACCGATGCTCCCCCAAGTGTTGTGAGACTTGAGATAGAGAAGCACTTCGAGGCCTTGACCGACCGACAGAAGAGATATGCCCACTTCATTAGCAGGTACCTATAAATTACCCTTGTGGCACGTGCATGAGATGCGGAAAGAGGGGAAAACTGATAGCCTTCAACAGAGCATCTTTCGAGGGCAGTAGAATAGTGGCGAGGCAAATCTCCCCTGAATCCGAACCAATAGTAAGTCACCTAGCGCCTCTGCGGCGCTATCACGTATTCATCTTGGTATAGTTCGACTTCATATTAGCTCTTCACAAGAGTAGTGCCGGTGACTGGAAGGCGCTGCAAGCCAAGGCTGGCATATCGGACGAGGAGTTAGATCACTTCCTACAATACGCTGCACAGTTCTTGGGAAACAACGGTAATTATAAAAGCTTCGGTGACGCCAAGTTCATTCCACGATGTTCCGAATCTGCTTTTGCTGCACTGGCGACAACATCACCAGACGCACAGAAGTTCTATAATGCCACTTCTGGTGCTGTATTCTCTATCGACAAACCATCCCTGATGCACCTAGGCTATCCAGAGCAAGGGCATATGACAACTTATTACCCAGGGTCACCTGATATCACCAAAACTGAAATCGATGCTGTCTCGGCGTGGATGGAAAAGAAGGGACTACTCCCAGAGAATACTCGTCTCGTCAAGGGTAAGGATGGTTCGTTTACGATTTTGATTGCTTCCGCGAAAAGTGCAGTCCCTAGCGAAGGGGGTGATATTGGAAAAGAGACTTTGTTCAAAGTTCAAGATGGTGTATTGGCTGGGAAGACCATAGCCCTGGCCTACGGCGACTACTCCAAGGAGATGGCTGCCATCGCAGCCAGTATCAAGGGGGCAGCAGAGAATGCCGACAACGAGAACCAGAAGAAGATGCACACTGCATATGCCAAGTCCTTCGAGGAAGGGTCGCTCCTCGCTTTCAAGGATTCCCAGAGATTTTGGATTCGGGACAAAGGCCCCATGGTTGAATCTAATATCGGCTTCATCGAGACGTACCGAGATCCGGCCGGTATCAGGGGCGAATGGGAAGGTTTTGCGGCTGTTGTCAACCTCGAACGGACACAAGCGTTTGGCGCCCTCGTCGAAGCTGCTCCTTCCCTCATACCCCTTCTTCCATGGGAGAAGGATTTCGAAAAAGATAAATTCCTGTCCCCAGATTTCACGTCTCTTGAGGTGTTGACGTTCTCTGGCTCGGGGATACCTGCAGGAATTAATATTCCCAACTACGACGATATTAGACAAACCGAAGGTTTCAAGAATGTCTCTCTAGGCAATGTGTTGAGTGCGAAGGCGCCAGATGAGAAAATACCATTCATTGCCGAGAAAGATCTGGATATTTACAAACGATACCGTGACGGTGCCTTCGAGGTGCAAGTCGGCCTCCACGAGCTCACTGGCCATGTAAGTTCGATTATTTCATTGTCCTATCTTTTTATATAATTATAATTTTAAACTAACTGTTATAAGGGCTGTGGCAAGCTTCTGCAAGAGACTTCCCCTGGAGTGTTCAATTTTGACCAGGAGAATCCACCTATCTCCCCCTTGAGTAAGAAACCTGTCACCAGCTGGTATAAACCAGGCCAGACATGGGGTTCTCTTTTCGGTAGCTGGGCTGGTTCATACGAAGAGTGTCGTGCGGAGCTTGTGGCGATGTACCTCAGCTGCGAGTTCCCCGCCTTGAAGATCTTTGGTTACGGCGACGGCTCGGTTGACATTGACGGCGAGGCTGGAGACGTCCTCTATGCCTCCTACCTATCTATGGCTCGAGCAGGTCTTGCTTCGCTAGAGATGTGGGACCCCAAGAGCCGAAAATGGGGCCAACCTCACTCGCAAGCCCGGTTCTCGATTCTCCAGTGCTTTCTCCAGGCGGGCGACGACTTCTGCAAACTAGATTACAAAGGAGATGACTTGACGGACCTGGAAATCAAACTGGATCGCTCGAAGATCCTCACGGCAGGCCGGAAAGCCGTGGGTGACTATCTCCAGAAGTTGCACGTGTTCAAAGCCACAGCCGACGCGGAGGCCGGAATTAAATTCTATGGTGACATGACACACGTCGACGCAGACTTCTGGGGCAAGAAGGTTAGAGATGTGGTGTTGAGGAACAAGCAGCCTCGGAAGGTGTTTGTGCAAGCGAATACATACTTGGATGAGGCGACTGGTAAGGTCACGCTGAAGCATTACGATGCGACACTTCAAGGAATGATACAGAGTTGGGCGGAACGACAAGTATGACTTGAAAACCACACAGCCGGCGAAAAGAGTATCTTATGAGTGAATACCTGCATTACTTATCTAGCATTGTGTACGACATGACGGGCGTCAAATACTCGTCTAAATAAATCATGGGGTTCTAGGCAATGCAGCCTTTATTATGGATCAGCAAGTTGAGGTGTGTGAGATAAATCACGGAAATGACTGTATGTATTCATTTCCAACTCAGTTGGTTAGCATAGTCGTGAAATATGCCTTGATAGTCGTTTATTGACTAGAGTAGAACCTCATTACAGACGCCAGAATCAATGTGACCTATGCCTCAACGTCCAGATGCAATTGGCAGAGCCAGCCCAGTTCCGCGATCCGCCGTTCGCAAAGTCATTTGATAATTTTCTCTAAAGCTACCTTCACCCAGAAAGACCCAAGATCTACCACTTCATCTCGTGAGGCTTGTCGCCCTTTCGGAGGCTGAAAGAGCTGGCGAGGTAGCTGGGGAGAAGATCTACCTTCTTGATGCTGGCGATTAGGGCCTTGTCGATGGCCTTCTGATCTGCCGCTCGGCTGCTGCTGATCTCCTTCTTCTGAAGCACGTCACGTTAGCTATTGTTCTCCCTCTTCCTTCCTATGGTATCGTACCTGAGGCTTCTCGCCCTGCTTGAAGAAGGCATCTTCGCTCGCCTTGTCCTTGGCCTTGTCTCGGGTGAAGTACTGGGCTTGTGCGACTTCGTCGACCTTGCTCTGGTCTAGACCCTTGAGGTCAACCTGGTAGGAAGTGGCGATGACGTATCGCGAGTTGACTCGTCGCAGAGGAACGCCGTTGATCTTGAAGGGACCGGTGACGAGGAGGACACCCTGGTCGAGGGCCTTGAGAAGGACAACTCGCTTGCCTCGGAAGCGGCCGGCGAGGAGGATTAGGACGGTACCGGGCTGCAGCGTCTTTCGCGGGGCCCAGGGACGAAGAGCCTTGCGGACCTGTAGAATCAAGGTTGTTAGTATAAATAAAAAATAAATAAATAAATAAAAAGAGTTTATTTCGAGGACTGTAGCGGCTCTAAAGCCAAGACACGTCTCCGACGCGACCACATTGTTTTTTCCCCTTCTTTTCTTGAATATCCAGTCTTCCGTGGTGTTGCCGGTGGAGGATTCTTAATCTGAAAAAATATATATATATATATATATGGTTGCAACTTACAGTCTTCGGCTTGGCCTCGTCGTCAACCGGATACCATTTCTGGGCCTTCTGGGAAGGGTGAGGGACCTCCCGGGTCGACTTCCCGAACTTCTTCTGTGTGCTCGGTTGCGACATTGTGGTTGTTGTCGGAGGGTTGTTGTGTGGTGGTGAAGTGAGAATTGGCAGGTTCCTCGTTAATGTTGATGATGCGAGGCGAGGTCAGGAATTCCACTTTGCGCAAAAAGATTCAATTCAGTTGTGGGCTTAGGCGAAGCCCTGGTGCCACCACTTAAAATCGATTGGACGCAGCTCGGTGGGTCCGCGATGACTGTGCAAGGTGGCTCAGGCAGTCAGGTCAGCCACATCTATGTACCTACCTTACTGCTACGCCATCATACCCCGGCTACATGGGGTTATTAATATGTACCTTAGGCAGGTACATACCTACGTAGTGTATCTTGACGAAGCTCCATCGCAACAAACCATTACCAAAACTCACCACCCCTCCACCATTTTTTGTTCAATCCCTACAACTCCCATCACCACCATCCGTACAGGACGTATCGTACACAATGTCGATAACGCCCATCATAACCTTCAAGGCGGGCATATGCGAGGTGGACGTATGCATTCTCTCGTAGCCTCAAGGTAACCAACCAAACGCTGACAGCTGCACCAGAGCTCATCGAAACCTTACAAGGTCCGAGCCTCGCCCCGACCAGGTTACATCTACCTCTACAGTGAAGATGGTAAGCTTCGTTCCTTGGTTATTTACTATTTGATATTTGCTATTTGCTATTTGCTATTTACCCGTTACCCGAGTGATATTTATTAATGCCTTCTAGATCTATTCCACTTCTGCTGGCGAGAACGAAGTGTTCCCTTAGATCAACCCGAGCTCGACCTCATTATGGTCCCCACCGATGGTCATTTCGTCCCGTACGAACCCAAGACCCAGCCTCGCGATGCTACCAAGCCAGATGCCCGCGTCTTCGTCCTCAAGTTCCTCTCCTCGTCCCAGCGTCACCTGTTCTACCTACAGTCAAAGCCTCAAGGTCGGAACGGTGACCCGCGCTGGTTCAGCCCTCGCGACCTGAAGATTGGCGACATTGTAGACAGGCTCTTACAGGGTGAGGAAGTTGATGTTGTGAGCGAGTTATCTTCCATTGGTAGCAATAGCAACGGCCGACGTGGAGACGACGACGACGACGATGACGACGATGACGACGACGACGACGACGAAGCCATGGAGGATGTTGAAGGTCATGGCGACTCTAGCGAACCTCGCGGTGGCAGCGGAGGAGCTGGACCGGATGCGACTGGTGGCGACGTACGGGAAGAGGGTGAAGGTGCGCGTGAGGGCGGCGCCGACGGTGCTCGAGCGTAGGTCATGTTATCCCTTACTGTTCACTCGCGGCGTTTTGGAAGAGGACTCGGGATGAAATTACTGCATCCATTCCATGTACCAAAAAATACTAGGGCTGGCATGTACTTACTATTAGGAATTGCGTCCTCAATTGAGAAATATTATTCCTTCTCTTCCAAATTGCTTGCATCTGTCCAGTCAAAACTTATAGGCATGTGCTGATGTGATGTTAGTGCTGCTTCAGGTTCTACCGATGCTGCTGTGGCGGTGAGGAACTTCTTGGCCTCGTTGAAAGGGAATGCCGGTGGTGCGGCGAGCCAAGGGGAGGGAAAGCTCTACCCGCTTCTATCAGACCTCCTCACGCCCCCTGTCACTGTCCCCATGGCCCAGCTGGCTACGGCGGAGCAGGTGGACAATCTACTCAACTTTCTGCCCCCTTCTGTTCTTGTGCTCTCCCAGCAGGCCGACCAAGGGGACGCCACGGCGGAGCCTACCGCTGCCGCAATACAGGCTGCTAAGGACGCAATGAGCCTCGGTCAGAAGAAGGCACTACTGGAGAAGGTCCTACGAAGTCCACAGTTCCACCAGAGCTTGGCTAGCTTGACCATGGCAATTCGAGACGGCGGCTTACCTAGCATTGCCGACGCACTCTCCATCAAGGTCGACAACGGAGGCTATCTTAGAGGGAGCCAGATGCCTCTAGGTGGCGGAGATGCCGTGGAAGCGTTCGTCGAGGGCGCCAAGAAAACTGTCCAGAAGAAGTAAAAGAAGTAAGGAGACTAAGTCAGACTCTCGTAGGTACCTAAAACTAGATAGTTTTGCTAGCAGTCAATAGATGCAAATCATGCTACACGATCCATTACCATTTCACGGCGGTTGGACGGTCATGCTATTCAAGTATTCATATGTTAAAAAGAGAACCCTTGAAAACTAATATTCCTGCTCGAACTTTCTCTACTCCCTTGAAAACTCTCTCCCGTTTCCTCTTTTTTACAAACATCTTGCCAGAGTATCATTCTAAAACAAAAATCTTTTAGAAAAACATCACAATGCAATGCGGGAAGGAATCAGACTTTTGCAAGTGCTCTAGTATTAAACCGTTATTAGTAGTAAAAGAAGGTCAACAATCAAACAATGGTATCTTTCCCCCGAAAAACAGTTTGTGGGTTCACCCCCTTTTTCTTTTCTTCTCTCGTCTAATTAAATCGCATCTTCCTTTTCCATACCTCGTCTTCTTCTGATAGCCTGGCTTGCCTAGCTTCCTGCATGATCTCCTCCTCGGTCTTGACGTGGATAGGTGTTTCACAGCCGCGAAGACCGATAAAGCGGCCTATACGCCGCCGCTTCTCTTCCAACGGCATGTCGGAGGACCACACGATCGGGCACGGGTAGTGGAACGTCCACCGGCACGGCGTGCGCTGGTGGTAGAAATGTGCGATCTCCTCGAGCTGGGCGTCCGTCAGGAGCCAGAAGTTGAGCAGCGTACCGGGAAACGCCGGGTGGATCTCGCCGGTTGTGAGCTGGACTAGGGGCGCCAGAGGCAGGGCCATCTGCCGTAGCTTCTCGTGGAAAGCGGCGTTCTTGGCTGCGCGACGGTCGCCCAGCATGGGAGCTTTCTGGTTACGAAATTGGTTCTCCATCGTGGACGACGAAATTAGTTGATCGTAGATGTAGAGTTTAATCCCGAGGTTCGTTGGGTATGTGTGTGTGGATGAGTTGAGATTCTTGTTTCGCTGAGTATCTGTCCGATACGTACTGACGATCGAGAAGTTTGCAATACTAATAAGACGAATGTATTTGTGAGTCAATGGGCTCAATGGAAATCAATAATACGCGAAGGCGTGTACGGAGTCCGCTCCTGTTTGTTCTTTCAACTTTTTCTTGTTTATCGGCCTTCGACGATGTTGTCTAGCCGCCAGCAGCTATGGGTGAATGGTAATTTTTATATGAGGGGACTTTAAGAGAGAAACGAGCACTTGGAATCTATAATTAACAATGCAGCTGGCTGGGATGAAGTCGTGAGGGACGACTCGTTGGTTCGAGGGCGGCTGCCGTGTCTTCTTGTATATACGAGGATTGATCCAGCGCCCTTTGTTGGGTGTCCGAACGTTTCTGAACATCGTCTTCCGAGCCGGCGGGTTCTTTGTTCGCTAGCGCCGTCATGGGACGAAATTGAGCTTTGTCTAAGACGTTGAGTTCTTTCATATATGAACATTACCTAGACATATTAAATGTGCGAAAAAGGCCCTCCACACAAATTTGGGAACAAGCCATTGATCCTTCTAGACTAAATTGTCCTTCGGAAAGCTATTTTGGTGCCTCCTTTTCAACGGCCGTATTTTGTGAATTCCCCGCCCTCAAAGCCCTTTCCATGCAAGCTTTGCAATATGGTCTGCCTTTTTCCTGCTTTGCTTGACAAAGCCCATCGTCCTCATTTCGGCCATTCCGCGGTAGAACAATACAAGCGCAGCTCGCTCGTCTAGCCCTTCTTCATTCTCCTCGCCAACAATGTTATAGTAAGCAGACCAAAGATCGGCAACATTGATGAGAGAGCCAGTCTCAAGATAGAGTTGATATAGAATGGCAGTTACTGGTAGAGTTGCCATAATTTGGTCCTCCTTTGTCTCACAGCACGAACAATTGAGGTAGTCGTGCGGACGTGACAATGCTCGCTCAATGACACCTCTTGGCCGTGGAATAAACACATCTTTGTAGGGTGTCTTCGAGTCAAATAACCAGAGCTCGTTCAAGCAAAGGTTCTTTGCGCCATCACAGTGAAGGGTCTCCGTGATGTGCTGAACAATATCATCCACTAGCTTGGTGTAAAGTGTATCTTCGGGTGTGAGAGTGGCGGTGTCTTGGCTGAGCTGAACTTTCTGAGCAACTACAGTAGTTCTTAACACTCTAGTTTGCCCTCCGTATTTACTACGGAGAACATTGCCTTTTTCTTCCGCATCTGCTTGCAGCGCTTCGATACGAGCTAGTGCATCCGTGAAAATCGAAACTGACTCCTCGGCTTCATCAGCCCACGAATCCAGACCAAGGCTCGCGTCACCGTTTTCAATATTGCCAAGCACTCGAGTCAAGGACGTTGCAACATCAGCAGGCTGCATCCGCTTTATAGAGTCCGTAAATTCGGTAATCTGGTTGAAGCCGATTCCATCGGAAATAGCGTCTAGATAGAGTCCAGTAAAATCGACAGGCGCAATCATTCCCGAGGTCAAGATTTTGAGCTTGCGTAAAAGATTCCGTAACCACTGGCCTGACTCCCGAAGGCAATTTTGTAGGAACGTGGTAGTATGTTCATCGTCGTCGAGAAGCAACCTAGCTTCTTTCATTTGACCTTTTTCAATGGCATTCTCTACATACCGGCGAAAAGACGCCAAGCACCGCACTGCTTCAAAATGCTCCTCCCCAAGGAATTCTTTTTCTGTACCATCAGATAAGAAAACGGCTAGGGGGTTTGCATAGAAATGGCACATGTAGGCGTACTGAAAGAGTTAATAATGAATACTGTGAAATTTTGTCTGGCCGACAGGTATATGGCTTGCTTACCTTCAAAGAGCTTACAAAGACCGGGATGCTTGAGACTTGATCTTGCTGACGTTCTAGTAAACTGGATACGAGGGAAGAACCCAATCGTAATGGAACTTCACAATGTGCGATGGCGGTCTTGAAGATTTTCTCAACAATTGTCGAGGATTGTTCGACATCAAACTGATCGCCATAAAGACACTGGCAAGTTGACTTTAGGAGCCGGGCCTGGAACAACTCTACTGAAGTGGCTACCCCGAAAAGTAGGGCAAATGGGATTCGGTTTAGCCACGAGCTAAAGGCCAAGTTAATCGTGAGAAGTGATGGCAGGAGGCGGATGTACTTACCTGAAGAGTGAGATTAGATCCGACAATAGACCACTTTCGAAAGCTTCGCTGTCTTGAAAGGCAATAATGATGTGACGACGGGGGTTGGACTTGAGATGGGCATATAGAGCCTCGAGATCGTAGTTCAAGTATTTACGACCCTGTGATGTTAGTTAAAAGAGGTTCATAATCCATCCGGTACGTCAGCTTACATCTTTGCCCATAGCTAGCTCCAAGTCGTTTTCATCATCCGTTTCCCTTGCGGTGATTTCATGTATGATTTTTTTCAAGACGGCTTTCATATTAGATGCATCGCCGGACCTTAATCGCACCACCTTTGCATCCACCTGAATGTGTAAAGTTTCCGATAATTGCTCGAATAGAAGATCCTGAGAGGCCAAGTTCGGGCCAGTGATAATGAAGGCCGAAGGAATCTTACCCGTCGGTGCATGATCTGGAGTTGCTTGCAGGAACGAGGTCACTTCTTCAAGTGTGGACTCGTTTGCCTTTCGAAGTATGTGCTATACCTGATAGTGAGTTGTCATCCTATAGCATTCCGGGGGGTCTGAAAGACTGACTTGGATCCTGTCGTCGATTTGAGACCAAGACTTCTCAAATAATTGCTGACGAAGGCGAACGCAGCGCTCATCCTCGGCGCCACCAAAAAGAGGCTGGAAAGCGAGCCAAGATTCTGCCGGTTGAGCTTCGGGCTGGCTTGGTCTTTTTGATACTTTTCTCCGTTTAGCAGGTCGATTTACGCCACCAGCTTCATCTAACGGGTCGAAAATGTAGGCGGTCTAAGGTATATTAGTATGGATTTGCCCTGCTTCGATATAGATGGTACTACCTGGTGTTGCTTCTCTTCATACGTGTCTCTAAGAGACTCATCGACTGCCATGGTCAGATGTGATTACTTGTTACTCAATACGCGTCTCGAGTCTTGTAAGTGGAATAGATGTGTCCGTGATGTAGACAGGGCTAAATTTGGCTATCAATGCTGCTTGACCCCTGCCACATCCCTCTCGTCCCTGCATCTGCGTACCGGGCTACATGTACATACCTACCTACATGTACCTTAGGTGGGTAATTGAGGTTGGGTACTTCTGGATACCACGAATAACCATATCTTGTAGACTGCGTTTGTACGTGATATTACGTTTACTTATTCAAGTATATTGCACATATCATTATCCTGATTAAAATGTTGAATTTTTATATCAAGTTTGCTATTGAAGATTTGAAGGTACCAGTCATATTTCGTTGCAAGTATTCGGATAGAGGTATCTAGGTACCAGTATAGTGGGGCAGAGGAAGCTCCAGCTTGACTAGGACCACGCTAAACAAAAGTGATATCACTCTTGCCTTATCCACCTTGAATTTTCATAAAAAAAGAATTTCGGGTTGTTGGAGATGACCTAACACGACGCTTCATACCGAACCGAATTCCACTGTGATGCCTCCAAGGACGCTTCTTGTCGAGAAGTTCATCTGCAGGTCGTGCCTGTTATCTCTACGGAAGCGAACCCCCACGGCGCAATGGGCGCTCCGGCGCTCTTCTTCACAAGCTACGCAATCTCTTCCCTCGACCGCCCCGCCTCGTGCATCTCGTCAACGGGAAGATGAGCGTCAAAAGACTTTGGAGGCCCTAGGTCTCTTGAAGGAGAGCAACGACGCCGGTGTGTCGGTCAACTACTTCGAACAGGGGAAAGGAGGGGAGTTGCGTCGTCTACGGGACGAAGACGAATTTGGCCAATCCCTGACGGATCCAGACGGCGAAACCGACAACCGACTGAAAGAGTTGGAGCAAGAGCTGGAACAAGCAACTCAGTTTACCAAAATTGTCGAGGAGATATGGGGAAAACAAGGCGCCGAGAAATTACGAAAACGAATTGCGTCTCAGGAGGACTCCTCACCCAAGACTTCGCTGCTGTTACCTGAGGAGAACTGGCCGGCACCGCAGGACCGTACGCATATCGTTCAACTGAATAACATGATACGGACTGTTGGTAGGAAAGCGCGTGGTGGGACTTTAAGCCTTAAGAGAATTAATTCATTATGGAAGTATTATTCTGCGGCGAGAATAGCTTTGTCCAAGAATTGGGAATCAATTCATGCAGATATATGGGACCTCCTCTGGCAGATCCTTGCGGCAGACCATCCCAACAACCCCAATCGCATGTCACATGTCCACGTTCTCTCTAAGGACATGCAAAAGGCCGCTGTGACCTTACGCGATGACCAGCTACTACTCGCAATAGAGGCGACCTTCATAAGTGGTTTCAAAGAGGATGCGATTACGGCTCACAAAAAGCTCGTTACGACGCTCGGAGCTAACCCTGAGACTTTTGTGGAATTTTGGCAGCTTGGCCTTCGAATGTACTGTTTGGCGGGCGATATAGCTCGGGCCGAACGAGTTGTCTACACCCTCCTCGAGTCTCCTTATGAAAAGGACCCTCGGTTCTTATTACCGTTTATTCGAATGTGTGTCGGAAGCCCTGCGACGGTGGAAAAGGGGTTTGAATCGTATCAACGCTTGCGATCTGCTTTGGACGACTCGATTACGATTGACGACTATGACCAAATCATCTCCTATTTCTTGGCTTCGAACGAGACAGAATTTGCATTTCGCATCTTTGTCGAGATGATGACGTCCAGCACTGTTGACTTGCGTGGAACCCATAGAATGCCATCAAGTGTTGCTAGCCCATTTTTCTACGGCAAATGGCTCAAGCGTCTAATAGGGGCTGGCGACCTGCAAGGTGCTTACAATGTCCTGCTTCATATGAAGTCTAAGGGTGTTATGCCTCAGGCGATTGTAGTTAATGGTCTCATTGGTGCGTGGTTGAGATCTGGTGCCGCTGATAATATACAGAAGGCCGAAGAAGTTGCTTGGGCTATGATCAATGTCCGGATGCAGTTTCTAAGCATAAGAAGGGATATGAAAAACCTTGCTACTTACGTCAGGCTACGGCAGTATGGAGAGGGTTGGCCCAGAGCAAACCTAGAGACCTTCTCACTCCTTGCAGAGAATTACAAAGATCGTGGAATACATTCCAAGATGGAGGAGCTCTGGGGGGCATTCAGGGAGACAGAAATTGCTCCCAACTCGTTCATATTGAACCAGCTGCTGTTTTCCTACCTTCATGACGGACAGGGCAAGCACGTCGCTGCGCTCACCCGTGATTTGACCAACCATTATCAGGTTGAGCCGGACTCGTGGACTTTCATGGCCCTTTGGCAGGCTTTGCAGGTCAATCGACTCATCCATTTACCACCTGGCCAGCGTCTCGAGGAGATCCCAAGGACCCGGTTGCTATTTGCGGAGATGGTTAGATCAGCCCACATATTCGCTACAGGCGGGATCGACATTTACCTGGCAAGATACGTTTTGCACTCATTCCGCAAGTTAGACGATAAATATGGGCTTCTCCTGGCGTACCGGGGATTGCGCCAGATATTCAAGTTCGAACCCCCGAGTACCGTCGTCCTCGAGTTGCACGTAGGGTCTATGGATCTGGAAAGGGCGGCAAAGGGCAAAGGTGGCCTTCGATTAATGCACGCTGGGAAGCAGATTGAGGGTTATCTGAAACGAAGGCACGAAGAACTTATCGCGTCTGGGCGGCTTCGTGCAGGTGACGACCTACCGGAAGAGGTAAAACGGGAAGAATTAGGCCATTTCGCCGAACTCTTTCTACAAAATCAAATATCCCTCCTCGAGGATGCCAATACGGAGCAACTTCTCGAGAAAGCTGCCACGGAGATGGGCTTGAGTGGCGAGGTGCCTTCATTTGACCAGGTGTAGCAAATATAGGTTTTTATCAACTGATAGTGAGCATTCATAAAGCTACATGTATCAACCACCCTAGCAATTTTATGTATTGTACTGTTAACAGCCGTCGTCATATATACCCCATTTCCTCTTATTTGACGCTCGACTTTGTTCCAAACGTGGAATGTTCTTGTCGAAGTTTCCTAGTCTTACGTGATATCTATACTTTTTCCCTTTCATGACCTTGACATAAGCCTTCACTACCTAGGTAAGTTTGACTGTAAATAGTCGGGTGTGACCTAAAAACGTACATGTATCACATGGGGATCTGTATGAGACCCACAATAGTTAATCGATAAGATCAGTGCCACGCTAAGCCCCGAATGGTTAAAGGTGAGAGGTCAGACAGCCTACATAGTAGAAAAGCCCTAGCGGGGTTGTCTGAACGTGGCTCTGCACACATTTGGGGCGTCACGAAAAAAAAACCCCCCAATTAACCGAAATTCCACCAAGGTCAGGGCGCCTAGTGGTTAAGCTCTGGAGACTTTTTCCTAAATTGCAGAAACAACACGACCACCACCAAAACTCCATCACCTAACAACAACAAACGGCTTTAAAAATCCTAACTTCAGAAATAAGAAGACATGGGAGCCAGCAAGCAAAAGAAGGCGGAATACGTACGTTACCTCTTGAAATGTCTCAATTGAAAAGAGAGTATTTAAAATACTAATTATGAATCGTTTAGTTCCCCAAGCTGAAGGGCTTGCTCGAGGAATACCGCTCCGTTTTCCTCGTCACCGTCGACAATGTCAGCTCTCAGCAGATGCACGAGATCCGACAGTCTCTCCGTGGAGAGGCTGTCGTCTTGATGGGAAAGAACACCATGGTATGTTTTTGTTTTGTTTTTTTTTTAATTAAAAAACCCCATTCTTCCCTCTTGAAGACCTCATTAACTCACCACGACATGACTCCAGGTTCGCCGAGCCCTCAAGACCTTCATTCCCGACTCGCCCGAGTACGAGCGACTCCTTCCCCACGTCAAGGGAAACATCGGTTTCGTCTTCACTAACGGTGATCTCAAAACCATTCGTGACAAGATCCTTGACAACAAGGTGGCGGCCCCTGCCCGTGCTGGTGCCGTCGCTCCCGCCGACGTTTGGGTCCCGGCTGGCAACACTGGTATGGAACCCGGAAAGACTTCTTTCTTCCAGGCTCTCGGTGTCCCTACCAAGATTGCTCGTGGTACCATCGAAATCACCACCGACCTGAAGCTTGTCGAGTCTGGTAACCGTGTCGGTCCCTCCGAGGCTACCCTTCTCAACATGTTGAACATTTCCCCCTTCACCTACGGTCTGGGTGTTTCGCAGGTCTACGACCAAGGCAACACTTTCCCTCCCCACGTCCTGGACATCGGCGAGGACCAACTTCTCAAGTCTTTCGCGAGCGCAATCACCACCATTGCCGCCCTTTCTCTCGCCCTGAACTTCCCCACTCTACCTTCCGTCATCCACTCGCTGGTGAACAGCTACAAGAAGGTGCTCGCCGTGGCAATTGAGACCGAGTATAGCTGGCCCGAGATCGAGGAGCTTAAGGACCGTATCGCCAACCCTGACGCCTACGCCGCCGCTGCCCCGGCCGCTGCTGCTGAGACGTCGGGTGGCGGTGCTGCCGCAGCTGAGGAGGAGAAGAAGGACGAGTCCGAAGAGGAGTCTGGTGATGAAGGTTTCGGTGGTCTCTTGTATGTCACTCCCGACCCCCGACCCTTACATATCTCGAGGTTGCTAACATTACGGTTCTCTACAGTGACTAAATTTCATGGCATGGTCACGGTGTTGTCGGACTGGCATCGAACGGGACTTCGGTTGGGATTGCGAGATCTGGACTTACGAAGATCGTCGGTACATAGGTCAGGTCTTATAACGGTCAATTGAGGCACGAATTGCAAAAGATGAATCCAGTTCTTTTGATTGTGATATGATCTCTTTTTGGAGCTCTATCCTCTCTCATACATGGTAAGTTTCCAGTCTATTTCCAGTTTTCTCTCCGTGTTCTATGATTATATTCCGAATTCAAGAGCTTTTTAACCCTGATCTTTCTTGATGACACACTTCATCACTACCCTATGAGACACGTTATTTTACAATTAGTTTATCAGCACAAATCATACAAGAGCGGAGCGCTAACTCGCTTTCAGAAATACAGGCATGCCAAACTACCGTAAACTTCCGGACGTCATTCTATACTGGTAGGTTGCCTGTTCGTATGGGTATCATGACGTAACATCGTTCCCTGATTCTATTGTTGATCGGCGTGCTTTTTCGAGGACCTCCTTTGCAACTGCAACGGCGGCTTCGGGCAAGTTAGCCAGGCGTGCTACTTTTAGCGCGTGGCTTTGCCGGTTGATTCCTTTTCGTAGTTTGTGCACGTAGACGAAGCCTCTGTTTTCTACTTCTTCTACATCCGTACAGTAAGTCTCGACGGCACCTCCCTGCGTAAGGTGCATGCCGCGCTCGGCCACGAGGTCGGCTAGGCGGTGAAAATGCGTCGCGAAGAGTGCGCGACACTTGTTAACAGCAACCAGGTGGTGTAAGGCAGCGAAAGCGACGGCGGTGCCGTCCTCGGGCGTGGTGCCGCGGCCGATCTCGTCCATGATGACGAAGGAGCGCGGCGTCGCGGAGCGCAGGATCTGCGCCGTCTCGAGCATCTCCACCATGAAGGTGCTCTGGTCTGCGTATAGGTTATCCGCGGAGCCGACGCGCGAGTAGACAGCGTCCACGACGCCCAGCTCGGCGTGGTCGGCCGGCACGTAGCACCCGACCTGCGCCAGGATCGTGATCAGCGCGTTCTGCCGCAGGTACGTGCTCTTGCCCGCCATGTTGGGGCCCGTGATCAGCCACAGCGCGCCCTCGCCGGGGGTGCCGACGAGGCAGTCGTTCTTGGTGAAGGAGCGGCCTTGCTCGCGCAGCCCGCCTTCGACGGTGGGGTGGCGGCCGCCGACGACGACGTGCTGGCCGGTGCTGGCGGTGGTGTCGTGGAGGAGGGGCCGCGTCCACCCTTGGTCGGCGGCGAGCCGGGCGAACGACGTGGCCACGTCGAGCTCGTCGAGGACGGCGGCGTTCCGGCGCAGCTTGACGAGGTTGGACACGACGAGGGCACGCAGGTCCGCGAAGAGCCGCTGCTCCTCGGCGCCGATCTCGAAGCGCGTCTGGTGGATGCGCTGCCCCAGGTGCGTCCACTCGGGCACGTGGAAGGCGCGGGTGCTGCGGCTCGAGCTGACGGTGTGGAGGTCGACATCCGCGGCGAGCTTCCGCATGTCCTTGGCGCCCTTGACGTGGCAGATGTGGCCCAGGTTGGGCGTCCAGCGCAGCGTGAGGCTGGTCGCTCGGCCGAATCGCTCGCGCAAGGTCTCGGCGAGGGCCGACTTTTCTCGCAGGTGGGACGAGAGCTTGGCGTGGAGTGCGCGCAGTCCTGGGCTCGCTTCGGACTTCATGACGAAAGTCACGTTGTCGTCGGCGTTGTAGTAGTCCCGTATCGAGGTAGGCTGTTTCTTTTTCTTAGTAGCACCCTTGGGTAATGCGGATACATCGTTTTGCGTGCCTTCCGAGGCGACCACGTCTTCGGCGAGCATCATGAGCTGGCTCGCTTCGCTGTCTTCGGCCTGGTGTTGCTGGACCAGACCTTCTTCGTCGATCGCCATTTTAATGCGGTCGGCTAACTTGGATGGCTCTTCAAGCTTAATGCGTGAAAGGACGGAGGCGAAGCAAGTTGTCCCCCC
This sequence comes from Hypoxylon fuscum, assembly GCA_022578945.1. Classification (NCBI taxonomy): domain Eukaryota; kingdom Fungi; phylum Ascomycota; class Sordariomycetes; order Xylariales; family Hypoxylaceae; genus Hypoxylon; species Hypoxylon fuscum. The sequence continues at coordinate 240,175 of MU399822.1, read as the reverse complement.
TACATCTGGAGTATAAGGTGACTCTAGTCCTGATGTGGCCTGGTTTCGTTCTTTCGAAGTCTCTAAGAGGGAGACGATATCTTGAGTAGCTCGGATAGTATTAGCAAGGGCGATAAGATCGTCCGGATCTCCTCGTCCCAGCGCAAACTTCTGCACTAAACGTTGGGAATCATGGCTCCTCCTTAGCAGAAGCACGATCTCGTCACGAAGATCCGGGTGCTGAATAAAATATTCCACCAAAGATTGCCTGGATTCGATTGTTTCTAAATCTGTCGAAGGCGCGCTGAGCCAGGTATTCAGTAACCGGGCTCCCCCTTTCGTGACTGTTCTTCGGATGGCGTGTAGGAGGCTTCCTTTGAAAGCCCTATCCCTGATGGTCTGCTTGATCTCGAGTGATCGCATGGTGTTCTTGTCGATCGACATGACCGACATGTTCTCGTAGCGCAGTGGAGGCTGCAGCTTCATGCTCAAGCCTTGCAGACGATCCTTGATGTACTGGAGGAGCAGGCTCCCAGCTTGCACCTCGTCGGATGTGAAGCTCAGCACCATATGTGCCGGTACATCTGACTCTAGCATCGGGGTCCATTCTGATAGGGGTAGGTGCCCCCCCTGAGGCGCAAATGTGATTGAGTGTTTGTCCTCAGCCAGGACAGAGAACAACTGATGGTCTTTTTGTGATTCCAGAACCTCGTCGACAACTACTTCCCTCGGGCCGATGCGTGAGATAATAGATCCTAACGAACTGGCCGTCGTCGATTGTGTGTAGAATTGGCCTGTGGAGACATCTATCCATGCGAGACCTATAGGGGTAGCAGTAGCTTGTAATGCCGTAAGAGAACTCGACTCTACGTTACTACCCTCAATCCCAACCAAGCCAGAGGCATCTGTTTCCTGGTGGTTGACGTGAATTGCCATAACATAGTTATTCACATATGGATCGATGAAGTTCTCGTCTATAAGCGTCCCCGGCGTGATAACACGAGTAACTCTTCGATCATGCATCAAGCCGTTCGACTTGATCTTGTCACCTGGGCTATTAGGAAATTCCTCCGCGATTGCCACGTGGCAGTTCAAGTCCATCACTAGAGTTTTGAGATATCGATCTAGTTGGAAGAACGGAAACCCGGCCATCGGCACCGGTCCGGCATTGGTCTTCTTCTCCGCGACCTTGATGTTCAGCAGCGGGCCATATTCTTCGGCATGTTTGAAATACAACTCGTAAAAACCGCCGACCCGCGTGAGAAGCACGCAGTTCTCGAACTTCTGCATGTTACGGCGGGCCTGCAACACCACGGTGGGATACGCCGGCGCCTCGTCCGATTCCAGCTCAGGGGGCAGAGGGTGATGCATATTAATGGGACCCTGCGGCAGGTCCTCTAGTCTCATAGACGATTTGGTCTTCTTGCCTCGCACCTGACAATATTGTATCCCGAAGCTAATTGCGATATCATTGGTGCAGCCGGAGCATGGTGAGAGAACCTGCCATCGCGAGAGCGAGTGTTTGGTTCGCCGGCCCACGCAACCTCTGGTGCAGCCAGCGAGCACCAGACTCAGCCGCCGACATGTTGAACCATACATGTGGTCAAATTGCCAGATATCTTGTACGGCAACGAACCTGGATTATTGAAACCTTTCTCTTTAGTCACATCTGTGAAGAACGCTCGGATTATAAGATATCCATTTGATTGGTTTGGGCTGGCAAGGATATTTTTCAAAGTTGTGGACGCGCACTGTGTTTTCTCCACCAACTCTAGATCTGTTAAACGGTGTACCTTCATATCTGATATATCCTCGCACTGTACTAATCCTACCTATATTTCATTGAACGAGCAGAGACAGCAGCATAGTTAAGTCAACGACATACTTCGGTAACTACCTTAGGCCGATTCGAAGCTTGCAGGAAATCGCTATCCTTTGAAACTATTTAATAAGTCCTTCCAGTCCTACTGTATAGCCGAGCAACTGAAACGAAGAGACAATTTGATATACCCCTAGTGCTTGAGAATGTCTTGTAAAGGTTTCGCTGTGCTCGGAAGCTAGTGATACATCTCCTGGGTCGCCCGAAGGAGTCTAGCTATCAAGTAGTATCAAGTAGTACTCCCCAGATGAAAAAGAAAAACATGTTCGCAAAGCCCGTTGTTCAGCATCCACCCAACTCATTTTTGTCTTTTCTTTCGTGCACACAAGCGTCATAACCCAAAGCTACCTACCTATAGTCCTTGAGCAGCATAGTTACAGCTGCAGTCTATAGGTGGCGACCTCGAAAGGCTTAACGGTAATCGAGAAGGCGCCGTTCTTGTCAATCCTAACCTCTTCGCCGTCGTCCTCCAAGATATTTGTCTTGAATACCTTCTTAACATCCCAGATCGTCGAGATCGTCCCGGAGCTGCGACCTCCGAGACTTTCGTATATACGTATGATGACGCTTTGTCCTTTGCGAGGTGGAATATTACTGTCATGAGAGACGTCTTCATCATCCTCGCCGCGCTTCACACAATCTAGAATTAACGTCTCGTCACCCGTCAGCTTGACGGGATGTTCTGCAAGTGTGGATATATCAGTTGTCTTGGGCACGGAAAGGACCTTCATGGGGTGGTTAAAGTTGTATCCAGTACGGACGGTTGCGGATCCTAGCCCCCCTTCGTGTGGCAAGATGGCCCAGCGGATCGTATGCTTGCCCATATCCGCGTGCGCATCGGGTGCCTTTGGAGACCGTAGTAGGGAGAGGCGCATAAGACTGCCGCACGTAGCAAAACCGTACTTGGAGTCGTTGAGAATCGAAACACCGTAACCGTGCTCGGACAAGTCAGCAAACTTGTGACAGCACACCTCGAATTTCGCCATATCCCAGGTGGTGTTGTAATGCGTGGGTCGCTTGACGATGCCGTATTGAGTCTCGTAAGAAGCTTCGGTATTTCTGATATCAACAGGGAACTCGACCTTCAGGAACTTCATGGTCTCATGCCAATCCACGTGAGCAGTGCATTCGACGTACGACGGTTGACCATCGAGGGCGGCAGACAAGCTCAGTATAGTCTTGATCGAACTGTTTTCACCAATTTTGGCCTCAGTCAAGACACTAACTCTGTGCTCCTTGTCTTCGTAGATCTTAGTCTTGCCGTAGGGTACCACTTTGCGCGTGTCGAGGTGGTAAACCTCGACGTCCCATGCCTGCCAGTATAGTGGCTTGTCATCAAAGATAACAAGCTGGTTGGCCTTGTCTCCTTTTGAAATAATTTCGCGTCCCGCCTTACGGTCGACCAGAGAGGTAATAGTGCCGTCCTCAACTTGGACTGTCAGCTGATCGTTTTGCATAACGAAGACGCCCTCCCTGACTTCTTGGATGGTAACAGCTTTGGCTGCCCTTGCCTTGAACTCCTTGATGTTGACGAGGGCCCCGTCACCGCAAGCGACGCCGATTGCATTCTCGGAAAGCTCAACGATTTCTCTTCTATGCCATGGTAGAGTATTCAGGGCGAAGGGATCGTTAAGTCCATTAGCAGACCCCACTTTCGTAAACCCGAAGAGTTTGTAGATGTCTCTATATATAGCTTTGCCCATCTTGAATACCTTGGCATACAGCTGATAGGGGGTTAGCTCATCAAATTCCTACGGTGCTTTGGCTGAACTTACCTCGTCCGAATCATCGTAACACATTTCGATAGCACTTCCAGGAAGACAATCATGGAACTGGCAGAGAAGGACCGCTTCCCACATTTCATCAAATTCTGCCTTCGGATACTTGTAAGACTCAAACTTCAAGGATGCGACAGTAGCCAATAATTCGAGTTCCCGAAGCATGAACTCCGACTTTCGGTTGTTCCGTTTGTTGTTGGCTTGTGTGGTGTATGTACCACGGTGAAGTTCGAAATAGAGCTCGCCATACCAAGTGACCAAGGTGTCGGCTTTTTCCTCGAGCTTGTCGAAGAAATCATCAACGGAGTTGCCCAAGTGCACTCTAGGCAAACGGCCAACCTGGTCACTGATGCCACGGCAGCGACGCAGCTTTTCTATGTGCTGCCAGGTCGGACCGCCGCCGCCGTCACCTTTGCCAAAGACCAGCAGCGAGGTGTGATCCTGGTCCATCGACTTGTGCTGGGAGACACTGCGCTTAACATCTCCAAATTCAGCTTCCGCAGTATAGGTCTCAGCTGGTGGCATGTGACATATAACCTGACTTCCGTCAAGGGCGATCCAGTTAAAGGTAGTGTGGGGGAAGTTATTGATGTTATTCCAACTGAGCTTCTGCGTGAGGAAACGGTCCATGCCGGCTAGCCGACATACCTGAGGAAGTTGGCTCGAATACCCAAAGGTATCGGGAAGCCAGAATGTCCGACAACGCTCTCCGAAATTGCTTTCGAAGAATCTCTGGCCGTAGAGGAATTGGCGGACGAGAGATTCGCCACTAGGTAGATTGGTGTCATGCTCAACCCAGCTGCCACCAATAGGATGAAAGCGATGCTCCTTTACCTTCTGCTTGACACGGTCGAAAGCATATGGGTATAGGGTCTTCAACCACTTATATTGCTGCGCTTGGGAGCACGCGAAGTTGAGTTCTGGATATCGTTCCATTAGGTCGCACTGGTTTGACCAAGACCTCGCCACCTTTCTTTTCGTCTCGGCCCAAGGCCACAGCCAACAGGTATCGATATGGCAATGGCCGATGCCAAAGACTTGGGATGGAAGACCACTGTCGTATACCTTGGAGGAATCGACATTGGATCCAATGTAGTCCTGTGCGATCTTTCGGCACTTCTTGAGCGACTCTTTGTCGCCAAGCACGTAAGAATCAATGATGTCGGTGACGACATTCAACGCCTTGTGCTGCTCCCACGAATCTTCTGGGAATTCTTTCGCAGCGTCACCGATGATCCAAGTATCAATCCAGAGCTGCCGGGCATCTAAGTTGACGGCACAGATATCGGCCTTGACGAGCTGGAAGCTCTTATTGGGATCGGGTGGCTGGATGGTATCACCACCGGTCGGATTGCCGAACATACTATTGCAGGCCATCTCAATGTAGATAGTGTGCTCCTTTCCATCTCGGAAGGAATCGGGTAAGATCCACTCGACACGTTCGCCTCCGCCAGTAAGACCTTGCAAGGGCTTTCCGTCTTCCGTCCAAACCATACCTTCACAGTTGGCGTCCCACTGGAATTCCAAATGCTCCTTATCCCGGAGGTCGGCAGGGACACTGAGCACAACCTTGAACCAGTGAGTAGACCACGAAGGCCCGAAAGATTCACCAACAACGGCGGGGTTGTAATGGCCAGTCATAGCCTCTTCGAAAGTTGGTCTCGAGAGGCCCGGAGCTGGCCATGTCCAGAGTTGGACATGAGGAGACCCAGAGGCTACACCCTCGTACATCATAGCAAGGAGGTTTCGCTTCTCCCATTGTCCCTTAGAGTAGAATTGGGTGATCCGTTCCTTGTAGATGTGTGATATCCGTTTACCGACCGGGGCTGCTGCCCGCACCGGATATTCGGTCGAAACGACCTTCGGTTTGGTAGTTTCGCCGCCCATGACGATCTCTGCGACGAAATTCTCTACTGATGAGGTATTGTCTCTAGATAAAGATGATATACGTTAGACAATTGTGGGACATACAGGTTGTCCTCTCAAGACGGATGAGGAGTCGTCAAGTCTATGTAGTTTACGTTGTGGCAGCAGAGTTGGCTAGGACGGGCTATTGGATGAAATGTTCATATAATTTATAAATATAAGATAGATTCGTGACGTAGTGAGCTGAAGCTCTGTAGTGAATGTAGTAATGCAATTGTTGATGAGCTACATCAATGGACGATATCGTCACTAACAATAGATCGGTGAATGGAACGTTTTATGTATGGGCTAGCTAGAGGTGAGGTAAGCTTGCAGTAGCTGCCGAGGGGTTCCTGAGACGCAGGGGCAAGGAATGGAGGGCTGGTAGGGAGCAGCTGACCTGGCGGGGGGGCAGCTTTACTTGGAGACTTTGCGGGGAACGTTAGAGCTTGGCATTCCCCAAGTCGTTAGGGGCTACGTTGGAAGTCCGGACAAGGAAGCATTGGAGTGAACGAGCCCACCTACCCCATTATAGCTAAACAAATATCAGCCTTAATTTATCCAAGGTTGCATGTCGGTACGTAGTAGGTGATAGGTATAGGTAAGGTAAGGTAGGTAGTCGAATCGTATTCTATCGGAGTCTTTAACAAGTGACTAGTAGGATAACAAAGTTAGGGATGGTAGTAGAGATAATGATGTATTAATAGGTTACCTATGTAATTAGGACCGGAGATGGGTTAAATAGGTAGCTAGGAGGAGTTTGATAACATGAAGTAGAGTCGATAATGTCTTGACTTATAGATAATTTAAGTGCTTATGTACATACATGTAGGAAGGTACTTATTCCAATTACGTAGGTACATGCCTACAGTTCACAAATAGGGCACTTGATAGTTTAATGTTACTCCGAACGCAGGCAGGTGTCCGAGTATAAACGTAGGTACATAGGTATGTAGTAGGTAGCACTGTCAGGTGCTACGATGAAGCATACGGATACTGCTGCCGTGAACTACATGTAGTAGTTCGAAAGGAAACTATGAACTAATTCATAGCATTTCAGCATTTTTCGAACTCTTCGTATCCTGGGTTTGCCAAGATGCAACATTTCATTTAGACGGCGTCATCAGAGCAGCGAACAATATTGAAAAGGGGGGTCACGGCACGTCAAGAAATCAAATTAGCAACATGAGACCTCATGTTATGTTGAATTACGATATATCCATCTATTCAACAGGTAGGTAGGTATTCGGGGGTAATCAGACCTAACTTGTACATCTAGTTCAAGCCCTGCCTTCAGAAAACATCCTGTCCCGTGGCCTTTCCTCGGCCGCCTAAAATGATATACATGCAGGAAAGCGAATAGGAATAGGGGTAGTCGAATTATAAGTAGTAGGTAGTAGTAAGAATGAAATCTTTGGTATCATCGGTGCGAAGCAGTCGTTAGTGGTGATGCGTTTCTCGTAGAAATGAAATGACCCGCACTGGTGGCGGACAGAAGAAAGGATGTGAGTGCGAAGCTGCATGCCTTCTTATTTCGTAGTACACTGGTCACTCGAACCATTTTCGGGCGTCTTTTTTTTCATGTATTCATGCTGTCGAGTCGTGTCAGATGCCGCAGAGACATTGTTCAGAATGCATCCTCCAGGGGGCAGTCAATGCTGTCATGTCCGTCGCGCTCACATAAAGCACACCACTTTTCCGGATCTACCACCCCGCTGTCCTTGCCGGCCAATGGACCGGAATCTTGTGGGTTGGGGAGAATCTTGACGGTAGGGGGAGGAGGTACATCAACTGTTTTAGACTTCATCGGGGACAAAGGACGAGGTGTGTCCTCTTCGCTGGCGTCGGAAGGAACTGATAAGTTCTTGAGACCCTCGCGGACAACGTCTCTCCCCGTCTTGCTAGGCGCATGGTCGCCGGCGATAGCCTTGCTTTGCTCGGGTTGGGGGCCGAACATGTTGGTGCACGTGAGGATATCATGTCCGCTAGTCTCGCAAATCTCGCACCAGAGCGTGCTAGTCTCGGTGACCGACGAGTACGCATCACTCTCAGGCATCGTGTCTAGAGTTTGCGCACGTTTGTGGTTGACCTCTGGCGAATGTGCCTCGCGTGCAAGGATAACAGTTCCCTTCGAGTCACGATACGAAGATCGATTCGTGCTGCCGATAGTCGTAGAGCTAACGCGATGAGTTGATGCACTGCCACGTCGGAGAGACTCGATTTCCCGCTCGAGTTCTTCCTCTCGGTGGCTCTTGTTGTCGACGAGGTTGCGTAGTTCGAAAACTTCTCGCTCCAGCTTCTCTCTCGCTAGGCGGCCATCGATCGAGTCCGGGCGAGATTTGATAAAAGAATTGTTGCGTTGTGGTTGAGTGGGTGTCTTGTCGGAAGAATCGGACCCAGGAATGGAATCCCTACTGAGGGAGTGAATGATAGCCTTGAGACCCCTAATCTCATCTTCCTTCTGTTCCAACTCTTTCGACATAGATAATTTATCTCCTCCGTTTTCGCCCCCGTTCATAACAGCCGAGGCCTTCTCTCGTTCTCGGCGCAACTCGGACCTCGTTCTCTCGACCTCACCGCGCAAGAATTCGACTTCGCCGCGAGCTTCGGCTTCTCCTCGACGAGCGTCTTCTAAGCCTTCCTCGAGCTCTTGGACTAGTTCTTCGAGCTGCTTAAGCTGGCGCGCTACACTGTCGACATCGTCGTGCCGCTCCTGGTTGTCATGGAGCTCCTGCTCTAATTCACGAATCTTGGCATCGTAGACTCTCTGGGTTTCGGTACTAGCCATTTCCAGGGTATCGATAGTACTACGAAAGTCGGCTCGATGTGCGTCAAACTCGGCCGTGAGCATGGCAATCTTCTCATTTTTCTCTCGAAGCATTGCTCGAAGTTGCGAAGTGTCCTTATCGTCTAAGCTGCCCGCTCGCATTCTTCCGGTATCTGTCTGATCTATCAACATGGTGAGCTCCGTGAGACTGCTTTCCATCTCTGCTAGAGCGGAGGCTTGATCTTTCAATTGACGATCTCGATCTTCAAGTTGGGTTTTTAGTCGGTCGACCTCCTCCTCGTTCACGTGGGCCGCCCGTGACGCGGGTCGCTTGAAAGACAGCGACGATATTGACGTAATGCTCCCATTGGTTTTAGTGATGCGCGAACCAACAGGCGTCGTCTCATCCTCATCGTAATTGGATATCTGCCCCAAAGCTGAGGCGCTCCTAGGGGCTATGCTCGGTTTCCTATCTAGCTTCGATATCTTGTTCGGGTCTCCGGCAGTGCCTCGTACACTTGATCCAAATCTAGAGATAGTAGGAGTTCCATAGCGAGGGGGCGCCTTCGAGGCTGGTGTCGCAATGGACGGGCGGGGTGCCGGGGTTAGCTGCAGCTTACGAACAGGCGAGTCCGGGCGTGGTAAGGAGGTTCTACTTCGTTTGCCCTGAGGACTTGGGGCTCTAGTAGGTCCGAGAGACTTGCTGAAGGTTGGTAACGAAGGAGTTGGGGGGGTGTGATTCGTAGCATTCTGACTTGCAACCTTCAATCCGCCAGGAGTGTACGAATAGGAGCTGGCGGGTGTAGGAGGCGAATCGCGTTGTTTGGAGAGTTTATTAACAGGTACGAAAATACCGGAACCAGGGGCAGAGGTAGTGAAGTAAGAGATACTACAGAATGAAGTGTTGGTAAGCAAACGCAATAAAACAATAGAAAAAAAATGGTGTGAGACTTACCCGTCCACGTCGCCACTATTCTTGCCGCGCGCAGCAAACTCGGGGTGCAGCTCGACGCCTGCAAATGTACCTTTCCTCCCGGCAACGGACCCGACAAAGCGGACGGTTCCCGTCATATTCCCAGGAACATCTACATTGTCGCCCAAGGAGAAATCATCTGCAGCCCCGGCGCCTTTCCCAGGGGTCAGGGGGGGCATTTTGCGCGACGAATCGGTCAGAACGCTGTTGAAGGCGTAACTTTCGCTGTCATCAGGAATGGCGGCAAGAGAGCCAGGGGTCAGGGCAGCAAATGAAGCTTTGCGCGCAAGAGCGCCTGAGCTGGGAGCAAGTCTCGAATGTGCGGAATAAAGGCTGTTAAGGTTGGGGGTTGAAGCGGTAGCGATCCCTGATTTTCTGGGGCTCCGAGACAAGGTGTTTGTGTTTTGTCTCTGCGAAGAGAAAGTTGTTGCCATGGTGGGCAATCTCCCTTCCCTCTCTTTTTACATAAACACGCCTTTTTGGTGTGGTGTGGTAGTTGTTATTTTCTTACCCGCTATTGATTTTTGGGGGGAGCGGGGACCCAGTAATTCCACTTGACAGGATACCCCCCTTAAAGAAATATCCACTAATGAAATGGCCGGCTCAGGTTGCTGCTGCTGGCCGTCGCGGTCGCGTGGGAAAGGGGAACTGCTCTCCGCCAATGATCTGACAGCGGAAGCCCAAGTACTAGGTAGCTGGGCGCACTAATAGTATAGACGGACCTAACCCAGAACCTGTTAATCTAGAAGCAAAATGAATGTCGAGAAACAAAACAAAATGAACGTAATCTTCAGGGGAAAAAAAGAACATTAGGATTTGCAATTACCAAAAAGTAGTACTTAGTAATAGTCCGATCTCGAAATGGGTTACAGAGAATCTGAGAAGGAGAATTTGATTGTGGCAGTGCTTAATACATGTATGCGCAAGCTCGAGTACTTCGTTTCTCGGCACGTACATGTAGGTAAGCTGCAAGATGGTGCGGTCAGAACCTGGAGACAACAAAAAAAAATGATAACGGTTTGAATTGTGTATGTGCGGCGCAACCAGGGTTAGAGGTAGGCGATATAGTCGAGCCGTTGCGATGGTATTGTACAAAGTGGCAGGCGGCGGTTATACTGGTAGATAGTGGCAGCGGAGGTGAGAATCATGAAACTTAAGCAACAAGGAGCAAGAGTTTGTAAAACACCTAGCTCCAAGTCGGACTTTCTACATACATACTTCGGATATTTTAGCAGGAAATGCAGATGTATGTAGGTAGGTAGTTTATTACACGGCCACTTTCGTGGGGGGTCCAGGGTAATGAAGCCGTAAACAAGAAAGCAAAGCCGTTGCCAATGATGACAGCTCGAAACCACGCGCTCAGGCGGTGAGACTGATCGTTTTTGGTAGTTCTCGATGCAAAGCAACACCGCTGATTTCTCTATTCACTCGAATCCTTCCTAATTTGAACTACGCTACTGTAGCTAAGGAGACTCTACTGCAACCTTACCAGCTGCAAGAGGCGAGCTTCTGCAGGAGGACGAATATCATTGGCTTCTAACAGATTACCCTTTTGTTTACATTGGCAACGCACGAAATGATGCAGCAAGACTTCCATAGCACCCAAAGATCTCATCATGGAAGAAGCACATGTCCAACTCATCAGACACTGGAATCTAAGTACATGACCTGGATAGAATTCTACGTGTTAGAGCCAGACATATACGTATTAATTATAGCACATGCCGAACCCCTAACTTGCATGTACCGTGGTAAGACAAAGAAAGTTCAACGGCTTTGCGTCATTTTGATTACGGTGTTTCCCAAATCTTATTAGTGGATTCACTACGACCCCGGAAGCTAGTAAAGCTTAGCCGTACCTGTAGTGGTAAATGTCTTTTTACCCCTGGAGCTAGGTACATGTACTATGTAGAAAGTTAACTTTCCTTACTTCATTAATACATATCATTTACATCACTCTCGGTTATTTCGGGTAAAGTGTATAAATGTATAACCGAAAACGTATTAAATATATAAGGTAATAATAATTAAAAAAATATATATTTTTAAAAAAAATATAATATTTTTAAAATATATAATTATTATATAATTATATTTATAATAATTATATATTTTTTTAATATTATTTATATAATATAAAAAATATATTAAAATTTTTATTATAATTAATTTTTTTTTATAAATTTTAATTTTAAAACGTGTTTTAAAATAAATATAAATTATTTTATAATTTTAATTTATTTATAATTTTTATTTTTATTATTATTATTATTATTATAAATATATTTATAAATTTATTTAATAATAATAAATATATTATAAATATTATAATAAAAATTATATAATTAAATTAAAAATTAATTAATTAATTAATTTAATATTAAAATATAAATTAATTTTAATATTTATTATAAAATATATAAATTATTATATAAATTATTATATAAATTATTATATAAATTATTATATAAATTATAATTATTAAATTTAAATTATAATATTATTAATTTAATATTTTAATTTATTTTTAATATATTATATATAAATAATTTTAATAATATAAATTTATATATATTATATTATATATATAAAATACGTATATATAAAATCCGAACGTTATAAGGTAATTTAATTTAATAGGTAATACCATTACATTTAGAAACACCGCAAGGATAGGTATCTTGGACTGAGCTCCGATGCTGAGCTACTATGTATGTACTATTAATCAATAGGACCTATCCTCATCTCTGAGCTGCTCTTCGACCACGACAAGCAGTCAATATTACGCTGGTGATCGAATGGGCTATAATGGCTCGGAAAGAGAGACCCCGAGAGACAGATATAGCTATTTTCGGCCTCTCGAGTTCATAATCCTTCTCAAGATCACCCAAATCTGCAGGGTCGCGATGGCGTGTGAGTTTGACCCTCACTATCCGAAGTTATTAGAAGTTTTCCCGTGAAGCTTAAGAACGTGGTGCCTAGGCGTAGGAACTAGTTCGCATAGCGTTGGTGGAGCATGCTGATCCGTGCTCAAGAATTCCATCACTGCACGAAGCTTTATACCATGAATATCTTGGTGCTTTATAAGTCCCTCGAGGTGGTGTAGGCCAACGATGACCAGGATAGTCCACGAGGTTGGAAACAATTCGAATCCAAAACAATCCTGTTTTTTTTCGCTATTCGACGTCGGCGCAACGCCTATCAAGTGCCATTTACAACATTGGGGAGATTTCACTCGAGACTCGTGAGATCGGTTGGACACAATACAAACAGGCCTCATCATATTTGCTCCGAGAAGACTAGCGATGTTTGGCTGATGAGAGCCATTCACTACGTCCTTCGTGATCTGCAGTCCAGCAGCAACAAGCAGCAGATGGCAATTCAACTGTTAGAATCGTGCTCCCGCTCGATAATATCGCTGCGTCCTAAAGAGTGCGTTCCATCGTTAAGTACCATAGCCTCTCGATGCCTTCTTCGCAGACGTTGCTCCTCGGCGGTTTGGTCGTTTGCGCGAGGAACAGGTTCGGTTCGTAATGGCCCATCGGGATCGTCCTCGTTGGTCATACTGATCTCTAGCACGACTTTAATATGGTCGCCCCTGTCACGCTTTGGCCTTCTGATCTTGGGAGTTAGTTTCGCCTTAAACAAGGCTTTCCGGCCGGCCTTGGATGTCTTGAGGTGGAAGCAAATATCAGTGATGCGATTCTTCCTTCGTTCCATGTACATGGCGAAATTCTTCTGTCTTTCTTCGTCGTCGTCCCCCCACGGCTGTTTCGCAAGCCATTTCTCAACAAAGCCGGCTTCGATCAATTTGTCGGTGCTGAATCTATGGATCAGTTGACAAACTAGCATGAGACAACGCCGCTCGCCGATATCTCTTAGGTAGTATTCGTCATATAAGGGATCATCAAGTTTTTCGTGTTCCATGTCGTCCAGGCATAATTCGAGCGACCTAACAAGGGCAGTGTGGGCTTTGGAGGTATTGAGTGCGTTCAGAGGCTCCTGGAAGGTATCTGTTCCGAGTCAATTAACTAATGTCTGCCGATGGGACCGAAATAGTCAGTGTACATACTGTCTTCCACAGCAAAAGCGAGCGCTCTCAAAGCCTCCATGCGTTCCTCGTAATCCGTACGGGTGATGCCCCATAGAAGATAGTCGACGGCGGAGGTGTCGTTGACTGCTCGGCCAGCAACAATCTTTAGGGCGGTGTCTCGTATAGCGAAGTTGTAATGGGTGAGAAGGCTCTCGAGTGTATTCAAATTGAGGGAGTCTTCGGTATCCTGGGTGATGTACTGGGTCTTGGGTGGCGTCGGCTTGATCTCAGCTTGGTTCCGGTAGTATTCTAGCATGCTGCGCATAGCGAAGAGAAAGCCCACTGTAGTCAGGCCGAGACTGGCGGCGACGAGCCGATCGTCTCTCAGAAAGGAATAAAATCCCATTTTGGATTCACACTATCGAATATCCATAACAGTGAATGGCTATCCATAAGTCATTGTGGTGCAAAAGAAAAGTAGCGCGATACTTGTTTTTATGTACGATTGATTTGAGTATGTACTATGTACATAGGCGAAGATTCCATGTGAATAATGGAAGCTTCCAAAGTTTATGGTTATGGTACGTATTCACATGTAGGTACATGTATCCACCCTGTGTCGTCAATAATGTGGGTAACCTGGCAGGGACCCGACAGGTGGGGACGATAAGATAAGACCCCCCTGCTACTACATACATACATACAGTATTACAAGGTACATATGTAGTGAAAAAGAAAAAAAAAGTTGGAGATGTGAAAACCCATTCATTACCTACCTACATACTGCCTACCTACATCGAGAAACCCTCGACCACCGCATTCCGCTATTTCCTGCACCTGAGAATCGTGCGATGGCAGGTTCTCAACTCAAAAGGCTAAAGGCCTCACTTAAGGAAAAAGGTGTCACCGGTCCGCAGCTGTCTAAGAAACAGAAAAAGAGAAATGCGCAAGATGGAAAGGCAACCAGCAACCGAAGACTCCAGAAGGCGGCAGAGTTGGAGGGCATCCGGGAACAGTTCAACCCTTTTGATTTGAAGCACAACGCCCGTGGTCCCAAGTTCCAGGTAACCACCAATCGGCCAGCAGCTACCAATGCTGCTAAAGGGAGGCCCAGCGAAGCAAAGTCGCTTGGTGAAGAGAGGGTAAGTATCGTCGGCTAGGCATTGCGCAATTCCTTCCAGCTGACCATTCCGTACAGCGACGTCAAACTCTTCTCGTAGAAATAAACCGACGCCACAAAGTAGGCGGCATACTCGATCGGCGATTTGGAGAGAATGACCCGCACATGGCGCCCGAGGAGAAGATGCGAGAAAGATTTGTGAGGGAGAAGACAAGTCACAAAACCTCCACGTTCGATCTCGAAGATGACGAACCTAGCGAAGGCTTGACCCATCTTGGAAAATCTCTGTCATTGGACCGGCCCGACGACTTCGACGAGGATGACCTTTCCGCCGCATCTGACGACGACCATCGCAGCTCGAAGCGCACGCGACCTTTCGATGTCGAGGACGATGATGGTGACGACCTGGTCGAAGGGCAGCCGGAAAGGAAGAAAACGAAACAAGAAGTCATGAAAGAAGTTATGGCCAAATCAAAATTCTACAAGGCCGAACGACAGGCAGCCAAAGATGCTGACGAGGATCTACGAGAGGAGCTTGATATGGAACTCCCAGATCTCCATGACTTGCTATTCAACCGGAAAAAAGGTTCCGGCGGAGCTGGGACAAATAACGCAGAATCGGCTGCTGCCGCGAAGGAAAGGATGGAGCGCGACTATGATTTGCGACTTAGGCTATTGGCTCAGGATAGGAGAGCACAGCCTACAGATCGAACCAAGACAGACGAGGAGAGAATTCAAGAAGAGTCCAAGAGACTTAGAGAACTCGAGGAGAAGAGACTCAAGAGGATGCGCGGAGAGGAAGTCAGCGAAAGCGAGGGCGATGACGAGGACGAGGACGAGGACGACGTTGCTGATCCCCTGTCAGAAACAGAACCAACCAATGGCCCAATCACATTTATGGAAACAGAGGAAGACGACTTTGGGCTAGGAAAGGGAATCAAAACTCAACCAACCGCGACGGAACTCGGATTCGATGACGAAGACGACTTCTTTGTCGAAGATGACTTGATAGCCAGTGGTTCCGATCTAGAGCCCGTCGAAAGCGGTTCATCGTCGGACGAGGAAGAATCAGATGCCGAATATGACGAGGACGAGGATGAGTTTACGAAGGGGCTATTGAACGAAGAGGAGGCACAAAACCCAGCTTTCAGCAGTCAGCTTATAGGCTCGACTACTAGGGAAGACCCGGACGGGCTTCCCTACACTTTCCCCTGCCCACATACCCTTGATGAGTTTGTTGAAATGACAAGAGGCATCTCTATACAGCATCTTCCAGCTGTGGTACAAAGAATCAGAGCGCTACATCACCCGAAACTAGACAGCAGCAACAAATCGAAACTGGCAAACTTCGTCGTGGTTCTCATCCAATACCTGGCGTATTCGTCCAACCTCACGAAGCTGCCGCCATTCTCTGTCCTCGAGAGTATCATCCGACATATCCACTCCCTCGCCAAGTCCTATCCCGTTGAGGCCGCAAAAGAGTTTCGTTCGCAACTAGAAAGCTTCGGTCACTCGAGACCGCTTTCCCCAACCCTTGGTGACCTTGTTATCTTGACTGCGGTTGGAACCATATTTCCAACCTCGGATCATTTTCATCAAGTAGCGACCCCCGCAGGACTGCTCATTGCGCGAAATCTCGAGAAGGTTCCGAAGCAAATCACAGACTACGCCCAAGGGACTTACCTATGCACGTTGGCTCTCCAGTACCAGCAGGTTTCGAAGCGCTATGTCCCAGAGTTGATGAATTTCTGTCTCAACACACTCTGTGCACTGGCACCAGAGAAAGGCAAGGAGACTCTAGGACGCTTCCCAATCCATGAGCCTACACCAGGAACTCGCATTGTCGGTTCGCGATCTCTCGGCGTCAGGAAACTATCTCCTGTGGACTGCGTCAAAAACGACGTATCCGACGAGGAGGCCATATCTACCAAGATTGCAATCCTAGCCACCACGGGACAGTTATTAGACGTTGCGGCAGACCTTTTCAGTGGCAAGCCCGCCTTTTTAGAGACTTTTGAGCCGGTCAAGAATGTTCTTCTCCATTTAACTAGCAAACCTTGCAGGACCAAGCTGCCGACCGCTCTAAGCGATCAATTGGAAAAACTTCAATCAAAACTAGACAGGATGCTCCAGCTCGCACGTATGGCCCGGCGACCCCTCGAACTTCACCACCATAAGCCTCTTCCCATCAAGACGGCCATTCCGAAGTTCGAGGACTCGTTCGACCCTAACAAGCACTATGATCCCGACCGCGACAGAGCAGAGCTCGCCAAGCTCAAGGCCGAACATAAGAAGGAGCGCAAGGGCGCCATGAGAGAGCTGAGGAAGGACGCCAACTTCATGGCTCGCGAGCAGCTGAGGGTCAAGAAGGCGAAGGATGCCGCGTACGAGAAGAAGTACAAGAGGCTGGTGGCGGAGATCCAGGGCGAGGAAGGCAGAGAGGCGAATGCGTACGAACGGGAGAAACAGATGAGGAAACGCGCAGCCAAGAGATAGAGCGTCGATTGGCTGGAGATGGTAGTAGAGAGTTCATGCATGGTGGCAGTACTTGTCGAGATAAAAAAAAGTCAATACGGATACATTTGATAAACTACAAATTATGGGCGTTCCGGTCAATGAATGTGTGGCCAGGGAAAAGCAGCAGGTTCGGTTCCGTTGTGGCCCTATTTGGATAATGCCCCCTAAATGTTGCATAAATTCTAGCCCCGTCATGATTCCAAGTTCAGGGTAAAGTCCCAGTAGCCGTCTACACCTAATCTTAGATGTTTCTCAATACGAACGGTGCCTCTAAAGCATAAGCCTAGTGACACGATATCATCATATCTCCTTAATATAAACTCAGGTGTCAGCATTTTAATTGGACCAGGGTTGTGGCAAAACTGGCTGCGGGACTTCGATCTCGTTCTACCTACTGATTTTGATTGAAAGGGTCCTTTGGTTTCGGTTGCTGCCACCGAGGTCCTCGATATTTGTGTGGAGGTAAGAATGCCATTGCTATTTCTAAATATACCTAAGTAGCTTGTAATCACAGCTCCTGAAGACCTTGAGAACCGTGTAAGGTGCATACCTCCCTAAGGCTTTACTAGACAAGGAGGGTTTCGTCGTTTAGACATATTTCATGTAATGATAAATCGGCCAATCATACTCACTATTTCTAGCTTCGCATTGATTATTAGTTAATACACGTAGGGACTTCTTATCACGATGTCCATAGCCAATATTGAATCATTGATGTACCCTACTAGCAAAATGGGGGGCGGTTAGCTACTACAATACTGTCCTCTTAGAAGTAACTGAGTGTTACGCTTTCGGTAGTAGTTGAATGGGCAATTTGACGCATCGGCTTCTTCCTATTACCATTTTCTGCTGGTGAAAGTAAAATTTGGATTATAGTCTTTCCTAGGTAGGCATATGAAGTGACCAAATCCATAGTATAAGCACCTACCTTAGTTAGAAAGTGTCCCTACTAGGGAACGCAGTAGCACCGGGGGCAGTTTGTGAATGTTAGGTTCTAATTTTCATGTAATTCATCATGGGTATACTGCGTATTCTAATGTCTATAGTTGCCTCAAATGATGCAACCCAAGTCCTTTTGTGCGCCATCAAGTTCTGCCTTTTAAGCTTCGAGTGCACAATCATTTATCCATATACCCTCGAACAGACATATCGACGACATAGGCCATATCTTAGAACCACTGCTATCCCGTCGTATCGCCGTGTCGTGGCGATTTCACCTCAATCGTAAAACCCTAGTTTCTCTTAGGTCACCTCCTAAGACCATATATTACCCCTAGCTGCCTTGACATGAATCCGTATTTATAATAGACGACGCATTGTTGACGTGACGCTAGTATTTCGCCATCTTCCTAGTCCTTTTCTAGAAACAGATAATAGGATTTCGATGCAGTCCGCACATGATCGATGATTCATATTGGGTTCTCCAATTCTTTAACCAAATAGACGTGCTTCTTGTAAGGCTGTACACCACGCGCCCCCTTTTCTGGCAGGCATCATATTTCCTTCATTTTTGGCCGAAATTAACCTTAGCCGGCGGGCCTTGGACTTTCGTCGATCGTGGTAGTTAAGCAGATGATGCTGTTTTGCGCTTAAGGAGGATCTAGTGGTGTCCATGGGGAATGGGCGATCCGGACGCCTGCCTCATGTTTTGATACTTTCGAAAATCGACGCTAACAAATTGTGCTGCGCAAATATATTAGCATCAAATTATCATGTCCATTACCTCGACGATGTGACTTACCAGATGGCGGAGGCGTAGCCTGACAAACCGGATACCTGTTGTATTCCAGGGTTTGTTCATTGGATATATTTTGCGATATATTCCTCCTCTTATGTATCATACTCAAGACCTGCTGCTGCTGAATATGGGTCAAAGACCCAAACCTCTCGAGTGCTGCCAACGCATCCTCCTCGAGTGACTCGACCCATACTTGTCTCTGTAACTCATCATTGCTATAGGTTGGGAGATTTGACGAACTCGTGATACTTTGGTTTTGTGTTGTTTGCGTATGGTGATGGTGCGGTACAAAATGACTAGAAACTAGCATAGGGTCTAGCGGAGCAGGCAGTACAGGGGGTGTTGAAGGTGCTGAAGTCAACGATGGCATAGAATGCATGTTGTACGAAGCAGCAGCGTCTAAGGGATGTTCCCCAACTTCGGTTGGTATGAATTGTTGCCCGTAATCGTTGCTGGTAGGAAATGCATTGCTTGTCCGATCGAAACAGTTCATCCAGTTGTCATAAGTGTCATGACTATAACCTGAAATCGTTGAAGAGGTGGGAGGGCTCGTCGTCGGCCATTGCGTGGTCACGGGCACAGTGTGTAGTGCCGCCGGGACAGGACTATTTGAGGCATGTCTGCTTTGGGCCAATGTCCACGACGCAGTATATCCATCCGTCTCATCGGAGACTGAACTCATGGAGTCTGTTTGAGAATCAGATTTGAGAATTTCGTCGAGCAGCGCTAACTTTTGTTTGCGCTTCTCTCCTAAAGGCTTGCCGTCAGCAAAGTCTTCTACAACAGGTGCCATTGTGCGATAAGAATGTCGGAGTTGCTTACGATAAGCCCGAGATGCGATTCTGTTCTGTTCTTTTCGCACGTCACTATTCCTCTTCTTGGGGGCTCTCGTTCGGCTAGATGTAGCAGAAGATGTGTGGATGTTCGTCTTATCCATGATGCCAATGAGATATAGACAGTATAACGGCGAGATCGATTCTACTTCAATGAATTTGAAGAGTCCGAATAAGTCTACTTGAATACCTAAGACGTGTATAACGGGAATGAGGAGGGTTGTTATATAATATGGTGTTAGGAGATACATCAGGGCTGGTAGTATCCAGGTAGAGATATAATACGAGCAGCCCTATCATGGCTCGTCTTTCTGAGCTCGAACCACAATCAACATCCCGACTCTCAAGCCCGTCTTGATTCCACCACTAGGGATTGCTCTTCTGGGATAAGAGTGTACTTTTTCTTCTTCTCCAAGATGGAAATCATGATGTGGGTCGTTGGTTTTAAGCTTAAGATTCGAGAAATCTAAAGGAGACCAACGATCTCCCCAGCTCGATGTGACCCCATTCGCATAAGCCGATTGGTAAAAGACTGAGCTTAGACTCATGAGTCCTGAGCACTACCCTCACTTCGGGTCGTGGGCGAAAGCGGTATGGACCTAAAAAAGACAAGGGGTATCGAAAATAGAATACCACCAAGATCTTCAAAGGCAGGGGTCGAAAACGCACTCTATAATTGGCCGTTGTTAGTCATCTTGTTACCAAGCATCTTGACAAGCTAGGGTCGTCCAATGAGATGTAACCATGGATATTTTCTAGATGTCTCATTCGATTGCCGCCCTGTACGCGAGTGCTCACCTCAGCACCTAGTTATGCACCATGCACATCCTAATGAGTAGAGCACTGACAACTTCACCGATATGTTGACAGCCCTGTAATATATTCGTCGACGATGATAATGATGATGATAGATCATGATTGCCCGATAGGGCTCTTGTGGACTTAGGTGTAATATCCGTATTGTAACCTGTGTTATCTAATACCGATATCTCGGGGAATACATACCTATCAGAGACAGAGTCTGGGGAAATCCACATAGGTTTGGAATCCTGATCTGCTGGCATACTGTACCATAAATCTTATCACAAACAAACTCTCAGTTGTCACTTATTGGAGATATGTAGCCTCGCAAACATATTAGTACTGAGATGGATAAAATTATAGAAACTATGCTAAAATTAGCACTTTAAGACCACCCATCTAGCCTTGCCTTACCTATCGTGCACTCGAGGTATACTGCAATACCAATGGTTTAGTTTCTAACTAAGCCTATGCCCCTGGTTAGCCAGAACAGGTCTTGTCGTTGACTGACATAGCCGGCTGCTATAGCAGCAGACGACAACTTTTTAAATTTCACGAGCAAAGATCTAATTGACTAGGTACATTGCCTTGGTAGTCAACACTAACCTTGCCTATGGAAGCAGCTATTGAACTTTGTCGACAATAATAGCTGAGTTAGTCCCATCCGACAAGGGACAAGGGTAACACTCCACTTAAGCCATCCGCACTATCCCGCTAAGGATTCCTCAGCTCAAGCCTTACTCTTACTATTTAGGTAAATGGTGTTTCCTTGACCTGCACTTCAGCTGCTATAGCCGGCTGTTTCTAGTCATGCCTCCGTTGTAAACACGATGAAATCAAAGCTCCTTCGGGGAAAGGTATACGGGGAATAATTTGCGTATTATTAGGTACCAGCTAAGTGGTTCTTACCTAATACCACTAAAGTAGTAACAGTAGTGGAGACTAAGATACCTTAGGTACATATATTATTTTACCCTACATGTACATAGTTGACATGTCAGCAAAGGGTCGCTTGCGGCTGATAGTTCGAATCGGGAATAGGGATAGCTACATAATTGGAGAAAACAGTAATAAGAGCTTGATACTTTGTTCAGGGGATAATTGTATGTAAGGTAACAGTAGCAGAGTAATAGCTATGATATGGATGCGAATCATTTCTCTCATCAGGTGTGCTTCAGGTGTGTAGGGAACGGGTACTAACGCTGCCACATTTGGAGTCTTACGTACTACATGTATCTCCTGTGGCTTGAGAGAATGTTATAAGAAACGCCCTGTGCCTGACCTGTGTCTGACTGCTATGTTAAATAGGGACTAAAAAAGGTATTATTACTAAGTCTGAGCGACATCAGTTTTTATATTTTTTTAATTTGCTCTTTTACCAGTGTCAGTTCATGGAAATTTCGGACAGAAAAACATTCGGCAAATATCAAAGTCCCATGACTCGAGGAACACGATTGCACATAATGAGTTAGGTTCGATTCCTATCAGCGCTATCTGGTGATTCCACTGTTACTTTCATCTTCACCAAGGCGGGCAGCTGTTAATATGATTAAGATTCCTGGAACTACATTCTACCTTGGTCAGGCTCAAACGTGATTTATAATGACGTAGACACACTAGCACCTGTATCTTTCCGTTGTTCCGTTGAGAGAGGGATAAACAAAATGTATCTGAAATGCCGCGCATGCTTTCTTAAGAGGGACAATATTACGACATTAACACAAGTAAGACGGCTGATCGATCAGTCTGTTTGCGATATTTGCGATGTTGAAATTGGACCAAGGTGGTCCGTCACCTCCACATTCAATGCGTGCATGTAGCAATGCCGAAAAGAGCAAAGAGGGAGGTCGGGGAGTGAAGTAGCCAAAGGTACATTTGAGGCTGAGATACACTTATCTACGCTTAATTCACCTATATCTCCGCATGACCAGCCTCAAAGCTACGCCTAGGTACTTGAAGTTATGAGCCACGATTCTATCGGATTCTATGAGGGAACGGTGGCGCATTTTACATGTACATACACAGATACATAATATCCTCAGCCTCGAAAAGTTTGTTGGTAGATAGTGCGCAAAGAAGACGAGAAGAATCGCATTACTTATAATTATCATCACCATCCATATCTATTCCCATTTCCATTTCAATCTGCATTCGCATCAATCAGACCCTTAGATTAGGTATCGTTGGTACCTTTAGCCCTACACAGTAGATAGAGAAACTACCACCTGGGTACCTAAGGTAGAGCCTTCTCGAATCGGAGCGCGGGCTATCATTTTCAGCAGGAACGCAGCCAGAACCTTCCAGCAACTCTAGTCTGGGTACATACAGAGGAATCCACCACTACGCAATTTCGTACACCACCATCCAGTCAATCCAGGTCAAACAAAGTATTTACTCGCACTCACATACAAACATTCTCATCTCATTCCATCCCATCTCATCTTCTTTTTTCCGCGCTACCTTTACTATTCCAGGTATTGTCAAAATTAATTGGTAAGTTTTTCCGTCACCAAGTTCATTCACCGAGATCTACATTTTCTACCAAGTACCGCGGAGCTTACGAGAACTCGATCCGCGCATCTGTGGGGCACTTCACCATTTGACTCTTTTTTTCCCACCCTTCCCTTCACTGCGCTCCCTTCCTCCAGTCTCTCTACGCATGCGCCTATTTCCTCTCCAAAATAATCTAATCAATCAATACTAATTGTAAATCAAAGACCTTCCCTCGTCTGACCGGTTTTTCTTTTTTTGCCGATCTACCATCTGACAAATCCTTCTGCCTACTCTCTGAGCCGAAACTCGGACGACAAAATGGTCAAGGAGACGAAGCTTTACGATGCTCTTGGCGTACGTTTTGCTTTGATCCGCATGGAACCTCGAGTAATAATATACTGATGTTCTCTGTCCAGGTCGCGCCAACTGCAACAGACCAAGAACTCAGAAAAGCCTACAAGACAGCCGCCCTGAAATGGCATCCTGGTACGTTACAACCTAGACGCATTGCGAATGTTATGATAGGTGCTAACATTATCTCGATAGATAAGAATGCCCACAACCCAACCGCCGAAGAGAAGTTCAAGGAGATCTCACATGCCTACGAAATCCTTTCCGATTCCCAGAAGCGTCAAGTCTACGACCAATATGGTGAGGCTGGCCTTGAAGGAGGTGCCGGAGGTGGTGGTATGGCTGCCGAAGACCTTTTCGCTCAGTTCTTCGGCTCCGGTTCCTTCGGTGGCGGTCTTGGCGGCATGTTCGGTGGCATGGGCGGAGCCCCTCGTGGTCCACCCAAGGCACGCACTATTCACCACACCCACAAGGTATCTCTAGAAGACATCTACCGCGGCAAGATTTCCAAGCTCGCCTTGCAACGATCTGTCATCTGCCCTAAGTGCGAAGGCCGAGGTGGCAAGGAAGGTGCCGTCCGACGATGCCCTGGTTGTGACGGCCATGGTATGAAGACCATGATGCGACAAATGGGTCCCATGATTCAGCGCTTCCAAACCGTCTGCCCCGACTGCAATGGTGAGGGCGAGATTATCAAGGAGAAGGACAGGTGCAAGTCCTGCAACGGCAAGAAGACCATCGTAGACAGGAAGGTACTTCACGTTCACGTCGACCGTGGAGTTCGAAGCGGCACCAAGGTCGAGTTTAGGGGGGAGGGCGACCAGGCTCCCGGTGTACAAGCTGGTGACGTGGTATTCGAGATCGAGCAGAAGCCACACCCTCGTTTCACCCGAAAAGAAGACGACTTGCTCTACCGCGCAGAGATTGAACTAGTCACGGCCTTGGCTGGTGGCACAATCTTCATTGAGCACCTAGACGACAGATGGTTGAGTGTCGAGATAGCGCCGGGCGAAGCCATTGCACCAGGTACGTATAATATCGCTCATTAACCGTCCGTGTAGACTCAAGACTAATAGAAGATATAGATGCCGTGAAGATGCTGCGCCACCAGGGCATGCCTTCCCACCGACATCACGACCAAGGCAACATGTACATACAGTTCAGCGTCAAGTTCCCCGAGCGTGGCTGGACGGCTGATGCGGCTGCTTTCGAGTCTCTACGTAAAATCCTCCCAGCCCCAGCTGTCGAGACAATTCCGCCTGCAGATGCTATGACCGACAGCGTGGACCTGGAAGACTTGGAGAACCAAGGACAGGCCCGAGCATTCGGTGGCGGTGCGGGTATGGACGAGGACGACGAGGACGGCCACCCTCACGCAGAACGTGTGCAGTGCGCATCTCAATAGGCGAAAAGTCGATTCAGAGAGAAGACTCGCATAGTTTCAGGGAGTTTCTCACGCGTTTCAGTTGGTAGGACAGTTACATGTGCGGCGTAGTTTCTCGACGGGCTGAGGAAACCCGAGGTATTGCATGATGAGGTTGGGCGCGAGAAGAGGGATTGCTACTATACACTTGGACGATATGAAACGGTCCGTTATCTGCCCAGTTGCAAGGGGTCAGGTTCGTTATGAGGTTGGTAGCTTCCATTGCCATCGGTTTACCTATACCGGCGTCATCTTACACCCCGTGACGCATATTTGCAAATTGGCGTTAAACGGTCATAGAAAGGAATAAGGACAGACGTGCTTTTACACAATTGATATTCTTGCTATTGATTGCATTAAAACCACTTCGGCTCTAATCGCACTCATGTGCATGTCTTTGCTAATGCCTCTACACTTCCGTGTCTAGCTTCGT
Organism: Hypoxylon fuscum; assembly: GCA_022578945.1. Lineage (NCBI taxonomy): Eukaryota > Fungi > Ascomycota > Sordariomycetes > Xylariales > Hypoxylaceae > Hypoxylon > Hypoxylon fuscum. The sequence goes on along the minus strand of MU399822.1, from coordinate 215,152 downwards.
GCTACGATCGCTTGGATGCTCGCATTTTATGGTTGAATTGTGGAAACCTCCTCTTAAGGTGATGGGCATCTTTGGGGAGTCCACATGTATTTCGGTAATCTTTAGCTCGGCAATTGCGCCAAAGCTCAGCCTTGCTGGTGGTGATGCTACCGTGGTAACTTCCAGCTGGATGCTTAGCGAGAAATGCATTGCTCGTGGCCAAATCTCTTGCACCAACCTTTTGCTCCAAGCCCACTTAATAGCTATATTTTATTATTTACGTGTGGTCGTCTCGTGGGATGTGCTAAGGAAGCTTTTATATCATTGTTGAAGGACTAGTCAAACGGCAAGAGATCAGCAAGGCTCGGGGGCAATAGAGTCTCTAGCAGAATCTCCTCCCTTAGCGTCATCGTCGAACTCGGTCTTCCGCAGCTTCTCAACTGGGTATAAGTTATTCTCCAGCTCTTCTCGAGTGAGACCTATACGCCCAGTGGCAGTATCCTGGATACCGCCGCAGTGAGCCCAGTTGCCTGCTTCGTTCCGCTCGAACAGCAAGAGCGACTGGGCATCTCCTACGATTTTGATGTCTTCTTGTGCCTCTAGATCGGCCCTAGTAGACTGGAGGGGGTCGACTGCTACAACCAAGCGCAAAGCTCTTTCGGTGCTTGTGATGGTAGTTGTGTCCAGCGGGTAACCTGGCAAGTTAAGAGTCTGTACATGTTGAAGAGTATCTTGCAGGAGCTCGAAGATGAATATTGCCGGTACCCTAGCCACAATGTTAATGTTAATAAAGCTGATTTCCGGTCGGTCGCCGGGGGATATGGTAGAGAGAAAGAACTTACAACTCGGAGGTTACTATCACGTAGCAGTTCTGACCCACGTCGTATGAATGAAGCCGGGATACAGCAACCCTGCTTGTATCAGGTCGCACCTTCTTGACTAGGCCAAGAAGATCACTCTTGCAGATCAGTTGGCCGGCCTTCCAGTTCCATACGAATAGCTCGTCGTCGCCACCACCTGAGACTAGCACTTCCGGCCGAGACGCGGGCACGCAGAGGGCGTCGAGGAAGGATTCGTGACCGAGACAAAAGTTCTCGATAATATGGGCCTGCGGGACACCTCGCGAGACGCGGATATGCTCGTCGCGGTCAGCCGTGATGATATACGGCTTGCCGTCCGCGGTTGCTGTAGCTAACGCCGTGAGCATGGAGACGTGACCGAGGATTGGCTCATATTCAATCTTTGGGCCCTCCTTAGGTACGTCTTTTCGGTTTGCCATGATTCGCTGTTGGTCCTCCAAAGCCTTCAGATTACGCTTGGAATGCACGGTAAAACGGTTGGCAGCAGGCTTGAAGGCTGGAGATGGAGCTGTCACATTCGAAGGGGCGGCGTCAGGGGCGTCAGGGGTTTCTGTTCTAGCTGAGGGAACCAGAGGCAGTGCGTATACGTCCCCGAATTTGTCTGCGGATAGGATGGTGTTCCCGTCGGCCGCAATGGCGATGGAACTAGGGCGTTTAGGCATGACTCTGTATATAGTGAGATAGGTATTCTACTAGAAGAATTTAGGTAGGCCTATCATACCTTGGACTTAATTCGTTCAATACACCCTTCCCGTCATGCTCAAATACCCATAACGTCTTGTCCTGGCCAGTCACTGCGACCACGTGGCTCCCATCTTCGGTTGTCGTCAGGAGAATCACGAAGGGCAGCTCTGTTTTCTGAGCATGGGGCTCGGACTTCTGCTTCTTCTTCTTCTTTTTTCCATTGCCGTTTTCTGCTGCTTCCACTGCTCCGGTTTCACCTTGGTCAGCCTTGTCCTCCTCATTGGGTTTCTCATCTGATCTGAGCCTGCGCCTTTTCAACGGAGGTTGCTCACCCTCCTGCTCGTTGATATCCTGGTCTTCTTGAGCGGTCCCTGAAGGCCTGTCATTTTCGGCTTGCTTCGTGACGGGATGAGCCCAAGACGATATATGTGAATACCCATCATCGAGGTCGAACGTGTGAATGCTGGCCCCTTTGGCGGCGCAGAGGATGGAACTCTGCCCTAGTCTACTTAGACATTGATACGGGGGATTCATGATTGCATCTATAACTTTTCGACTTCTACTAGTGGGGATGCCACCACTGATTTGTTGATTTCCTATGCAATTGTTTCTTCGCCCGCTTTAGACTTGAGGATGAAAGTCCTACATAGTAATACTAAGATGAAAAATCCATGTAGTGCTTTATCGCAACTTGGTGGATACCTTTTATGCAGCTATCCGCATTAATACTGTACCTACATGTAGGTATCCACTGTACCTAAGGTGGCGCAGTCAATTGTAACAGCGTACCTATGGCCCTATGGCAGTCTCGAGACTTCCGAAGCTTACCTACATGTATCCTAATATTATTCACGTTAAACCATTGCACGTCTCGCAACAAATTAGAAGAAATATCAGTTACACATCCTTTAAAAACTGTACATATAGTTACGATCACTCCAATTAATTACATTTTTGTTTCCCACGTGTTTTCTGCGTCTCCTGCGCCTTCAGCACTGAATGAACTGAGGAACATTAACGGGCCCTTCTTACCATCTCAACGATTAACGCAATTAGTCGCCATAGAAGTGGCCTTTTCATTTGGTGGACCATTCGCAAGTAGAAGTCAGATCTACTCCTGCCCACCATGGCACAGGTTTTGCTTGATCTTGTCTATTCGTTTGGCAATTGTCTGAATTGCTTTCCGGGATCGCCGACCCTAAAGATCAACAGCCGGTCCTTCAAGATACTGCGCCTATTAGGAGAGGGCGGCTTCAGCTATGTGTATCTCGTGCAAGATACCGCAACGGCGGAGCTCTTCGCGCTCAAGAAGATTCGATGTCCATTCGGTGCCGAGTCAGTTCAGCAAGCAATGCGAGAAGTCGAAGCCTATAAGACCTTCGCCCACACGCCCTCCATCATCCACAGTGTCGACTATTCCATTGCGAACGAGCGAGGCGATGCGGATTCGAAAACGGTATATGTGTTACTGCCCTATTATAGACGAGGCAACCTGCAAGATATCATCAACGCGAACCTAGTGAACCACACCAAATTTCCAGAGAAAGAACTCATGCGCCTCTTCCTCGGTGTGTGCAAGGCGATGAAGTACATGCATAAATACCAAGCGCCACCGGGTGGAGAGCGCATGGAAATGGGCAATGCGAAAGCTGGCGAGGAAGATGTAAGGGGACGAAACGGTAGGGGAAAGCGGAACAAAGCTGTCGCTGCCGCAGATGCGGACGACGAGACGGAACAAGCAAGGCCATTGATGGTCAACGAGGAGGTTGTAGCACCTGGAGAGCAGAGGTCCTATGCGCATAGAGATATCAAACCAGGTAAGCCCCATCAGCTAAACGAAGTCGCATCTTGAAGTTCCCATCACTAACCGCGAGCCCCTCCGAAGGCAACATCATGATTGATGATTCTGGTTCGCAACCTATCCTTATGGATCTAGGCTCCATCGCCGAGTCGCCCATAGCCATAACATCGCGCTCTCTCGCCATTGCGACGCAGGACATAGCTGCCGAACACAGCACCATGCCTTACCGGGCGCCCGAGCTTTTCGACGTCAAGACGGGGACTATCATCGATACCAAGGTCGACATCTGGTCGCTAGGCTGCACCTTATATGCATGCCTAGTCGGCAAGTCGCCTTTTGAACTGAGAAGTGACGAGACAGGTGGCAGTCTAAGCATGTGTGTATTAGGAGGGGATTGGCGATTCCCGGACGAGGGCCCAAGGGGACAGAAGAAAGGAAAAGCTCCGGCGGGCGCTAGCTCAACTCGCGAAGAGGGGACCATCAGTGAAATTATCAAGGAGGTGGTCCGGAAATGTCTAAAAGTTGAGCCGAGTGAAAGGCCAGATATTGACGAGTTAATAGATATGGTGGAGGAGGTCATTGACGAGTTACCTGAAGACGACGTATGAGAGGCGAGGGCAAGGACCGGCTACCTGTGTGTATTATGTAGACTACATCCTTCTGTATGGGACTGTTAGGGATAGGACACGGATTTTTGTCATGACATCTATGGAACGCTACTGCTCTGGGAGCAAATGCCTATGTTACACATATACCCTTATATTCTAAGTCACCTCGGATGACCGTCGTTTTGGATCGGTTTAAATATGAATTAAGTTATGTAGATATTGACCTCTTTGCTACATAGGTACCTAAACTTGCATGCATTACAATTGATGTGACTTGAATTACATATGTATGTATGTAACTTTTGATAGCATTTGAAAAACTACTCGTACCTATATGTACCTAGAACCCGCGTCCTATCACAGCTGTTTGCTTATAAACTACATAACAACTTAACCTAGCCCCGCCTTGCCTTGCCACAGCCCATCCACGCCCCGTTATGGTAACCTCAATTCACCCCGATTGGTTCATACCGGTTTCTTATTAAGCCAACAAAGCTCCTGCTTTAAAGTCCGAGGCGAGTATCTGGGAAAGGAACATACCTCCCAAGGTATACACTTTTCAAGCGCGCAATAATTTCCCCCAATTGCATACATATATTCAACCCATCGTCTGTGTTAGGTCGGCACTCTGCAAGACGTCGCACTAGACATAAATGTCGATATGACATCGCCGGCACATAGGACAAGCCATTCTCCAGAGGAAGATGAGGAAGATGACTACATGAACATGGCATTCGGCGAGGAGCCCCCTAAAGCCTCAGAGACCTCTCTCCAGCGCCGGCAAAGACTGAGGCGCGAAGGAGAGATGAAAGGGCGCCTCAAGTCTAAGGCGGAACTGGCCGCCCAGGAGCAGGAGGAGCGCGAGAAAGCCCTGTCCAGATCCTTGCTGGAAGAAGCGCGGGCAAAGAAGAGCAAGGGATTCGCCATGATGGCCAAAATGGGCTTCAAGGGGGGCGCCCTCGGCAGCAAGGAGAACGCGGACGCCCGACTCGAGCCCATCCGCCCGGAGATGAAAGAGGACCGCGGCGGCATCGGGATCGACTCCGAACGCAAGCGCAAGCTTAACGAGGCCTCTTCCCAGCAAGAGAAGAAGCTCAAGATTGACGAGACGGAGTTCCGCGACCGCGTGCGCAGGGAACGCGAGCAGGCGAGGCTAGAGCGACAGTTCTATGCCGGCATGAAAGTGTGCGAACGCATGGACGACGAGAAGCAGGCTATTGCTGCGTCGGCAGTGGATGGTAATGCAAAGGAGACGGAGACGAAGAAAAGAAGGATATCCACACGGCCTCTGAAATCCATCCCTGTTGTGTGGAGAGGGCTACTTCGCAGTAGAGAGGAGGCCGAACGAGATCGCAGGATGCGCCACGATTTAGAGCAGAGTTCGACCCGCCTACCGACTTACGTGGATGACCTAGAGGATGAAGATGACAGGAAAGCGATGGGTAAGGTCAACATGACGTACGCACCCGTCGAGGACCTCGAGGAGGAAGATCCGGAACTGGAGGAGTTCAAGGAAGTCGAAGTCGAAGAGAGATTACGAAGGCTTGTGGAATATCTCAGGAAGGAACACAACTATTGTTTCTGGTGCAAATGCAGCTATCCGGACGAGACCATGGACGGCTGTCCGGGGCTGACGGAAGAGGATCACGACTAAGAGCATACATATCCTGGCACGAGTCAATTCTCGGTTTGCACGGCATTTGCTTAGCTATGCGAGACATCTTAATAGAATTCGTTGACTGTCGGTCCCTGTAATTACCAAGTCGGCTAAACGCCGTTACAACGCCTTCCAACCTCCGAGGCTGTCCCGGAGTAGTAGTTGCCCCGATGCATCCATAAAGTCCGGTCTAAGTCTCGAGACATAATGCGCTACGGCCCCTTTATCTCCGGAGGCGCCGTGATACCCTCTCGTGAATAGACCCTCTTTTCCACCCCGATGTCCTCGTTCCTATTTCCGGTCAGCACATCCCTGGCATGTACATACAAAGCGAGAGCGGCATGGGACACACTTACCAGACTTCCGGCTTCTCGGCGATGAATCTATCCATCAATTCCTTACACTCGGTCGAATCGAGGACGACAACTTCCAAGCCGCGCTGCTTTAGATACGCCTCGCCGCCCAGGTAGGTCTTGTTCTCGCCGATGACTACGCGGGAGATTCCATACAGAAGGCAGGCGCCAGTACTTGTCCCCTTAGCGCGAGATTGATGAAGATATTTTAAAAAGAGGAGATGAGAAGGCTTACCACATATCACATGGCGAAAGGGTAGTAAACATAGTACTGCCGCGGTAGGCTGAAGAGGGTAAACGCCCTGCATTCTGGAGGCAGGAAGTTTCGCCCTGACGTAGGTATTGTAGTGTTAGCTGCCCGGGTATATGAAATCGACGAGAAATGGCCATCCATGACTTAAGCACTAACATGAAGGATGGGATTCCCGTTTTGCACCCGCATGTTATGTCCTCGGCCGAGGACTTTGCCATCGGCTGCAACCAGCGCTGCGCCTATCTATAACACCCTATTACTTAGCATGAGGCATTAAAAACCACCTAGAATGAACATCAAGATGATTCCCTCGCTAAGTACGCCCTACATACCGGGATGCCGCCTTCTTGATACCCGATTTTGGCTTCTTCGATAGCCATGGCGAGGCCCTTTGTGTCGTCCATTCTAGCAGTATTCTACTGTCAAGTAGCGACGAATCTATAATTACCTCCTGGAAGACGATAGAGATATGGATGTCTCCACGAAATTCTAATTTCTCCATATCATATACCTAAAGGTCGATAAAAAGAGATAAGCGGCGGAGCGATAGCCCCCCCGCCTTATGCTCACTAGCATGGATGCATATGTTTATGGGGCATTTCTACGACCTAACAGGTATGTACAGCATAGGTACATAGATCTACCTACTTCGACGATCGAATTAGTGGTACAGTACTTATAAGACTTTAGGTATCGGATTTCTCAGGTCTCTCGAGGTAGGTATTCTAGTCAATTGGGTCTGTCTCTTATCCACCTGTCTAATTCCTTTCAGACATTTTGGTCTTTGGTCCAATCACATCTACCTAAGCTTTACGACGGCCTTCCTTCTGAATAACGTCGACCTTGAATACAAGTTGGTATTCAGGTATCGAGGGCTGACAAACACAGCAGTCCTATCTTTCCTCTTCCAAGTCCGATCGTGTCGGCCCCTCGCCCTCCTCTTTATCAACCGTACGCCTTTGGTATATGCCTTTACTTATACAACCTAGCCATAGTAAACGCCAATCCTTGAAATGAGAAATTCCTACTGATTCATAAGTTCAAAAACCTTGAGTCAGTGGTCGCCCCTGGTTACGAGAGAAGATTACGCAACGACGCGTTGGCGCTGGCCCCGCTAGCAGGCCGGCCGTCGTTAGATCGTGGAGGTACATTATTGCTGTTGAGGCTCGGTTCACGACTCATCGAGATCCCATCTCGAGAAACCGGCGGACTTGTATGCGGGTTCAGGAACGGGGAGCGTGATCCAAGTAGACCTTGGGAGAAGGAATGCTCCGAAGCGCGCGGTGGAGGGCTGCCATTCGTGAGGGTGTGAAGAGGATTATGCGCCGAATGATGATATGACGGTATGTATGGCGAAGTGCTATTCTGAACCGAGGCAGGGCCTCGTCGAGGCGGAGAGGGTGGGATCCCGTTGACCATAGGTTGGCCAAGTCCGTGCTGGAGCGGTGGCCCCTGATGATGAGACATCGGGGCTATTGGAGGAGGCCGCAGGTCGCGAAGATGATTATGGTGAATCGGGCTGGGCCCGTTGCCATTGATTTGATGAATAGTCGGCGGATGTTGAGTTGGGCTGCGGTGCCAATCTCCGAAAGGAGCGCCGGGAAGTGGATAATGGTGAGCAGCCACTTGTGGGCCGCCCGGAGCAGCCATCGGACTCGTTCCAGCGTGCGGAGGGGCATTCAATGGCAATGGTGGAGGGGGTCCTCCAGGTGGTGCGTGTAACGGGGGTGGAGCGATAGCCGAGGGGGCTGTGGGAGCTGAGGGCGTAGTTGATTGTACCGCAGAGGCTCGTGACCCCCACGGACTTCCCAAGTCTGCAAGCCTGTTCACGGCGTTTGACACATGGGGTTGATGGGTTGTTAAAGGCCCCGGAACGGAAGGAGCAGCTCTTGAGGGCTCATTTGAAGATGGCCCATCCACAGTTGGCGGAGTGTGAGGTGCTAATTTTCGATTGGCTTTCTTACATTTGTGACACTGGACATTTCTCTGAGCAACGAACTTTTGCGCCTCGCTACTCAGATTGCCATGGTACCCATTCGTTAGGACTTTCTCTTGGTTCTTGTCAATTGGCCACCATTTAGGGCTGACGTCAATACCACAAGTAATGCAGACCTTATCACCACTTTGAGAAATAATCGAGGCGACGTCAGCAGCGTTATCAGTAGCAGATGCTCCCTGGCCCGCTGGTGCAGAGGTGGAAACCGTCGTAGTTGATTGTCTCCTATTCTGGTTTGTTTGAGTTGTGACAGCGGGCGTTTTGGTGGCGAGATTGGCTAGATTCGCCTTGCGAACATTGCCCGTAAGCGTGAGGTCTGCCTGCTTATAATTCTTCACGTAGAGCTGAAGGGCATTGGAGGGTTGGATACCCTTGCTTTGGCTGTCAGGCTGAGGGACAAGGTCGTGCATTCGATGAACCAAGCTCTTTTGAGGAATATGTTCCTTGCACCAAATGGCAGCCGACATTATCCCTGTCTCTCCGCCGATCGTTACAATGTTGTGCTGGTCACGTCGAGAGCCCTTTACAGGCGTAATCTCAAAGCCGAGTAGATACCCATGATGGTGAGCGCATTCCACATGGACTAGACTGTGGTTAGTACTGTGGAAACAAGTTGTTTAGGAAAGAACGACACCTACCAGGAGCACGACAATGATGACAGGCCACACAAGCACCGCTTTTCTGCTTGCATACCTTGCAGACCTCGTCATACTTACTGCGCGGTATAGATGGTATGCCTTCAGAAGGACTTAGAGCGAGGGCACTGCCAAATTTGACCTCAGGCACCCACACAGCGCAAGTAACATGAACCCAATTGTTATCTGTGGTTCTCTTCAGGGGTTCTCTCGGATTGACCGGTCGATTCGTTTCCTCCTGTTTCTTACGGTAAAAGTCTGCAGCCTTCTGAGCGAGCTCACGATCAAGACGCTCTTTCTCTTTTTCCTTCTCAGTCTTCTTCTTATGCGTATTCTTCGGCGGCTCGACGAAATCGTGTTCCGTGAATTCCACAGGACACAGAACACACTTGTAGTCCTATAGCTATTGTTAGGTCCGAAACGGATAATAGAATATGTCGAATGAATGAATTAGCTAGACTTACGATAGAGACTTGAGGGTTTTTATCATTGACACACATGTCGCAAGTCCATTTACCAGGAAGACGGTTGTCAACGACACCGTAGCACTTGCGATGTACAGTAAGCCGACACTCCTTGCAGGAGAGGTGGGCTTGTTCCCCGGTGGGAGCCATTTGGTGGCATATGGCGCAAGGTAAGGTACGAGGTTTCGGTAATTCCGGGGCTGGGGGCGGTGCAGGCTTCTCGACAATAACCTTTTCCTTCTTCTTTTGCTGGGTAATAAGACCCGAGGCGGCGGAGTCCGAGCCATTGGTCTCCGCATCTTTATCCGCGATGGTTTTGAGTTTCTTGCGCGGAGGCGCCTCAATACCGTTAGAATGCGCGGCAGATGCAGATGCCGGAGCAGAAACCTGACTCGCCGGGGTGGTTCCATTCGGAGTATTGTAGATCGTCATGCTCATCATCTCATTTGCCGCCATGAGCTCTTTGAGCAGCTCCTCGTCGACTCTTCGCTTCCACGAACGGCCACCAGCTGCGGCGACCTTCTTAGCAAGGTCTTCCATATCCTCCCATTGTATAGCATATCTTCGCCATAGTTCTGCACATCGTCTGCATAGCGCGCCGATGTACTGGACACCCTTCTCCTTGTTTGAATGCTTGCCGCCTCCCTCGGTCACTAGGCCGGACGCGTTGTTAGGCGCCCGCCGCCACTGTCGCGATGTTTTGGTGGAACAGAATTTGCACATGAAATTTCTCTTCAATTTCAGGGCTTTGTCGGTGTCAAACGCCGAGTCATCTTGGCCGTCAGCGACGTCGTCCTGGAGCTTGTTCGCTGCTGCCTCGGCTTTTTTGGCTTCCTTTTTGCCCTTTCTGCCGGAAAAGTTACCCCAGATTTGCTTTCCTCGGTCGGTTTTCTTCCATTTGTAGTAAAAACGAACGATGGTCGAATGTTTGACTGTTTTGACATGCCTTGTAACGAAAATAAGCTCCGAGCCGAACTTAGTCACCCCTTCTTCGAATCTCTTGATCTCGGCGGCGCTAAGCTCCGGCTCCTTGAAAACCGACTTATCAGTTTTGGACAGGGTCTTAGAGGCCTTAGCTAGATCAAAGTCATTCGTGAAGAGGGTGTTGGCGACAACATCCCTAAGATTCGTAGATTCCCTCGGAAGGTTGAACGCAGGGACGAATTTCGTCATCGCGTTTTCCGTGTAGTCATCAAGCTGGGGTTCCGTAATTGACGCGCCAGCCGCGTCTAAGGGCTTCCATAGCAGTTGCGCCGTATTGTTCGGGTCGGCATTGTCGTAATCCTCGCCTCGCGCAACGTATCCCGGAGGTTCGTCCTGTATCCATCTGGGGCGTCTTTCTCGGGCGGCTTTCTCAGCTTCGAGCGCCGCAAGAGCCTCCTTTGACTGTTTGCTATCCTTTTTGCCCGTCTTTTTAATCTCTAGGGGTTTCACTAACTTGAGCGGACGCCCGGGCCAAGTAAGGACAGTCGCTTGATGTTTTGGTCCTAAACGAGAGCCTGCTCGAGGGTATATCCGGTCATCATAATCTAGAGCGTCCTCCGGTTTGCAATGTTGGCCTAAGTACCGATAGGGCCACAAGCTCGCTTGGTATATTTGTTCTGCGGTTGCGGGTTGATGGGAGTCGTCAATGCCATCGTCAGGGCTCGTCCGATTAGTATCTATGGCCTCGTCCTCTTCCCACAGCTCTTCTTCTTCTTCTGCTTCTGGATGGACATCCAACAAGCTCGGGGTGTGTCGGGCTTCTAGCTTTCTCTCTTGCGCACGACTGCAGGCGGCACAAGCCCAAGCGAAACCACGTGATGGCTTCTTCAGCAAAGGCGGGCGGACGCAGTTCATATGATACGTCTGCTGACAAACCGCGCAATCCACCGAATCATTGCTATTTTCATGAGTAAGCTACTATTGGTATATATATAACTCGTAGCGTAGGTAAGGGGGATCAAGGAGAAGAAGAAAAATGAAAGGGGGGGGATGATGACATAAGCAGACGTACCTTGCACAATACCCGGCGCATCTCTTGCATAGCTTGACGGCGCTCGTAAACTCCTTAGCCCGACCCTGCTCCACCAAAATGTACTTCCATCGCTCATCCAACACTTTCTTGACTCTTTCGGGCACATTGACGATTTGGAAACACGGGATGACATCGTAGTACTTCATGATGTAGCGGTCGTATAGCTTCTCATACCAGAAGCAATCGGGTGTTTTACGAAACGCTTCCATGTCCTCAATTTCGGCTTTGTGGCTGATTTGACACTTGCCGCGCAATGCAGTCAACGGGCTAATGTCCGAGTGCATGGTGGCAAAGACCAGTCTCGTGTCATTAACTTTTTTGCCAATGTCCTTTGGTCGGTAGTACCAATTGATTCGCAACGCATCCACGGGTTTTGTAACGTCATTCTGCACGTGGAGGAACTCCATAATGCGTCCCAAATAATATGGTTCTCCTGGTGGTTCGCATACAAGATACACATGATCTAAAAAGGGTAGAATGTTAGTACAAAATGTTTTAGTACGTTTCGCGCCGGATTTTTGGGGGTTGGTCAGTTCATACCATTCGCTTGCAGTACAGTGCCATCGTCTGCCACCATTTTTCCCTCCTTCGGGGTCGCGCCACATTTCTCAAAGGAGAGCATATTTGTCACCTTGTATCCCGCGCCGTTCTGTGTCGTGGTGGTGATAGTGGTGGTGGCGGCGACGGTAGCAGTGGTGGCGGCAGTGGTGGAAGTAGTTGGTGTTGCGTGCGCTGCGCTTCGTCTTGTCGCTGTCGCGGTAGAGCCCATCGGCGCTGGAGTGTTGGCGTGGCTATGCGCATTATTCGATGCCGGTTGAGCAGGCGCCTTTCGTTTCTTAGAGGAGTTAGAAGAGGTAGGAGTAGATGCATTATTTGAAGTCGCGTTAGCTGTCGTGTGCGAATCCTTGACTGTCGTGTGCACAGCGCCACTAGCCTTGCCGTCTTCCGGTGCAGCACCTTTACGTGATGCTGAAGCTGTAGGTTTCGTTGTGTCGCCTGTGCCATTTGCGGATGCACCGCCTTGTCGCGAAGATTTCTTCGGTTCTTCATCCTTCTTGTTGTCCGAATAAGCATCGTACATGTCTACGTCCACATCTTTGTCTTCCGCGTAGTTTGGCCGTGCTTGGCCCCGATTGCGGGAACGCGTGCCATAAGGAGAAGGGCCCGTCATAGCATCCTTGGTCGACGGGTTCGAACCCGTCGATGCAGATTTTATCATAGGCTGTGAATCTAGTGCATTTTCTCCGGGAAGCTTAGGGTTGGTGTGTTTTGGTGGTTGGGTTGCAAGTGCTGGTGCAGGTGCAGGTGTAGATGTGGATGTAGATGTGGATGTGGATGTGTGAGACGTGAACTTATGTTGCGCGGACCCGGAGTCAGGCAATTCCTTACTCGAAGATGACGCAGGATTGGGCTGGTCATCGGGGTCGCTTGACTTCTGCGCCATGATGAATGATTAAAAGACGGCGCATCCAATGTGACACGGAAGGACGCCGAAAAGTTTACGGCGGGCTAATCGAGACAGATATTGTACTTCTACATCCATAAGATTGCCGATTTAGGTGTAAATCTCGCAACCAGAATGTTTCAGACAGGAACTGTGCTGGAGGTCGTGGATTTCATATGAGCGTTTCGCCAGTGGTACGACGACAAGCTGGAAACAAGGGTTTCTGAAAAGGGTACCGAATTATGTCCCACGATGGTCCTAGCTGGAGGTCGTAAGTGAGAAAGAAGGGAAGTGATAGAAAGATGAGTGTGAAAGTTGTACCTTGTTGGCAAGTCAAATACGCAAGGTTTGAGAAAGGATTGGAAAAGGAAAAGAAAAAAAGAACGCGGGTTTGCGAGAAACCTCGTCAGGTACGAAAATGGATGGTGAAGTTTGTGAGGGAAAAGGTGGGAGACGTGACGGTGATGTGGGACTGGGAAAGATGTACAGGTAAAAGTAGAAGTGAAGGTTTATGTAAAGCAGGCCTGGATAGACCGGGGACGTCTGAGGCGGCGGGACAGACCATCAAATCGGTGTCCACTATCCACAGGACTAGCCGGGCAGCCCATTTACCTTACATAGGATCATAGGAATGGCAAGGTACGCGAGGTAATGTTATGTATGGATGGGCAACGTACCGGAGTCCAGATATGTATGTACGTATGAATGTAGATACTGCAAGGCAGGGGTTGCCAAGAGCATACGATGGTCGGCCTATGATATCGAGATTGTTAATGTGGATTTCTTCTCATGTAAGTCGATGCTGCGGTCTTCCATCCAAGAATTGATGACACGGATGCGACGCTCTAACTTAGATGAAGCAGAGTGGGAAACGAAACATGAATAGGTATGATGCTAGGCTACATAGGTACCTAGGTATGCATGGAGGAACAAAAATGAAAGTAGAAGGACAACTTTTTGGACGAACGTTGGACTACCAAGCTAGGCTGCTAGGGTACCCTAACAAGCTAGGAGGTTCACAAGGGCTGATATTATAACTGGGTGGGATGCATCAGACAGAGGAGGGCAAATTCGAGAGATGCAGATGCAATCTGTATGGTCAACGGCAATTTTACTGCTTGTACAGTACACCATCGCATGTACCTACGTATCTACCTTAAAAATAAGAAGAGATGCACAAAGGGCACGGGCTGACGGGGAATATGCAGATGGGGGAGGAGTTGGGATCTTCAACCATACAAACTCTGATATTGTGCCAGCTGGAATTAGTAGACGGTAGTGCCGCGGTACCGATACATCCTAGTGGCAGGGTAGACATGCAAGACTGAACGGTGTGCAGTAGGATGTGTTGTACATACACTTACCAGACAAGGCCAGTGTGGAGTGGCACTGAGGTTAAAAAGTCTCGCCTTGGGAGCCCACAGGCCCACAGATTACCTTTTGCACCCCTGTCAAGTCCAACCAACTTACGCTTCCTGCTAAAGGCTGCATGTTCTATTCGACTTCATCTCATCATTTCTTGGATCCAAAATCTACTCTGTGCCCCAGGTACCATACCTCATCAACAAAGAAAAAGCACGTCTATTGGCAAACCGACAAATCCCTTTTATAGAGACCAAAACCTTTCACATTCCCGTTAGATATGGCATCGCACCGAATTGAAATAGATGAATCGTTTGGCGTCTTTTGTTGGTCACAGTCGCATACCCGTTTCATCCTGCCTAGTTTTGCCTGTTCATATTCCGTGATAATGCGTTTGGGCTGATCGAATATCTTGGCCTGCGAGGGCAACACGCTTATGGAATATACAAAATAAACGCCTACCTTTCATCCCGATATCGTCGCCGCCTCGTCACAGCTGTTACCGGTAACCATTTACAGGTTTTTACCGCGCGTCCCGAAACTTCAAGCTCACCTCATCGGGGCAACCGCGCAATGTATGACAGGCAGCATTCCTATCACCGGTCGCACTTTTATGGGTGGAGATCAGGCAAGATAGGCCACGAGTCAAGACGGCCCATCCAAGATTTTCCAACAGAAGCAAGCGCCTCGTTGTCCATCTACTTAGGAACTTTCTAAGCTGTCAGAATGATAACAACCAAATTAGATACACAACACCACCAATACGTCCCATTCTGTTTGGCAGAATGCAATTAATTATATTAGGTTTATGTTTTACTGCATTAGAACGCTAGAGGCAATCGGTCTCGAAGCTCTTCGAGATCCTGGCAATCCTAGGCACTCATTGGTGCACACAGAAACGACAGGTATTGAGCAAACCCCACCCTCGTGATCCAATGGTCCAACCAGATCACATAGAATAGGGACCCCAACTGTCACCGCTGTATACATAAATACATAGTCTAGAGACATACCCAAGACAGCCGAGCTCATACATCGCAAAAAGTATGATGAGTTGCATCTAGTGAAATTATCCACTTTTTTACCATCGCCTACATAGGGACTGATCTCATCGTAGAGGGATGTTTAACCTCCCTACTTTAAAATAGGCCAGTGAGATTGACTACCTTGTATATTGATAAAGAAGTAATCCTAAGCACAAAATGAATCTCCAAAAAGTTGAAAGAATGACTAGACTTTTCGCCAACTAGCTCCAATGACATCAAGTCCAAGCGATTATTGATCACCGAGGGCAAGTTGACCCAGTGTCAAGGAGGGAAAGGGGAGCTTTCCCAAGGTACGAGGCGGCTGTTTTTATTCTCTCGTTATTATTATCAATTCCCACAATCGCAAGGATAATAAGTGTCTAATGATAGCTAGCTATTGGGGGGAGCTTGGCGGCAAGGACAGCATCATCACACTTCACACGTAGTTTCTGCCCTCACCGATCTGGCATATTCCCGTGAGTTCGACGTTTTAGGAACCAGTTCGGGTCAGGCTACTGGTCGAAGCATTTCATGTGCGTGCAACTCGGCTTTTCGCCACCCACATGGGTACGCAAGTGCTGACCAAAGTAAGTTACTTACCAAGCAGGCTAGCAGGCCTTCATTGTCTACCGGGAAGTACTTTGTTAGTGACGCTTGGCTATCTATCGGGACGTATATGACTATAGGCCAAGGGAAAAAGTTGAAATGCCCATATATATCTCTCAATAGCAATTTCAATAGGTAGCAATTGAAGGGGATTAAAGCAAATCGACAACGACGATGCTGGGATGCAGGCAGAACTACATGGTGCATACCTGTAGCTCTTCCTACATATCTGTCGAAAAGTCCTAGATTGCCTTAGCTGCTTAGGTAGTACCGAGGTACGTGACAACGGGAATTTTGAACAGGGAGGTTTGACGTTGGATTGAAGATGACCGACCGCACAAGGTTCGCAAATCGGCACGGGCCACCTAGGATGTCTACCATCCGAGACCAATGAGAAGCAGGCGGCAATAAGATTACGCGATACCGATACCGTACCTGATTATGTCATGAAAGTGGGTCTGTCTGGAGCTAGAACGCCATTCCTAATGCTTGGGATGTCCGTGTTTGATTGATCCTTTACTTGACTTGGCATATGCAAGGCACATAGTAAGGCCACGTGACTTGGTGTTGCTTTCGTGACAAATATCATCCGACACCGCCTACTGTATGACCTATGGAATTTAGGTAGAGTGATACCTACCTAGGTACCTAACATGACCTCAAGGTACCCTGACCTACTACCTACATTTTCGCTTTGCATTGCAAGATTTGTATTGAAATCATCCTAGTTTGCTGTACGCCAGGAACGAGTCGCAGTTTTCATCAATGGCCCCGCCTAATACCATCAACACCATCATGATCAAGGACAACTTATCTACGCAACGAATTCGCAATGGAGCCGCAACGAGGTATTTGGCATAAAACGACGCTTGAGTCGACCACATTGCAGCAAAAAACAGTCCATAGAACCACATTTTCTGGTAACAAAAGATCTCTTGACGATACCACAAGTTCTGAACAGCAGCCTTCTACGTCCAAAAGGGCCGTTCAATTCCAAAGAGCATCGCTTATAGGGAAGGAATTGCCCGGATTGACTGCTAGTACCATTACAACCGTTGATGCTAGTTCTATCGCTCGAGCTTCCGAGTATTCACAGCGTAGGGCAGCACCGGCTACCCCCACATCAACCGTTGATCGCTCACTTTTGCTATCATTCCCAAGATATGCTTTGCCTCATGCTTTGGTGAACAATTTGAATGCGCTCGGTATAAAAGAAATCTATCCCTGGCAAAAACAATGTCTATTGGGACCAGGAATACTGGACGGAACGAGAAATTTGGTCTATACAGCCCCGACGGGGGGCGGTAAATCCTTAGTCGCCGACCTTTTAATGTTGAAGAGAGTCCTCGAAGATAGGGGTGCCAAAGCTTTGCTAGTACTTCCGTATGTTGCATTGGTTCAAGAAAAAGTTCGATGGCTAAGGAATGTTGTCCAAGGTATCAAGCGACAACAACCTCCTGAGGACACATCCGAAAAAGAACAAAGTTCACTCTGGCAAAAACGCCCCGGTGAAGATGACATCAGAGTTGTTGGCTTCTTTGGCGGCGGCAAAGTCAGAGCGACCTGGTCAGACTTTGATATTGGAGTCTGTACTTTCGAGAAGGTTTGTAATCCATAGCACCTATGTGGTAGGCACGGGACTGATAAAAATACAGGCAAACACACTTATAAATGCGGCGATTGATAATTGCACCATCTCTCAGCTTAGGGCTGTCGTTTTGGATGAGCTCCACATGCTAGACGACGACCACCGTGGCTATCTAATGGAACTCATTGCCACCAAACTTCTAAGCTTAGATCATGATGTACAGATCATCGGCATGAGTGCGACACTGCAGAATATCGATCTGTTATCACGGTGGCTGCATTCTCACGTATATAGCACATCCTACCGACCAGTGCCTATCGACGAGTATCTTGTTCACGAAGGCAAAATTTACCCGGCCTCGTCCACTAGTGGCCTTCTCAAGGCGGCCAGCCAGCTTATCTCCGAGCCTAACACGAGTCAACTTCAAAATCACCCAGTAAGAGTGATTCAACCTAGCCTACACAAGGAATTTCAAAATGATCTGGTATTGAATGCTGTCGTTGCACTTGCAACCGAGACGGCGAAAGCAGGCTATGGCGCTCTTGTATTTTGTAGTAGCCGCTGGTTAGTGCGAACCCACCCCTAAAAGTTGTGTTTTTCTATAAGAAATCTTACTATCTCACGTTCAGGCTAACGTGTTTATAGTATGTTGCGAATTCTTCTGTTCCTATGTTATTGTGTTCCCTTTAAAACGAAAGGCCATGCGAGAAGCAAGGCCTCATGCTCCGTCTTACGTGTGCTAATGTATAGTAGATGGCTGCGAATCAGACGCACGACTTCTCAGCCGTGCTTTGCGAGATACGTGTCACCTCGATCCGACAATTTTTGAGAGAAGATTGGATCTTTTAGCAGATCTGCGTAGTCTCAGCACAGGACTGGATCCTACTTTGGGAGAAACGATAATGTCTGGAGTCGCTTTCCACCACGCTGGCTTAACCACCGAAGAGCGTGATCTAATCGCTAATGCTTACGACAGTGGAGTATTGAAGGTCTTGACAGCAACTTGCAGTCTTGCTGCTGGTATCAATCTCCCTGCTCGACGGGTCATACTTCATAATGCACGAATGGGCCGAGATCTGGTTGGTCCGTCAATGCTTCGCCAAATGCGTGGCCGTGCAGGGAGAAAAGGAAAAGATGAGGTTGGAGAGACTTATTTATGCTGTCGAAAAGCCGACCTTAAAGAAGTCATCGAGCTCATGCTTGCTGAACTCCCCCAAATCTCGAGTGGACTGACAACGGATAAACATCGCATACAACGAGCATTGCTGGAAATTATTGCCATCAGGTTGGCAAATTCAAGAGATACTATTCATGAGTACATCACGAGGACTCTTTTGAACCAATCTACTGCGCCCGACATCGTTGAGGTTCACGTTGAATCTAGCCTACAAGACTTGGCTAAAATGGGGTTTATCAGATTCGATGAGTCCGATTTATATGTTGCAACACCGCTAGGCAAGGCAGTTGTTGCTTCGTCACTAGAACCAGAGGATGGCGCGTTCATTCATCGCGAGATGCTGCGCGCGCTGCGAGCCTTTGTGATGGACGGAGAGATGCGTAAGTGATTGCTTAATTTGAGATCATCGTTCTGTGCTGTCCTGGTAGAAAACGCCGCATCAAAGTTTGAATCCAGGATACTCTCTTACCCTTTTTATACCAGAATTCATTTCATTACGTTTAGTTGCTTACGAAAAATGACAGACGTTCTATACATGTTCACACCAGTGCAGCAAGATTTCTCTGTTACCATCAACTGGCAAGTCTTCAGATCAGAAATGGATGGGCTTGACGATAGTGGGCTCCGTGCATTGACCTTCCTAGGTCTAAAGCCAACACGAGTAAACCAGATGTAAGCAAGGAATGCTCTATCAAGGCGTGTACTGATTCATTATAGGGCACAAGGCGGAAACATGAAAGAAATAACACTGCAGGAAAAAGAGACTGCCCGCATCTATCGAAGATTCTATCTCGCTCTTCAACTGAGAGACCTGTGTAATGAGATGCCTATTCATATGGTCTCTCGCAAATATGATACGCCCAGGGGGGCTGTACAAACACTTTCGCAAACGTGCCAGGGATTTGCCGCTGGAAGTGAGTGTATCACGAAGTCATTGATTGTCTTAGTAGCCTATCAAAATATCTTGGAAGGTTTTCTAGTACTGACTTAAGTCGATACAGTGGTCAAATTCTGCGAGCAGATGGGTTGGGGGTAAGCATTCCAGTTACCCCTTAGTCGCACATTGGGATCGGACTTTAGGTTAATCATACTCATAGGGCAATGGCAGCGGTTCTTGAACACTTTACGGACAGACTGAGTGCAGGAGCAAAGTCAGACCTCCTAGCTTTAGCCAAGATCACGTTTGTCAAAAGTCGAACGGCGAGGGTTTTCTACGAAAATGGATTTAAAACGGTCGCAGCGATTGCCAATGCGGATCCCAAGGAACTTGTGCCGGTTCTTATACAGGTTCGTACGAAGAATCGACAAATCTTAGCCGCACTAAGAAAGGGGAGCTAACGTGGTTTAAAAGGCGCAACCCAGCAAAGTGAGGCTTAAGTCAAAAGACGAGACAAAATATGAGGAGAAGCTTCTAGCTAAGGCGACAGTGATTGCAGATTCAGCCAACCGGCTCTGGCGTACGCATATGATTCCCGCCTATTGCAGCATCGCAGCTAACGCTTGTACAGAAATGGAGATGATGCTGCAGGTTTATGAAGAATAAGTAATGCCTGCCCTGCGTATTACCCTAACACCTATTACCTTGCCTCGTTCCGTGGCTCGCTTGCAGATATGCAACCTTGCCCTTGGGCATGAAAACATCGAGGTCCCAGTAGAATGATTGTAGTTGCCTAATGCTAAGAATCATGATCTTGCTGTTGGAGGTCTCGTGGCGTTACCCCCGAAACAAGTCGAGGTTGTATTGCAACCCTGTAGAGAGCCTCGAAAGATTTCCGATAGCTTGTATAGGTACTTGGGTTAGGCTCACAACCACATGCGTTGATGCCGTGATTATCTCCTCGGTAGGGCGTTTCCTCCTAAATACAACGGCTTTACAAGGACGTTATGTGTTTTAGAACTCCCTTCACCCATATAGGCAGCCATGACTTGTTACTAGAGCTAAGCAGTTTAGGCTCGTCCCTTCATATGGTTCTGCTTGCCATGGTTGGTTTTCCAACCCAGGTTAGAAGATATAATTCGGCAATCCAGATTGGCCCATGCCATCTTCATCAATACTAACAGGCGATCTTTCCAACGTTAACTTGGCTGGATCTATTTTGTTAAGACAGTTTCAGGAATGGGTTAGCTAGAAAAAGCCGGCAAAAAGGATCACGACGAAGAATAGAACTATGGCATTTTTATGGCCGTCCTTAGCTAACGAGTAGGTCGTCAAGTTCAAATTTGACGTGCTAATAACAGACGCGACAATTTCAGAATTCAGCTTAGCTAAGTCACGTATTGCAGACGGTACAACTCCCTGATCGTTATCCTTCACGTGGGTTCAGCTCCCATGTGCCATAAGATTTACATTAGTGACAACGCTGTTAGACAAAATAGTCGTTAAGAATTACCAGGTACACAGGAACGTCCTCTTGATAGCAGAATAGGCTGGGAAAGCCTTAGGTGGTAAACCTAGGGAGCGGTTTGTTGCAGAAAACAACGGACAGGCGACAATACTGACACTTCCATACCGGCCAGCACCTTTTTGAGCAGAAAAATGGACACGAAATGTATGGTAAATTACTAGGTACGCAAGCAATTGCTGGCGAGTATATCATAGTGGCATCTTATGCTCATCGTAGGGAGAAGAACCACTGCGGTAATATGCCATGTGATTAATGCCGCGTACCCACAAGCACATGTTCTTGGTTTAAGAAGATCCTCGAGGATCAACCTTTTCGTATTCCACGCCTCATCAATATCTGTTCTAGTCGATCGTATCGTCACGTAATTTGAGCAGCTGAGGGATCACCTCGTCGGAATTCGACCGGAGAGCGTTGTGGTACAAGACGTTGGTGTCGAATACCTTGATACCTTGGATCCTAGAAGCTGTCACCCGTGCCAGATCGGGATCGACATACATGTCATTATAAATTGCCGCGTATACGGGAACCTGGTTTGTACCTAGTTGCTGTATGTCGTATAGTGGGCGCCACTGGTCGTACTTGGCAAGTATATCAGCAGTTTCTTTGAACTTGACGAGCTCAGAGCACGTCTCAAAGTGGAATGGGTAAATATGCTCGCCGGAGAAGTACAACGGCTTGTCACCTAAAGTCGCAGGTCCGGCCCAGTCTGCCCGAAGCCACGCGTACTCCTGTAGGCTCTGGCCAATTCGTTCAGCGGCCCAGTTTCCAGCTACGCCTGGGCCATAACACCAACACGGCTCATGCAACAATGTGTAAATCGGTGCGGTATCCCACTGGTTGTCTTGCTCCAACTCATTCAGGGTGTAGCGAGTGAACGTGCCGAACTGATCCAGATCTGCTTTCATTCTAAGGATATAATTATGAACCCTGTCGACGCCTCCATGGGCGCCAAAGTTTAGACCGACGGTCATCAGCCGCGGAACCGTTAAGAAACCGCCAGCAGGTAGTGGAATACCCTTAGTACCGCCCAACTCCCGGATCTTCTCTGCGACCCACTTGACCGTGTCAATATCTTCGGGGAATTTCTTGTAGTAAGCGTTATTTCGGTCTATACATCTTTGGTACGTCGCCTGGTACACCTCTGCTGGCCCCTTATCCAATGCCGCGAGCCCGCCGGTGATAAAACACTCTCGAAGACCCTCCGAGGCGAAAGAGAGATATGTCAGGGTCGTCATGCCACCAAAGGACTGACCGAAAGTACTCCATTTCTTCTTCTCGGGTGGGTAGTCCCCGGTGAGACAGAGTCGAACGGCTTCGCTGTCTTTGACAAGCGTATCGGCTCTAAAGAACTTGAGGTAGTCAGCCTGCTCTTGCGGGCCGCCGATAGGTTCTAGTGTATTGGCGGATATAGGACTGCTGAATCCAGTGCCGCGCTGGTCTAGCATAAGTAGCTCATAGCCCCTATCGAGAAAGTACTTGGATAAAGGCGAGTCTTGGGGTGCAGGCGTGGCGAGGCCAGGGCCGCCTTGGAGATACAGAAGATAGGGCCTTTGCTCGGTTGAAGAGGGCTCGACGATAGGCCTATCATGCTTGATAGCGCTTCTTGCAAATAGCCTGATGGCCTTGGACGATGGGTTGTCATGGTCCAAGGGGACTTCGAACCAGAGCTCCTTCACCACTATCTTGCCTAGCGCAACATATGTTAATCAACAGGATTGAAAGTCGGGGGCTATAGCTAACTCACCTGGGACAAGGTAGGGTTTGCTTTCGGACACGAGCTTCGCGACGACCGGAGCCATGACTATCATGGTGAGGCCAACGTTGATGTAATTGGACTTTAAGGTACTTTTGCGTCTTGTGCGATAGCTCTCATGCGAAAGGAGCGGGGAAGTATCTAATATCAATGTCGGGAGGCGGAGCTCATATTGCGTCTCATCAATACCTCCTATACACTTGTGTATTGAAACATTGAAATATGAAACGTATTGTATAGTACTTGATCTCTATCAATATCCGTAGGTATGTGTGTACACCTTCTCTAACTCTATATGTACATAGGTAGTTAAGGTACCTAACCTACATACATGTAGAGATAGTTCCCTTGGAGACAGGGAGGCTAACTGTTATGAGAAGGTAGGACACTATCGACACGCTCCTATTCACTTTATGCCCCATGCATGCGCCGCCGGGCTTCGGAGGAGACATACATTAGGTACATAGGTACTAAAGTACCTACATGTACGTAAGCGTCGGGCTAGTCGGGGGTTTCCATCCTCCGTCCACCCGGGCATCTGGATTCCCTTGGAACGTGCACACCTTCCGTTCTTTGGTTCACACAACTTTTCTTCACGCCTCGGCCTCTCTCCTTCCTATCCACCAACTGCAGAAAACAACACACGCAGCAGGTTATGAATTGCCAAAATCTTACTCAGACATTAATTGAATCTTTTAACGCCTTAGCCGATGAAGTCCAAAACCTGAGCGACAGGCAGACTGTCTTGGAGCACAAACTCCGATATGCCCACGAACAGGTATGACATCTTCCGTAAATTTTAGTCATTAGGTCTTCTCCGCGCTTCGTATGATGAGATTATATTAGCTCTAGACCAATAGCTACCTTTGCGGTAGTGGTGTTTGATAACATATCCTTCAAGTTTCTGATACAAGTATATATATATACTGCCGGAGAAGATTAAAAGAAATACCAATACAAAATGATGACTCTTGGTAGCTTCCTTTTCGCTGACATTTGTTGCTCCCGATAGTTCCAGTATATTGCCGACAAATATGCACCGGCGGCACCGGAGATCTCGGAGACGCTGCTGAACTTGCAAATTCCGCCCGAATTGCATAATCCATCTCTTGCAAACACCAGTTTCGTCCCACTGCCCAAGAGGAAGGCATCTGATTCAAAACATCAGATCGCCGTCATCATCCGGGAAGGCAGACGCGTCGCCTCTTCTCTGACAGCGACTAGTAAGAGCAGTAGGTCTAGCAGAGACAGTTTTCCTCCTACAACCATGACGACCCTCTCGACAATTCTCGAGCAGGACTTCACCGTCCAAGGGAAGAAGGGCAGCTTGGGTTGTCCCTTCTCCCAACCCAACGCCCCGGAAAAGCGAGAGGACGACCACAATAGCCAACAAGGTACCGCGCCGCACGATTCCCAAGATCCTATCTGCGCCACCATGTACGACCACGACGACCCGAGCTCGCAGCATGCTGCCTCCAAGTGTCCCATCCGATACATGGATCAGCACTCGCCCGAGGAGATCGCCCATTACTTGGAGACGCACAAGCACGAACTGCCGAGGAGTCACGAGGTCTGCGTACGGAGATACCAGAAGAACGAGGAACACATCAAGAAGCTAGACGCCAAGTACGGCAATCTTGCTAACATGGTCGAGGGTCTGAGCAAGATCCATCAGCCTATGCTACCCGAGCAGGACACCCGACCTCAGAGTGAAGTCGAAAAGGCGTCCAACGATAGGGTCGAGACTTGGGCTCAAACCGTCAGCGCAAGCGCAACAGATGATCCGGATCGCACTGCTCTGGATCACAGCGAGGGAGACATGGATAGGCAAAGTCATTTCGACCGCCCGCTTAAGGAAGTGAGAGTAGGCGAGTCTCCGAGCCGGCCCTGGGGTATTCAAGTACCCGACGACTTCGATACACCCGGCCATGGTGGCTCGCAGAGACCGGCATCTCCGCCACCCGCGCCTGTTAATATCCCTTCGTCACTACCGCCGCAAGTCACGCCCGCCAAGACAGGGAAATGCCCCTTCGATCACACCAAGCTCACGCAGATGACCCCTATTAAACGGGAGGACAAAAATTCGATAAGGCTCGACAATATCCCACCCAGTAGTCAGCCTTCTATTCCTATCCCGGAGCCGCTGCATGCAGCGGCAAGTAATCCGCCCCAGCCTGCCTTCATCAGTCCGGCCGAGTTAGAGCACCGACAGCAAGATAATAAACCGCAGATGCTCTTCACTGGCCCTGTCTTCATCGGCTATCCTATCGAGGACGCGATACGGTTTATGCAAAGCTTCCAGGGGCAACGTTGAAAAATCCTTCTCCTAGACGGGGGGTTTTTTTTCTTTTTTTTTTTCTTTTCATGAACTGACATGGAAACCTATGGTTGACCATTGTCCTTAGGGGGAGTGATGCTTGTCTTTTCAGAGATACGATGATGCTGGCGGAACATGATTACATTAAGGGCGTTGGTTTGATTACGGAAGCATTAGTTCGGCGTTTTCGAGTTTAGGAACAGGAAGATACCCTTCGTTGTAGGAAATTGAGGGAAATTGTTCTGATTCAATATTTGGAAAGATGCCTCCTTTTTGCGATAAGTGTGCCTGTGCCTGTGCCTGTGCCTGTTCCGTCTAACGCTTGATGCCATCTGTTATGCCGTATATCCCTCCAAGAATGCAGTAAAGCTGACCTAAACATCTATGCCCTCGGACTCGTTGAACGCCTGACATATACCATATATGAAACCTTATTGTACTTGTGCGGATGGCCGCATTTACCTATGCTCTCCTTTCGAATTGTGCCCATTCTCAGTGCCGTTTTCTGCTACCCTAGTATCTTCGTCATCTCTATAACCTCCTTCGACTCCATCCGTCTCCCACAGCGAGATGTCATCTTCGTCCATCAGCGCCGCCTCGTCCGCTTCCCCAGGCCTCTGCTGCCTCCTTCCGCCGATGCCGCCCAGCACACCCTCTTCGAGATCTGCATAGTCCAACTCGTCACCATCGCCGTCGATCGGGACACCGTTCCCTGCTCCTTCCTCGCGCGCCAGTTCTTTCGCACGCGCCACCGTCCGGCGGTAAATGACTAGACCCAGACCCATACCCAACGAAGACCCAACGATCATGCTGAGGTAGTTCACGACCTTATCGCCGGTGCTCATCTCGTCTCCGCTTTCCGCAAGGAGTGCCAGGCGGCTGCCAATGAAGACATGAACGAGAAGCTTGGGGGTGGATATGGCTGTCGCGAGGGCGAAGCGCAGGGGCGTGATGCTCGGAATCGTGGCTAAGAAGCCGTTGCTCAGGCTGAAGGGCAGCGGGCAGAAGCGGATGGCGGCTAGGACGAAGAGGCCGTCGCGCCGTAGCACTTGGCCCAGCGCCACGAAGCGCTTATCCGCTCCGACGGTGGCGTGGACGTAGCTACTAAAGACGGTGCGACTCGTCAGAAACGCGGCGGTAGACCCGAAGACGGTGGCGCTCGCGACGATGGGCCAGCCGCCCGGGAAGCCGTACACGAAGCCCGCGATCGTGACACACGTGCTGTACCCGATCATAGGCGGGAAGCCCGAGAGGCAGGTCATGAGGAAGACCAGCACCCAACCACCGGGCAGCGCACGCCAGCCCGCGGCTACCGGTTCGAGCGCAGCGAAGATGCGGTGCGAGTAGACGAGGAACAGGATGAGCAGGACGTTGACGGCGACGACGGCGAGCACGGCGAGCACGCGCTGCAGCGGCGAGAGGCTGTAGAACAGCTTGAGGGCCTTGTTCATGACGGACGTGCTCGTGCGCATGATACGGCGGCCCAGCGGCGCCTCGGAGTCGTCGGCAGCCGCGGATCGGGAGTAAGGTGTCGATAGGCGGCGAGCAGCATTGGAACCGGACGCGGGCCGTTGCAGGTTCGGACGCACCCACGGGGGCACCGGGACATTCGGCGAGGGGGATGGTAAGGGAGACGGCGACGGCGAGACCGAGGTGGATAGCATGGGCACCTGGGCCTCGGTGGAAGGATCTGGTGGCATTCTGATTCAACGCAGGTGTCTGGATTTGTGGCTCTAGTTGTCGTATCGGGATACAGTAGTGATTACAAAGCTATATCGACTTGGATTTGGTGATGGGATTGATGAGCTTCTGTCAAGACTACATGTACCTGGCCATGTTTGCCGGTGTAGATGGATATATCTTAGAGGCAAGTGGTGGCAGATGGATGATATTCCTTTCCTTCCGGACAGATCGTTACTAACTGCACGTATAGATAGATGCCTGCATGTATCTACACGTTGGTGAGATGGATGAAAGGCGGCTGAGAGCTAAGAAGAAGACGGTCCAATTGGAAGGGGGCCATGCGTTAGGTACCGTCATTGATACATATGTATGTACCTACATAGTACATACATATAGGTGCATACCGGATAAGTACATAGCAATCAGTCGATATCTATATGTACCTAGGTATCTACCTACATGTAAGTGCTTATGTACCTATGTAGATACATGTACAATGTAGATTTCATGAAACAACTGTGGCCAATTCTGAGACGTCGCGACTTGATAATGTAAAAGCACGTGTACTAAACAGTACCTGCCTATCTTTTATCGAATGAATTACATCACGCCCCGGTTTTTACCACCGACGGAGCTGGGCATTCAGGCATTTTAGCCGTCCGCTTCGGCCCGCGTATGTCCCTTCCGCGTAGCGTTCGGATTTTGTATATACGTATTCTACATATACAGTATAATACATGTATTAATACGGTATTTTTCACTTCTACACGTATATCGGAGCGGATTAATGCATACGGCCCCATATAAAACCCGTACACGACCCACATAAGTTCATATTATCGAAATTATTCATATATGACGTACTAAAAATAGACCAAAATATCAAACCAACAACGCTGCAATTCGAGCCCAATAGCCATAATTTGCATGATAATTCGCATGGTAATTCGCACGCTTTACGATAGGTATTAGAATTGACTTGCATTCTAGTATTAAGCTAATTAATTGACTGGTTCTTGGCCTAGATGCATAGCTCTTACTGCAGTGCTTACAGCGTATCCGTTGCTGCTGAACAGGTCCATAGGTATGTTCGTGACGACAGCAACAGCGACAGCGACAGCGACAGCGACAGCGACAGCGACGGAAACGAGAGCCATGAGTAGACTAAGATTATAGAATAATCTATATTTACTCTAAAACGCGTTTTAAAGCTGGAATTCGTAAAGAAAAGCTGATTATAATAAAAAATTTGGTGTGTCTTTTGTATTATACGAATAACACCGGAAAAATACATAATTACTATGGGTATAATTGTATAATAACCGTATGTTTCAAAAATACTGTATTTTTCTCAAAAATACGTATTTTTCCGATCACTACTTCCGCGACTCAGGTCAGTACCTAGGTATATACCTAATTATACATTATGTAACCTCATGTAGGAGGTAACATCCTACATGTACACATGCAAATGTATGTAGGTATCCACATGACCTTCAAATGTTGATAGTAAAGACTTAGCGCCTGAACCAGTTTAAGAGAATACTTCAACTTGCTTTATTTATCTGATTATCTCCGACTAGTCACCGGCTACGGTTGCCACTGGGCCCCTTGGGAGGATCTCGGACGAGGAGTCTAACTTTTCCATCGCCAATCTCCACTCCCTGGCTCAAGATATCAACATCCTCCTTGAGTTCCTGATCTTTCTCCTTTGAACCTTCTCTCGCCAAGGACTTGTCCCAACTTCTACCGTCTATTCCGAGGATGCCCCCCATGTTGTTGCGGTCTCCCGGGACCGAGAACTCACGATAGGCATATCTCCATTCGTTGAGGAAGTTTCTAATCGCCTTACCCACCTTGTCCTTTCCATTCTTGCTATGATGACCCGTTCCCGTGATGGCATACACCGGCCTGCTCTCTTGGCTGTTATCTAGGAGAACCTTCTCTAGATACTCGACAGCTTCCTCCGGGTGCAGGCCGTGCAAGTCTACATAGATTTCCGCATTGGGTGAGTTTTGCTTATTGCGATCCTCGTATAATTCACGCGCTGCTTCGCGGTGAGCTTTCCGCATGAGGTCGTTCTCGCTTTGACCTCGAAGACTGAGAGCCTTGGCCGCTCGAGCATCGTTGCGGTTCCATGCTTGGGCAGCGCTAAAACAGCATTAACTTTCGATGACCCCGCGGAGCATGCCCCAATCCAACATACCTCTGTAGAAATTTATTTCGGAGACCACCATGCTTGATGGCCTCCTGGCGGGCCTTAAGATAGGCTTTGTTGGCTCTGTCTCCTGTCTCAAGCCATGGAATATGTCTAGGCATGGGGATGTTCTGGGCTGCAGCGCTGTTCTCTCCATTTTTCACGTTTGTAGCGCTGCCGTTGCGACCAATTTTCTTTGATTCCTGCCGGTTCGATCCCGATCCAGGCCCAGGAGACGGCGACATCTTCACAATATCAGCCAGAGAGCTTGGCGTTTGGGTAAAATTTTCTTTGTGGCCATGTCCGTGCCCACCGCGCTTGCCATGATGCTTCTTGTTAGGTTTAGCAGAAGCAGATCCGAGAGAAGGAAAAGCATCGTTATCGTCTATCGACGGTGCACTCATGCCTTCTTTCGCCTGGTGCCGGCTTCCGGGCCGCGAGCGTGGGTGGGATCCGTCACTGCCAGTGTAACCATGAGGCCTCAATCCGGGCGGAGGTGTCGCCCCAGTGGTTGGATAGTTAAAGCTGGCAGCATAGGGGTTCAATTCAGGAGTCCCTGGCCGAAGAGACGGGAACGAGCTGAAATCCTGAACCTGCAAATTCGCGCTCTTTTGTGGCGGAGTACTATTCCCGTCCACATTCAGCCGGTTCATAAGGTGAGCCGGGTCGTGGGAGAAAATGCATGTATCCCCAGCCAAGCAGTTGCCCATAACCCAATATCTAAGAGATTAACACGTGCCAAATAGTCTGCAGGGAAGAGAATCTAAACTTACTTGCAAATATGATTGCTGAGATCGTGACTGAATCGGCAGTCTGCCCGGAGACACTGTCCCGTGGAGAGATAAAATTTACAGATGATGCCAGCCTTCTGCTGGGCCGATGGTGTCGTAGGTCTTCCATCTGGTGTCATGGACTTCCCGATGAGTACACTTTTGGATTCAGGTGTAAGTCCGGCTGCATTCGTCGAGTCTTGTCCCTGGGATTCCATGATGGATGCAATGGTAGCACTGAGGTCATAGCCATGCATAGCTAGAGCTGCCTCTATCTCTTCATCGGTCTTGGACTGCCCGAGGATAGAGCGCAACATGTCATAAGGGGTCATGTCCGTCTGCTGAGCAGACACGTACTCAGGGGCAGCGGCGTTAAGGCCGCTAGATGTGCCCGCAGACGAGGAAACACTGAGTGCATCATCACTCACTAACCAGTCAACATTCTCAGCCTGGAGGTCACCAAATATCTCCTGGGAAGGGCTCGTGTCGCTGGCAAACTCGTAGGCATTCAGATTCGGGCTATGAGGTATTACGGGAGCGGCGAACGCGAGCCGCGGTGAAGGACGCGGTGATGAAAAGGGAGATACGGTCGAGGATTTGGTTCGGCTTAGGTTGGTCGGTACAAATCCAGGCGGGGCCAGTGGGCTTACGCCCAAGCGAGGAGAGCCTGATAAAGGAGTTGAGGAACCCCGCCACGAGGCTGGAGATGGCCGACGAAGGATGGTCTGTCGTATCGGGGGAGGGGAGGTGGCACTACCGCCTCCTTCGCGATATCGCCATAGCACATCGAGCACTGCATTCTCTAAGCTCGAGCCACTGAAGGCCGTCTCATTTTTGAGAAGCTCCTCTAGCTTGTCTGTCTTGTCATCGTCGTCTAGGTTCGGGTCCTGTAAGACGGGAAGACATATCTCGAACGTTTCGTCGGAGACCATGATTACGCGACTTGGATGGGAAGGTAAATGTTAGTGACCTGAACCATACACGAGTCTGCAATGAAGTAAGGGGGGATAAACAGGACGGGTCTGGATGCAGATAAATGTATATAAGGTATCGAGCACAGCCGGCCCCGTAAGGGATAAGGTGAGGCTGAGCGATGTCGAGGACACAGGTATACAGGCTGGAGGTGCCCTATTAGAAAGTAGCAGACAACCTACAAGGAGAACTAATTAGATGGATAAGTAAAGGAAAAATAGGCGCAAGGGCGCGAAGAAAGGAAGAGAGGAAAAAAGGCGGCGGGTTAACTAAAGGATGGGTGCCACAGAGGATAAGCGACTATTCGCATTATGCAGATGCCGTGAGACGAGATTCGTATTGTGCTAAAGAAAATATCCCTTGACAAAGCAGGTGGAACGAGGATGTTGGCCGAGTACTGGTCCTTAGTCTTGGTCTTGGTAGTACTGTTCCGTGATTTGTAGTATTGTATTGTGTTGTGTTGTGTTTTGCTCTGCTTTGTGCTAGCAGTAGGTATGGACGGGATGGGATGGGATGGTATGGTATGGTATGCACGAAAGAGATCCGAAAGCCTTGTCAGAATTCAGCTCCAATAAAGGTGTTAGGTACCTACATGTAGGTAGTTTGCCTCGAAGTTGCACTTGCGTGTCGCGGGAACAGGGAGCCTTCACAGGAGAGGCGTGGGAATGGTGTACTATGTAAGGTGGATTGATGCAATCATGTGGGGGGGCCCAGCTACATTAGCGCGCCAGTATGGGAGGGAGACATGGTCATAGTGGTGATCGTAGCTTATAAGACTATCATCGGTAGTTAAATTTATTATGAAATTAAAAGATGATCACCAGGATAATTGCATATTATAAATCATTTTATTCTTTAAAATCGTCTTTTTTTAGAATAGCTTATAATAGCTTCGAAATAGCCTTAAATCGGATATGATCCTGGTGATCATCTTTATCTTATCATTGGTTTTTTTGGTAATATTGTTTTAACCAGTAATCTTATTGGGTGGCTGCCTGGTGGCTATAATGTTTCAGCTGGAGCCACTTATATACAGCAATAGAAATCGGGCTTACGTGCGTGCATGTGATCCGTAGTCTAGTCAGTAAGCGCGTCTTTCGTAAAAATATGCATGTATATAAAAGCAGTAGTTCGAATCCCAGTGAAAGCATTTGTAAAAACATTTAGAGATTTGTATATTTGCATAAATATACCTAGTATACTAATCATACATGGTATATGCATAATCATACATGGTATATGCATAATGAATTAATGTTTTTTATTTTTCATAAAAAATTATGCAAGCTGTGATCATTTATTCTTGAAAGCATTACGGAGCCATGATTAATTTTTCAAAACGCGGTCAGCTGACCACGATTTCAAAAAATGATTATGAAATTATAAGATCATCACTGTGACCATGTTTCTACCCCATATTGGCGCGCTAATGTAAGGTAAAATTAACCACAGCTGACTACATCATAGTACTTGTACTACTTAGCTCGTAGCTGGTAGAAAGCCTTACTAAAAAGTCTCCCCACCAGGTACCTATAGGTACCCAAGGTTTTTAGTCGGGGCCGGGCTTTATCTCAAACCTCCCGTACCAACTTCCGAAGAACAGAGTAGGTTGTGTACATATATGTACATGTATTAAGATAGGTATAAGCAGGTAGTTGAAGTACATGTATGTAACTAACTTCGGCGTAGTGAGTGCCAAAACGACGGGACTGCACACCCATATGCTAGCTAAGCCTCCTACTAAAGTTTCACATAGCGATTAGGTAGGTTTAACGAATGTCCATCTTCATTGCGGCTAAGGTAGAATAAGTATATAAAGACCGGTACAGTCATAACAACACTTTTGGCTGCCGATACTGTCTCTCACCGGAACCGAGCATTAAAAGGAAAACCCAAGCTCTGAACCACATTCCAAGGCACATCCATTCAGAGAAGTATGTTCCAGCACAACACACGTACTCAAGGGTGTCAGCTCGTGGGGTAAGGCCATTATAGAAAAGCGAAGATCCGCCGTATATTTATTTATTTATTGGTTTAAAGCATTGCATTCCACAAAGTGAAGTACCTCGTGCAGTAGCTACCTCGGTAGCTCATGTTGAGATATATGTATGTTGCCACGTGAGAATTTAGAACTTATGCAGGGTGCAGGCCACCTATATACATTAGATGAACATTTATTATATAGTGCCACTCAGCCGCCTGACAGTAGGACAAGCCACTGGCCGGGGCTGAATGCGGCCTTATTAACAGTAGGTCAAGTTCTTGTCTCACCCCCACGCCCCTGACGGGTCTCATGGTCCTTCTATTCTTCTTATTTCTATATTTGCGGTCAATACGCATTCCTAGGTACTCTCTTAGGGTATTTCATCATCCTCATCTCCGAAGCCGAAGCTGAAACCACCAGCACTGCTCTCGGTGTCGTTTTTGTTACCGACCGCCTCCTCCCATTTTCGTTTCTTCGTCTGATTTCTTCGTTCTAGCTCTCCGAGAGCGCCGTCAAGAAGGTGCGGATAATGAATAGAAAGCCGCTCTACGAAGAGATCGTGCGGACTTTCGATATCCCGTCTGAAACCGGTAACCTGGTCCGGTTTGTCTTTGAGAAATGAGAGCACGTCTGCAAGATGTGACTTGGGTACAAAGTTTTGAGTGAGGGCTGTGCCAGCTTCGAGATTCACGACCAAATGCCACCAGCCGCTCGGCACGTGTAAGATTTCACCAGCTTTGCAAACACCTTCGCGGCAGCCTGGCTGCGCACGCGCTTCCGCATGAAATTCGAGCAGCCATTCAGCTATGCTCAATGGGCTTGTAACCTCGCTGCTATCTTCTGAGACATATACGCCGGGAACCTGCGCCGGCGGCGGAAACACTGATATCATCTGTGGTTAGTCTTCGTCATCTACCAAAGGTTTTCTAGACGGTGAGAGGGATAAAAGGACTTAGAACGTCTCTTGGATTATACGTACTAATCCAGTATTTCGATCCTTCTAAAACGGCATTCCAGGCGCTAGTTCCGTTCGGGTCCTTGTGAAAAGTCGAGCCACTACGCTCAGGACCGATGATGAGCCAGCGGTGAGCTGGTCTTTCCTCGCCGAGAACTTCAAACAGGTCTGAGCCGAAACACTCGGGTGGCCAATACACAGCACCGCTACCGTTACCGTGCCCGATTTGAATATTCATCTTCTCTGCAAACCCCTTGTCGAACAGGTATAATGGACTTTCATCCTCATTGTTGGACACGTATTTATAATAAGTTGAGAGCGACCAATCTACAGCTTCAGCTCGGAACTTAACATTCGAGTATCTCGTTTCCAGTTCGCGGATGCTCCAGTCACTATACACTGGCCAAGGTTGAATGCAATCGGTCAGTATAAACGGCCTGCTGCTCCAACTCTCTGCGAATTCGTCATAGCCGAGTCGTTTAAACCGGCTGATCTGATTTGCTTGGGGAATGCTAGAAGAATATTTCCCAAGGGCAATATGAGCACAGGCAAATGGTCGGTGGATCACATCAGAAAAGACATTGCTGCAATCGATCTTTGCCCGCCAATTATCAGGAGCCTTCAGATGTGTACTTCTCCACGAACCTTTCCACGCGAGAGGGTCGGAGCTAGTCCTTGATAGTTTAGAGATGAATCAGTCAAGTGGTACACAGAACACGGCAAGTGGTTTTTGTTAAGAGGTTGCTTATGACTGCTGGGGTTCGGATTTTCTATGATTAATGACTCACTCGAGAAATAAAGCTTTCCACAACTCGTCTAGCTGGCAAAAGGCGTAGAGAAAGCGACAGGTGAAACCGACATCTTTTAGTGACCGAGTATCAAGGTATTCAAGCATCTGTAGAATCATCTCATCGGGAAGTCGACCTAGTGAACCAAGAGACTGCCGAGCGGTTGGGCCAGTCGCGAAATATTGATTCCCAAGTGGTTTAACGCCCATTGGGTGAACCGGTATAGAGTCTGACGATATCCTCGTGGTCGGCGCATTTAATTCGTCCCTGTTTGCCATTATACCTCCACCAACACCTCCTTGACTCATATCTTTTGCAAGCAGCATGGTCATGAGATTTTGCTGTCAAGTGCCCCTTTAGGCCAAGCTTTTTTTTTTTTTTTTTTGTGAAGGGCACCGATGACTGAACGCTTCGCCACACAATACCTAGTGCCAATTCAACTTATTTGAGTCACAAAACAGACCCTCATCTTTCCGTTTAGACTGCAGGTTTTGGCTGTGACCTGTTCCGCTTTGTGTATTTTGGTAACCTTAGGTCATAGAGAAAGTGAAAAAATCAATTAAAAAAATAAATCTAGAGTTCACTACTATAAGGCAGGTACGTGCCAAACCTTGAAGTGTAGGCCCCGCCTTCGGGGTTTTGCCGACGTTTACCCCACTCAAATTTTTTTTCTCCTACCTCTACATGTTCGATTATTTAATCTTGGGCAATTCTCCCACCTTCGTTTTTCCCAAATCAACCACAGATAAATCAACCACAACACCAAACAACACCTATAATCGGACCGTATCGCTCTCCAAAGTCGAGAGCATTACGTCCATTTATTTTCTCATACCTCTTTTCTACACCGGACGACTTGCCCTTTGTGCAAAAGTCGTGCGCGCCAATTCCATACACAACCCCACCAAGATCGCCGCCTCAGTCTTCTTGAATTCCTAGCTGTGCTTGGAATTCGAGAAGCCGCATCGACACTTCACTAGTAATCATGGCTACCGACAAGGGGCTCGAGGATATCGAGCAATCCCAAATCGAGTCTAACTATGACGAGACCGTCGACTCTTTTGATGAAATGAACCTGCGACCTGAGTTGTTGCGAGGTAAGACGCGCCACCCTCAGACATCCACCGAAAATTAAAATTTTCTCTCCTTCTAATTTACGGCGGCTAACTTTGCCTCAAAAGGTGTCTACGCTTATGGCTTCGAGCGCCCCTCTGCTATCCAGCAGCGCGCGATCATGCCCGTGATCAAGGGTAAGTTTCCATCAATCTATTTCTACGAAAATAACTTCTGCGCAAAATATTAACCCCGCGATAGGCCACGATGTCATTGCGCAGGCCCAGTCCGGTACTGGCAAGACCGCGACCTTCTCTATTTCCGTTCTCCAGAAGATCGACCCGAATGTCAAGCAGTGCCAGGCACTCATCTTGGCGCCCACTCGTGAGCTGGCTCAGCAGATTCAGAAGGTCGTTGTCGCCATCGGCGATTTCATGAGCATTGAATGCCATGCTTGCATTGGCGGAACTAGCGTCCGCGAGGGCATGAAGGCCCTTCAGGAAGGTCCCCAGGTTGTCGTCGGCACTCCTGGTCGTGTCCACGACATGATCCAGCGACGATTCTTGAAGACCGATGGTATGAAGATGTTTGTTCTTGACGAGGCCGATGAGATGCTTTCTGTAGGTATTCCCCATGTCCCACTTTTCGCCACCAGGTTCGACTAACATTCATCCTCCAGCGTGGATTCACCGAGCAAATCTACGACATCTTCCAGCTTCTCCCCCAATCCACCCAGGTTGTTCTGTTATCCGCTACTATGCCCCAGGATGTGCTCGAGGTCACGACCAAGTTCATGCGTGACCCTGTCCGTATCCTCGTCAAGAAGGATGAGCTTACTCTGGAGGGTATCAAGCAGTTCTACATTGCTGTTGAGAAGGAGGAGTGGAAGCTCGATACCCTCTCTGATCTCTACGAGACTGTCACTATCACTCAGGCTGTCATCTTCTGCAACACCCGCCGAAAGGTCGACTGGCTTACCGACAAGCTCACTGCCCGTGACTTCACCGTCTCGGCCATGCACGGAGACATGGACCAGGCTCAGCGTGACCTTATCATGAAGGAGTTCCGTTCTGGTTCTTCTCGTGTCCTGATTGCTACCGATCTCTTGGCCCGCGGTATCGATGTTCAGCAGGTCTCTCTGGTCATCAACTACGACCTTCCCGCCAACCGCGAGAACTACATCCATCGCATTGGTCGTGGTGGTCGATTCGGCCGAAAGGGTGTGGCCATCAACTTCGTCACTGCCGAGGACGTCCGCATGATGCGTGAGATCGAACAGTTCTACAGCACTCAAATCGAGGAGATGCCGATGAACGTGGCCGATCTCATCTAAACGCGTCTTCGTGTTCGGAAGAGGTTGTCCGTCATGGCACGGGAATTCGATAGCCCGTCTTTTGACATATGACAACGAGGTTTCATTTCAGGGGGTGTGTGCACACAGGTGGATGATCTTGTCGTCTAGCATGGTTTTTCTACTGGCACGCCATGGCGACGTGCCGTGGCTGGTAAGGGGGAAAAAGTATGCATCCGAGCATATGCGGCTAGGAATCTAGTGATACTGGTAATGCGGAAGGATAGGAGGTCGTGGACCAAGTTATGAGCTTGCTCCTTTCGTCGGTATTCTGTACCTAGGCCGCAAGATTATTTCCTAAATAAACGTTCTGAATTTAATGAACTGTTTTCCCCCAGCAGTGTTATGATTCTAGCGTCCTTCGACTAGGAATCTGTTGAATATCTTACCTACCTGCGTAAGCCTCTAATGCAGTATGTATGTAGGTTGCCTGCTCGAATATACATGTATATACATGTACGAGCCTACATGTATACCTATGTGGCAGTCGGAAGAAAGTTTAAGATTGCGGAAAGAGAAACCATTTTAAGGTTCCTACGCCTTCTCGCGTTAGGAACGACTACCTGCCTACCTACCAGGCATGTAGGTAGGTAGGTAGTACCTTATTAACTTTGGCTTAAAATTTTCCACTTGCAGCGAACTAAATCACAGTTGGTCATGTTTTTTCTTCTTCAACTTACATATTCGAGACCTTGGCACGCATTTGAAATCAATCCCTCCCCTTAATGTAGGTAGTCCGCATAGCCGTCCCCTCTTGTGGACTGCCAATGTCAAGACTCTGCTATAACAACCTGAAAATCTCGCAGTCCGAATTCCTCTATTTCATTCTGCCTTGGAAAGTCCCGCCGGTTTGTTGGGAAACAATCGCCACTTTGTTCCAATATCATCCGCTTTCAACCCTTCCTACTGCATCATGCGTTCCGCGGAGGAGACGCAGAGGCTATCTAAGGCTGCTAGATTTGAGGATAAACTCCAGAGACCTAAGAACCAACTAAGTGTACTACGGCTTCTCCAGATACTCACAGTCAAAGAGGTCTATGGTGCCCAGGAACAAATCGCCTTAATAGAAGCTGGTTTTCGCAAACTGCAAGAGGCCAACGCCGCGGAAGGTGTGCAGAATGAAGCTATTGAAAAGCAACTAGATGAACTCCGAAAGGACAACGAGGGGTTTCATCAGTTACTATCTGAGGCAGAGGCAACCGCCAAGGACTCTAAAGACAACCTCGAAAGCCTCCGTCAGAAGGTCAGCGATGAATATTTCGGACTAACTGCTGACAATGCTAGATTTAGCAAGGATATCAGGACGTTGAACAAGCAGATCGATCGTCACTGGGAGAAAGTGGGATCCGTCCAGAGAGCTATTGAGTATTTTGGCTCGAAACTACCGAGATCCCACGAGGAGATCATCAAGTTAAGCGACACACTAGCTCGGCTGGAGCCCATGGTGACATCCATGCACGAGAAGCTTGATGGTGTCTCTACACTCGCTTCGGACCAAAAAGAGGCATTGGTTGAAACTATCAATGACCAAGCGCGCATCCGCCATTTCCTCGATGCCTTTGTTCCTAGACAGGACAAGTTCTTCCAGTTTCTCGAGAAGCTCTCCGAGATGAACTCTCCTGCGCTATCTACCGGTAAGGACGAACTAAAAATAAATTCCAGAGGTTTGGGGCTAACCTCAAGTCGTGCTAGAATCTCTCTTAGAGACTATAGCCACTAGAGGCGACAGGCAGCGATCACAGTCCATCTCTCTGGGATCGCAACCGCCGCTAAAAGCACTACAGATGCTCGAGCAGTATAACCACTTCCGTAGTTCATACCGACTCAAACGTCCCAAGAGCGATGTCAGATTCATCAGATCATACCTAAAGAAATTGGACTTCAAAGCCGCATGGTTGATCCAGACAAAGCTCCACGAGGAATACTCCGATCTAGTGGACATCCTTGATAACCCAGAAAAGAGCAACAAGACGGACGTGGTTATCTTTATCAGCCTCGACAAGCTGTGTTGGGACCAGGTCAAACTCATAATGCATCGTATCAACGGCAAGGAATTGTTCGACCTCCTGGAGGCCGAACATGTGCAGTTGGACATACCCGTACCGCGCAAGAGGCCTGGCCTAAGGCCAAAGCGACGTCGCACCATATACGGTCCCTGAATTCTGCAAAAATAATAGGAGGAATAGCTGTACTGAAAAAGGCAGCTAGGACTGTTGAGCTGGTAACATATTTTTATTTTATTCGAACATTCATGGCTCCTTATATCCTTGATCCGATAGCTAGATCTGCCGAAAGGGTGAAATCAATTTAGGTCACTCGACCGCAGACTTTTGCACAGGACCACCTCTTCGTAGCTACTTTCCTCTTTGTAGTTCCTTTGGTCTATATGGCCAAATGCTTCAATCAAAACTTACCCTCTCTGCATCATCTGCTAACCCCGTAGTGTCTAGACCAGTCCACTTGTTGATCCAACCCAGTACCTCTTTATGCCAGACAAGTGAATTCTCAGGTTTGAGTACCCACTAGCACAGACGTTGAATTAGCGGCTTGTTCAGACTTACTTAGTTCTCGTAGTAAAAGTAATAATACTCACATGATTTTCGTCCGGGAAGAATAGGAAGCGACTCGGAACACCGCGCGCCTGAAGAGCTACGAGCTTGTTAGAAATCCGCACCAGATATTCGTAGCTGCCTTTTACGCACCATTAAACGCCGCCAACCCCTCAGAAATGGGTAAACGATAATCAAGCTCGTTGTGGATTACGAGCTGGGGCGTGAGCCATTCGCCGACGAAGGCCGCGGGATCCCATTTGGCGTAGTTCTCGTGGTTCTCCCACAGCGTGCCGCCCATATCATGCATAGGAAAGAACAGCTCCTCGGTCGACCACATGTTCATGGTGCTAAAGATGCCGTCGTGGCAGACGAGAGCCTTGAATTTTCGGCCAAGGGGATGACCTTGAATCCAATCTTTTGCAAGAAAGAGATGTAATTAGCACGGGTTCAGAGGGCAGGTGGGGATGGGGATGATGATTTACTGATCATATAGCCTCCGTAAGAGGCACCCAATGCTACGGCGTTGGTGGTATCGACATAAGGGAGATTATCTGCAATGTAGTCGAAGCAGTTTACCACTACAATGTCTCAGGTCAGCATTTCTCATTCATAAGGCATGGAAGCGGTAATCATAAATTCCTCACAGTCATTATAAGGACGTCCGCCCCAGTCCTTAGCGATGCCATCCGTTAGCGCCTGTCCATAACCAGTGCTGCCCGTTGGATTAGGCATCACCGCGACATAGCCCTGCTCGGCGAACACGGCAGGGTTCC
Source organism: Hypoxylon fuscum (assembly GCA_022578945.1). Classification (NCBI taxonomy): domain Eukaryota; kingdom Fungi; phylum Ascomycota; class Sordariomycetes; order Xylariales; family Hypoxylaceae; genus Hypoxylon; species Hypoxylon fuscum. The sequence goes on along the minus strand of MU399822.1, from coordinate 175,090 downwards.
ATCTAGTACTCCAATTTTCTGACCACGCCCCCTGAGGCCCCCCATGGATGAGAAAAGCTAGAGGGTACTTCTTGTTGGAGTCGAAGTTAGAGGGCTTCATGACCAAAGCGTGACAATGGTAATCGCCGGCGCCCTTGAACCAGAATTCGTCGAATTGATGCTTAGTCAGACCGAACGACTTCCCCTCCTTGGAGCTCGACGACACAAGTCCTATTTCCTTCGACTCGGGGTCGATAATCGAGTAGGAAGAGTTGTCGACAAGCGAAGTTGACGTGACAAGAAGGCGGCCATCGCCCAAGTTGTAGAAATCTCCTATTGATCCCTCCTTTGTTAAAGGCCTTGGTAATTCATTGGCTTCTAGTGGGCTCGAGGGCAACTTGTATAGTATTTGTCGCCCGTTCTTCTCGGCTGTCACGTATAACTCCTTGTCGTCATTGCTCCACACGATATCCTCAGGCTGTAGATCCCAACCCCCTTCCCCGTCGTCCGTCTTATAAAACTCCTGCACGTTACCAAGGTCCTTGATGTCGGGGATCAACAGAAGACGCGGCTTGTCCGACTCATATTGCCGGTTTCTCATGCGCTTGAAAGCCACCTTCGTTCCGTCACGAGAGAACACCGGGGCGCCCGCGTAGCCTTGCAGATCACCGGTATTGACGATCTTGGGAAATGGAGGTTCCTTCTCCCGGAAGGTTTTCAGAGGGATGTAATAGAGGTCGGTCTTGGTCCATAGAGCGGGGTTTAAGTCTAGGTCCTTAGCCACAAACACGATGCCCTCTTTGCCTATGTCGTAATCGCTAGCGTCCCCGAATGGCTGCACCGGACACTCGAACCCTGTCCTAGCTAATGCACTCACCAAGTCTGGATCTTGCAGCTTAAAGGTATCCCCCTCTTTCTTAAGTGCCCCGTAGAACAGTCCTTTCTTGTTCTTCGAGACGTACGAGTCCCAGTGCCTCACGAAGAGGTTGTCGAAGACCCTGCCGGTAGATAGTGGTTTCTTCTCGTCTGTCGAACCGACCATCTTCCCCCCGGCTGTGGCAGGAGCCGAGCAAACGAGGGCTAGGGTGCCGTTCCCGATATCCTTTACCTTGATATCTGAAATTGATGTATTGAAGCTTTTGACCTCATATGGACTATGTGCATTGTGTAAGTGAGATTGTTCGACGTGAAATCGCCTGTACAGGTATGATAGAAAGTGTAACCCACTCTGAGCCCGGCTTCGTCGCATCTGCCACCATGAGAGACGTACTGGAATCACCAGTCTTTCTAACGAAGACGAAATCCGTTTCAGAAACCCATGTCGGCTCCGTATAAGCCGAGTCATTGAACAGTTGTGTTGACTGACCAGTCTTGAGATCTAAAACCTTGATGGCGTAGTCTCGAGAGTGAGACTCGAAAGAGTATTGGGAGACTTAACAACAACATCAGCTTCGTCACCTAATCGTGACCGGGTCTTGCTGAGGCATACCGGTAAATAGAGCAAGCGTGCCGATATCGTTCGGCACTGCGGCACTGCGGCGAGGAGCTGAGAGGAGCACCTCCGGGGTAAACTTTGTAGCCATAACCGTCATTTTGGGTAAAGAGCGAGAAGCGACAGGTCCGTAAATCCAATAAGTAGCGTACGAGTTCTCACTCTTCGTCCATCAAGGTAGTCATTGTGAGGTAGCAGCAAACAAAAGATCCGATCCACTCCCCGCATATTTGAAGGTTGAAGCACTCGGCTCTTAATTACATAATGGACAGCAAATCATAAACTTCACCTCTTTATAATGTACCTACATGTAGATAACCAGGGTAGCTTGTTGCAACTGCCCCTATGTGCAAGCTTTATGCTTGGATCATAGGTAGGTACCTACCTACCTACCTACCTACCACCTTAGTACCTTATTAAATGTTATATGTGAGAACATAAGAGGAAAGTTGCAACTCCCTTATCTTACATAGGTCTTGGCTCTTGGTCCTTCACACCCTGCAGCGGGAACTATAACCCCGAGCCCCTCTCTTCAGCCCTACATTGTCCTACCTACCTTGCAGATACTTCAGGTTTCTACGCAAACTTGCATACCTGGAATCGGAATCCAAAAAGCGTCAAAAAGGGCGAGGCATGAACGCGAAGACGCGCACCCGAAGTTGGAGTTCCTTATAATGAAATGATAAAATAATTATGCCACCCACCTACCTTGACTGTCAAGGCAGGTTGGAATTGTATCAGAAGAGGAAGGTCATGAACTTTGTGTTTGATATAAATTCCATGTTCAGCTAGGTCGTTTGTAAGCCTACTACCTAGATAGTTGGGTATCTCGAGGGAATATTAACGACTCTAACCCGGACAGCCCTTTTCGTAACCCAACGCCATGCAATGTTGCATCCTGCCCATCCCTATCCGATAAACGCCGAAGCCATGCGAAGAAAAAAGCAGAAGCTGGTAGTGGTATAGCGTTACTTTCGCGATGCACCAAAGTGTGTACGTACTTTCTTGGTCTCGCGAGAGTCGGTTTCGCTATCATCCACGTCCGCATCCTTGTCTTTCTTGGGCTGTGGCCTCTTCTTGTTGGCCTTACTGGCCTTGCTAGACCCTTTCTCGGTGGCAGAGGTGGGAGTCGGTTGGTTGGAACCGCCTTCTTTGTCCTTGGCGTTGACGAACGATGTCGATACGGGGGTTGGCGCGGCTGGAGTCGAGGTTGCAGACGCGGCCTCAATGTTATCGGGCTGTAGATGCAGAGAATGTGTCAGGGAATGCGGTTCGAATACTAGACCACGATGAGAACCATAGCGAAACGTACGTGAAGAGCATTGTGAGAGATGGAAGATCGCGACCAGATGTAGTCCTCCTCTTTTAGCTCGCCTTGCTTGCGCTGCGCGGCGGCGCTGGTGCCCTTGATATAGTTATCGAAGCCCTTGACGATATTGCCAAAGCGCGTATTGCCTAGATATTTGGCTTCGAGATCGACAATGTTCTGCTCTAGCTGGGCCTACGTAATAGTTGGTTAAGCCCGGTTCCCCTTCAATTGTCTTATTGATCTGATGTGACTCACCAGTTGACGGTCTTGCTGTTTGCGCTTAGCCAGCAGTGCCTTGAGATTCTGCCGTTGCTTGTTGTATTCTGCGAGCCCGGCCTGCTGGTCGCCATTGGCAGCTCCGCCGGCACCAGGCTGGGAATTCTCCGTCATCGTTAATTGAGTCCTCTCGAGCGCGTCGCTTGGTGCAGCCTTGGATTCGATATCAAGACCTTGAACTTGAAATTTGGCATTGATAAAATAAAACTAAAACTGTACAGGTAGAACAGTGAACCTACAGGTATGTAGGTACCTACTTACGAAGGGTCCACATTATTCGCCTGGCTACCTACATGTACATACCTATTCTCACGTGCACCTAACCCAACTTAGGTAAAGCTAGCGACGGGCTTACGACTTGATTGGTTCGTCATCTTTTAGCTGCAAGGTCGCTACATACATGTAGGTACCGTAGGTAGATTGGCTGCAGGGTTAAAAGCACATGAAGTTATAAGGCTGCTTTTACTACCTACATGTATTTGACATTGATAATACGGCAAACAGGCGTTGGCTACGGTGGTTACCTACATCTCACATTTTCGTAGGTTCACGTACCTAGGCTCAAAATCATGCAGCTATGTTTGCAAGAGTATGGATATCACTATGCAAAGGTTCTTAAAATTTTTGATGGCTTGCGGAGTTTTAGGCATTCCCTAACCATCTATTTGCTACCTGTACCTATGTAGGTAGTTGCCATATTTTATGAGCTGAAACGCAACGCATATATCATGTAACTAACCTCGAAGCCAGTTCCAATCACGAAGTCAACTTGAGCCATCATGATTCTTGAGGTGACCGGGTCTGCAGGTCCTGCGACGTCTAAGAAGATTAGCCTCACCCGTTGACGTGGTCACTACTTGAGGTGCTTCTCATCTTCTTTATTCGCTCCTTCAGAAGCTTTTCCCGCAGCTCATTGGCCCGCTGCTGTGGGGTCTTGGTCTGAATGAAGAACACGAGAGTCAGTCCTCGATCCAAACTCGCAAGAAACGAACTCCCTAAGAAGAAGAACGAACCTCGTCGGCCTTCGAGGCCGCATCGTGTCTTGGGGATCGGGGTCTGTCTTCATCTTCCGAAACATCAGCTGATTTGTCACGGTTACGAGGGGAGTTAGCAGAGTATCTCCGCTTGCTCGAAGAGACATCTCTAGCTTTGCCGTCCTGCCTGCTTCTTTGTGGGCTTCTACGTCGACGCCTCTTGGTGGTGTCCTCTGATGATGACGATGGGCTTGCACTTCGCGTCGGGGAGCGTCCTAGTCTCCCGCGGCGGTTAGGTGAGGGGCTGCGGCTAATAAGTTCGCGAACTGGCTTTCGTCTTGGGCTTCGACTACGTAGTCGAGCATGCGATGGCGATGCGGAACGACTGAGGCGTTGAGTATCCCTACGTAAGGGGGATCTTGAGCGACTAGGCGAGTCTGAGTATCTACGCCTTTTGGGTGCTGGTGAGCGCGACCTGCTACTGCCAGACCGACTGACGCTGTCTGGCGAAGAGGTATTTCTTCTGCCGTCTCTACGAGCGCGATAGTCTCTCGCTCGCCCAGAAGACCGGTCTCGTTTGGCTGAGCCCCTATAACGAGGTGGGGACCGACGTCCTCTAGGGCGGTGGCGTGGTGGCGTAGGTGATCGAAGGCTAGGTCGCCGGCTACGGTCACTAGACGTACTGGACGATCGGGAACGAGATAGCGAGTCTCTCGACTCGGGACTTGCAGAACGAGATGGAGAGCGCACTCGTCTAAACTCTTGTCGACTTCCGCGACGGCTTGGAGGCACGTAGCGGTCACGATCACTACGGTACGTATCTCGTTCTCGTCTTGGTGGCGGCGACGGAGATCGGTCAACGCCCCGACCAAAACCTCTACCGCGGTCTCCGAAGGCTCGATCGCCACCGCGTCTCCCGCCGCGCCAATTATCGCCGCGTCCACTCCCGCCAGCACCACCAGCGCCAGCACCACCACGGAAACCACGGCCACGTCGTTCTCGATCTCGGATGTCTGAAAGCTCACGGTCGCGGCGCTCCTGGGTTTCCCGCCTGATTCGTGACTCTTCGGCGGCCTTATCTGCGTCGATCTTATGGCAAATTAGTACATTTCAATTTACCCAGTACGAGTGGCTGTGAGTACCTTCTCTTGAATGAGCTCCAATTTCTTCGCCTCGAGGAGCTCCTTGGGGACGCCTTGCGGGCTAGACTGGGCGCTCAAGCAAAGCTTCCAGAGATCTTTGCAAAACGGAGCTGTGTCTTTGTCGAGGAAACCGGTAAGTTGAATTTGCATGGCCTTAATATCGGGCTACACAGCCAATCGTCAGTAAGTTGGATTAGTTTCTCGCGTTGTGATGATCGGGTACGTACAAATCGGGGACCTTCGATCAAGTTGAAGCAAAGCTCGGTGACAACATCATCTTCGGATCCTAATATCTCGGAAATTTTACTCGCGATCCATCTATGAGAGATATGGTTAGTTATTTGGAATGTCGCAAGAAAAAAAAAAGAAGAAAAGAAAAAGAAAAAAGAAATCAAAAACACGAGATGCATACTTCTTCATAACCTGGAGGTTGACTTTCTGCATGTCAACCTTCTGACTGAACTCGGGAGGGAATTTGGTTGCTCTCAAGAGCTTCGCGTCAACGCTACTTGCCATCTTGCGTCGTCGAAGGCAATAAATGCGTGCCGTACTACGTCCAGTCGTAATGCGAGGATAAGGATGGAAGAGTTCAAAATGCAGCCTCAAAATAAAAATGACGTCTGGGGAAACGCCATCTGGTCTGGTCTGGCGTTTCTCGGCGTTTCAAAGTTTAGGTTGGAATCGGATGCTTGGCGATTGGGCCTGGGGCTGGGGGCCGGGGCTTGGGTCTAAATTTTTCCTCTCCTTAGCAGCTCTGTTTTACCTTATGCCCCTTATGCCCGGGCCTGCAACTGCCATCCAAAACCGCTATTAAAAAATACGGGTACCTACCCCGTAAGTGGTACTTGATCCTAAGGGTGTGCCCGATAGCCCTCCAGTGGCCACTGGACCCACTCTAATTCGTACCGACCAGGGGTGGTGACAGGGGTGTATCCACCAAACCATTCCTAAAATGGCTGTGATTGGCTACTGCATAAGTCGGTACTTTATTGAATAAATCCTCCAGTGGCCACTGGAGAGTTATGCCTAAGTGGGTATGTACACCCCCTGTAAAGACCCAGTTTTACACCCATTTATTACTTAAATAGGGAAAGTCTGTCAGTGGCCACTGGCCAGCGGCCACTGGTGGCGTGTGGAGACAGCAGCCACTGTAGTAACTCTCATTGGTCATACCTCCAGTGGCTCCCAGTGGCCACTGTGATGATCTGATTGGTTAAGCTCTCCAGATGTGGGCTTTTTCTAACTTCAATCCATATTACATAATCAAGAACAGCTTTAAGATTATATAAAAATATACTTAAATATATTAAATTATATTTAATTTTTTTTTAATATATATGAGATTTTTTTTATATTTTTAATATATTTTTTCCATGTCACGTGATTGCTGACTAATAGAAAATGACTGCGTTAATATCTGATGCCTGATATCTCAGGCCAAGAAGGAGTACTTGGGCTGGTTACATAATTTTATATGCAATTATAATGGGTCAGAAAGTACCTTTGTGGATCCAGTGGCCACTGGATCCACTTTCTATCGGGCACAGCCTTACCCATAATACCCCAACACTGAAAGTGACCTCTCATATTTTGAGGTTTCGACAGAACACCGCATACGGATACCATGTCCGGATTTCGAGATGGAGACAATCCCTACGACTACGACTCTACGTACCTACCTAGATATTTGAAGTGTCAATTCCCAAAGCCGAAGAAGCCACATTGGAATAATCACCGTTACTCTAATTATAGAACAGTGGATCATGCCTTATTAAGCTTCTTCTGTACACAGTACTATGTAAATGGCCAGGGGGGTTCACCACTAGGTCAGATCGATACAAAAGATGCAATAAGTCGAGATCGTAGTTTCATAATTACCTACCTTACCTACCTATCTAGAGGTAAACCCAGGTATCTAGAACCAGCTCGCAATCTCCTTCCACCTCAAAGTATGCCTACCTAGCTAACAGGCGACCTCCGACACTCTGAATTTAGAGACGATCAGAGTTCCTACCGGGCTCATTTCCAGAAGCAGAGCCCGGAAACGCATGAGACAGTAGTTAGACTGAATCGGTTCGGAAGGTATAGCTGTCAACAGGGACTAGATGCAACTGAGACATGCAGGAGGGTGTTGAGCACCTGGCACTTCCCATCTAATAGGTTTAGCATCTATCTGCAGGTGACGAGAAACACGATGAGAAATAGTAACTAGACCAATGAGATGACGAAAACCAGCGATTTTAGGTTACGAACAGCTGCCTCTTTCAGGCAAGCTCAATGTGAAGATTTTACATATATCACGAACGCCACCACCATCTCGAGTCCACAATATTGCCTACCTACCTAGGCTGCTAGGTGCCTATGCTTGACTCAACAACTCGTACATCTCATAGTAATGGATTGTGTTCGTGACACGCGTTAACGGTGTGATCCTTGTGTTTGTCTGTTCAGTATCCATATTATGTAAGTCGTGGAGATAACAGAATACAGCAGCGTGATCCCTGAAAGCCCTATATTGGGACTAATGAAGCTCGTGTGGGTCATATGATAGGGTAGTTCTTATAGGGCCATTAAGATCCATTTAATAGTGCCAATGTCGAAAGTTCCCAAGCAAGGGTTTACCAAGGTACTTATATCGTAGCTTTGTTTGTGTGGCTAATTTGAGTATTGATATTACCAAATTATGTACATACATATCTGTAGATAGGTAGACGGCATAACCCGACAGTACGGATGCCACAGAGTGCCTCGAGCATGACAGGGAGTCACCGAAAAGTCGCGACTCCAACTTCTTCCAGAAATCATCGAAGGGGGTTTCTTCAAGTACAGGTACAAAGTTCCCCTGCTAACGTGTATGGGTGTTCAATGATGTCGCTGACAGGCACCGCTCGAATAGGCGTGGTTTGCAGGGGTATACAACAATGAACAATGGCAAGCAATGCATACCGCCAATCATCTGACGAATTCTATCATCTAGAATCAATTGTTCAGCCCTTCGGGCTCTGGAGACTTTTTTCTCTCTCTTATTATTAATTTGGATTGGAGGGGGAACATTGAAGGTCACAGTTTGTACAACGGTAAAAGACCCTCTCTGCCGAGCCCTTACGCAAGAAATTCGTGCATCATGATTGATTGATTTTCGAATGAACTGACTTCATAATTTTCCCCCCTCGCGCCAGAGAGAGACAGAGTCGCATCTTTTGAGCCTCGTCTGTGTTAATTCCGTTTTTTACCTTCCTAGGCATATCGATTGCTGTTACCGACGACCGTGGCCCTCTACCCTTCTAATTTCCTCCTTCAACCTCTACCAATTCCAGAGTAATTATTTCCCGAATTCAAAGGTTCACCAAAACCACTTGTCTATCGTGACCATCGCCGTCGTTACCGTTGGAAAGTTAGTTGGAATTACGCGTTGACGACTTGTACCGGGTAAGATCTGTTCTCGATTTCCTACCTCGTCAGCGTTACCAATTCATCTATTTCGTCGTCGTCTTTTCTTATCATTAGGCTTTCTGCATGACCTAGCACCACAATCACCACACGCATTTCCCTGACTGCCCGATTACTACGTTCTATTGTAACGGTCGACTTGACTCTGAATCAGTCTCGTCGTCAGTTTCTCCCGTGCTTCGGGGACGTCTTTCGTGTTTCGTATACTACCTCCATCCCGCACCCCCAATCCTGGGCCTCGCAGCCATCCCGTGCCGTCCCGTTGCGGTGTCGAAACCACCTCATCGCACGCGCATTGTACTTTTTTGGGTTGCCCAACTTTGTCGTTACACACGTCAAGCGACGAAGACAACAAGGAAATCTACCTACCTAGGTACAATACCTACCGGCTTTAGACACTTGATGACAACGAGGTATGTAACCCTGTGTGGGCTTGTGAGGCGAAGGAAAAAGGACGAGTTAATGGTTCCAACTCCTTCTCGAACAATTCCTCGGTTGCTTTCCGCTTACCAACACTCGAGCAAGCGCATTATCCTTTTTTTATTAATATATACACGTACCTATTGCATATTGAGAGGTTCAACACATGGTTCAAGCTACCGAGGTAGTCTCGTCGTACCATTAGGTACTAAAAGAAAAAAGTTACATGTACCCATTAACTTTACCTCTTGGTTGTGGCTGCACCGCCTCAGCTTCGAGTGTTCCTTCAAGCGTCCGATGGGCCTCCAATTCAATTGACTTTACTAGTTGCCTACCTAAGGGACGACGGGAGCTAGCGCTAACTGTTTAACCGCCTACTTAGGTAGTTTAGCTACCCATTGTTAATCGATTTCGTCATATTCCCTCGATTCCCGTTGAATTCTACCGATCTCATCCCCAAAAAGAAACACCGCGACCTAGAGCTATCGAAGCTACCCGACGCTGTTCGAGCTTAACGTAGATTTCTTTATTTGCCAAGGCCCGCAGCCCGACGGCAGCTAAAGCTCTAACGAACAAAGATCGTTTCTCGGCTTCCTGTCTGTGCGAGCACTTAGCGTCTACTTGGATTCTAAAGTACGAAAGCAGAGCAAAGCATCGCATCGCATCGAGCAACTGGGCCATACCCGACAACCGACAACCTTGGGAGCAGCAGGATGTTCCTAGGCCATAATCGTCGCTAACCGCCCGGGCGCCTTTATCACGATCTAGAATCCTTAATTACAGTTCCTATCAACCAACCAATTCATCTTTCAAGTTGGCCGCTGGCTCCTTCAAGATACCATCCTCAACTCTTCACATGATGGGGGCTTGTATGAGCTCGAATAAGGAGGAGGAGGAGCAAAAGAAACGAAGTCAAGCCATCGACAAGGTACTCGATGAGGATTCTAAGAGATTACGCCGAGAATGCAAGATTCTACTACTTGGTGAGTTTTCCCAATGGCTCCCTAAACGGATTACGTAGCACGGTGTTGGTGTTGACCGGGACCGCGTTCTCTAGGATCCGGTGAGAGCGGGAAGTCAACGATCGTTAAGCAGATGAAGATCATCCACCTGAAAGGTTATTCGGAAGATGAACTCTACAACTACCGCGCAACTGTCTTCAAGAACCTGATCGAATGCGCCAAGGCGGTTATCATCGCCATGGACCAATTTGATATCGAGCCGAGCAGCCCGGAAACAAAAGCACACTGCGACTATCTGCTAGGGTATACCGTCGAGTCGGGTCCGTCAGCACATATCGAGGAAAAGGTCGGCACGGCTGTGCAGGCTTTATGGCACGATCCTTGCATCGAGCAGCTCATGCAGCATTCTACAGAATTCTACTTGATGGATTCGGCCGAGTAGTGAGTTGGGAAGCTTGTCCGCATAAGCTCCGTTTTACTTACCACCAGCACAGTTTCTTCGACGAGGTGCCACGAATATGCGCTCTAGATTACCTACCGAACGAGATGGATGTCCTCCGTGCCCGCACCAAGACGACGGGTATTTATGAGACCCGATTCCAGATGGGAGCGCTTAGTATTCAGTAAGCAAACTTGGCATAGCAAGACTCGGTTCAGCAGAGATTCTAATTAATTTTGCCGTGTCTAGCATGTTTGACGTTGGTGGCCAGAGAAGTGAACGGAAGAAATGGATCCACTGCTTCGAGAATGTAACGTCAATCATATTCTGCGTAGCGCTCAGCGAATACGACCAGGTACTACTCGAAGAGAGCAGCCAGGTACGTTCAATATGCCGAACATCCTTCCATGGCATAACTTCGTAAGCTAACTCCTGGTTAGAATCGAATGATGGAGAGTCTGTTATTGTTCGATTCAGTCGTCAACTCGAGATGGTTCATGCGAACGAGCATAATCTTGTTCTTAAACAAGGTCGACATATTCAAAGTCAAGCTTCCTCGATCACCGCTAGGGAATTATTTCCCGGACTATTCTGGTGGCAACGATGTGAACAAGGCTGCAAAGTACCTGCTTTGGCGATTTAATCAAGTCAACAGAGCGCATCTTAACCTATACCCTCAGTATGTTGCAAATCAAGGGGGGGATTTTTGATAATTGCTAATTTCGTTGGCAGTTTAACCCAAGCCACGGATACCTCCAACATTCGTTTAGTCTTTGCGGCCGTCAAGGAGACGATACTCAATAATGCACTAAAGGATTCTGGCATTTTGTGATTTTTTTCTCTTCCGATGTTCAGGGCCCACTAGGGCCCCTATTTGCCTTAATTTGAAGGCGTGGACTATAAAAGCAAGCATAGGGAAGGAGTTTCTGGCAAGAGGGGCCTCGCACCTTTTTTTTCTCTTCACCTCTTCTTTGTTTTTGGCAAGGCGTCAAGGTACTCTACGGAATTTAATATCTTCCAGGCATTTGGTCACGATGCGGAATGGCGGGCAGAAAAATTACACTGGCCACAGAACTTCTTGCGAGAGACGGTTAATGTTCGTTCCTACCTACTTAGAGGGTTGTCACCTAACGCTCGAGAGCCTCTACATATTCCCTTTGATATGAGATCGATGATGAGCAGGGGCGAATTAGAAACTCTTATGCAGATGAGTCTAGAATGCAGCTACTGAGTGCTAGCTCATACACAGCTGAGTCCCGCCCCATGAGGCTAGGTACTTAAGATAGCTACCTACCTGTCTATGAATAAAATAAAAAAATCCACAATTAGTGGTGTCTAGAAGATACATGCAGAAAGCACGAGGTTACTGAATACTATGACTGTTGTATCAGCTATTTCAGACGTAAAAAGAAACTATGCCGTGGACTTAAATCATCCGCCTATAATGTGTGCCCCCCTTTTTCTCTTTTTCTATCGTAGGCAGTGTCTGCAATAAAACATCTCGGTAGCTGCCCATGAACAGAATATCCTCCTGAATCGATATTTAGAAGCACTGCATACAACAATACGTTCAACAGCCAAATGTCAACCTAGCAACCAGGTATCATTGTCGAGGATCTATGTTTGGCTATGGATTTCGGTATATTGTTACACTAAAGAACTTTCATTACATTGACAAGAAAACATAAGATACGCGTAAGACTTCGGATCCTTGAGGATCAGATTATCATCGAGGCAATGGGTGCTAGGTCGTTGGTCTAATTACGCCGTGACAATCATATGGTAGAGAGGCGGTGCATGCAGCGTACGACACCGATTGTGAAGTCAGAGGCCGCAAGACTGATATAGGAGGGAAGTTAAACGGTTGCCTATCTAGTACATGTCCTCCGTGAGCAATCATTCTATCGCTTTGAGCCGGACTTCCTCGTTAGGACCACAACGCATTGCCGTCGAGGACAACACGACATTTATCTTCGGAATATAAGTCGTATTTACGTTGTCTCTACTCTAAGTGCCAAAGCAAACACCACGGCATATCGAACCAAACATAATAGCCCGAAAACTGACAAGGATTGCGGGCTGTCTCTAGCCCGAGGAGGGGTATGGATCTGGGAGCTTGAAAGATGGCATCAAGAGCTGTCGAACTATTATTAATATTGTCCTTCTGTGCAGCGTTCCGGCAATGCATAAGAAGACGAGACTGAGGATTAAATGCCCTGGCATGCCATGCAAGTAGGTAAGGTAGGTAGCTAGCTATATACGTGAGTACTGGTCAGACGACCACATCCCGAGAGGTAGCATCGCGGAAGCGTTATGACATAGCTCTCGCGAGGGTTGCAGCAAATCACACATGGGCTTGGTAAGTAGGCTGCAGATGCTACCGGGCTCGAGGGAGTATCATACGCGTTGCTGCTACTATAACTGCTGTCTGCGCATCTCGAACCCCGGTAGCGCAGTCTTGGGCGCGGCTGTCGATCGCATGTATAAGACCCGAGCTATCCAATCCGAATATAGATCAACTTTCAGAACCATACTTGGCTCCTATAGTGTCTTTCTCATCGATACCTTATTGCCTTAGTATAATATTTGTACCATACCCCACCTATTTGTCTAAAGAACCTCTTGGAACCTACATGGATTGGTATAGCTATAAGAAGAACTTACTCGTCCGGGGAACACTCGATTGTACATTGTATCGTCGTGTTGTTTTCGAATCTTGCGTGACCTGCTCCTGTCTTTATGAGACTATGGTTCGAGGCGGCTAACATGTTGATTTGTGGTCTGATAGTAAGGTCTAGGTAACCTAAGCCATATGAGCTAGTTCATAGCAAGTTAGGAGGCCATGGTAGTAGCTGAAGGACTCTAAGCTCCATGCAGGATCCCGTATCGTCAGCGTTAGGTATACCCCGCACTTTCTTGCAGCTCCCTTTGTTATTATATGCATTGCGGGTGGAGGGGACGGAGGGCATCAAGTATTACTTGCATATTCAATGTATGTGTTAGACGACCTAACAGGTATGCAGTTGACAGTTATGAGTTGTGTCGTCGGTCCGGATGACTTCCTACAGCAAGCCATGCTTGCCAATTGATCAATTTCACCGTGCTAGAGCATGGTGCTTGCATCTTTCACAAGCTTGACATCGTCATCGTGCTTTCGCTGTGGCATGTTTTCTCTACATGCAACGACTTTCCTCCCCCTGTTAGTCTCCACCGTTCCAGGGAGCCGTCCGAATCCCTCGTACCTTAAATAGTCGAACTGCCAACCTACCTCCTTTATTTAGCTCCGTATCTCGACTCACAAGTTGCCCTCTGCCTTTGTTCTCTTCCCAACATCTCTTATTCCTCATTTCTTAAATCCTTCCAACGTCCAATCCGTGGAAAAGAAGGTGGTTTGTCGAGGACGAGAAGAGAGATCGCTTATCGAGTGCCCCGCGGGATCGTCGTTATCCGATCAGGAACCTAGACCTCTCCAGAATCTCCCACGAGCTCCAAGCTCCAAGCTCCATCTCCGCCAGCGACCCCGCCCCCTCATCCTTGCTTCTGCATTGGTTATCGTCGACCTAGATTTGTAAGTATCGTCACGCCAACCGTCTTGCGTGCTCGTATAGCTATAATATATAATAATGGGGATGCCATTCATCTTTCTGACCACTTAATTAATAATTATCTAGCTTTTCCTACATTCTAGTGCGCCTATCACATCTTGAAGAGGACCTCAAATCGATAGCTCAAGATGGCCTCCACCGAACAGCGTCTACCAACCAGGGAACGCCGCCCCTCTACGGCGGCCCCTATTGTCGACATAGTCGGCTCCGTCGGCCCCGCAGGCATCTCTCGTCCGAAACATAAGCGCACATATACAGGTTTTGGAGCTACCGATATCAAGAGTGTAGAAGGTTCGTAGAATTATTTCTCTTTCCTATCATCTGTGGCCTGTTCTACAACATAATGAGACTTGCATATGTCTTATGTGGAGCCATCTGCTGATCCGACGATCCCCGTTCAGCGGCGATCCCCGAGCCTCAGCGCGAGGTATGGACCAAACATCAATTCGAAGGTTTCAAGTCCAAGGAGGAGTTTGAGAAAGAGGTTGTTCGCCATGTCGAGACCACCTTGGCTCGCAGCATGTTCAACTGCGACGAGTCGGCCGCTTACTCGGCCACCAGCCTGGCGCTCCGAGATCGTCTAATTAAGGAGTGGAACAAGACTCAACAGCGCCAGACCTTCGCTGACAGCAAGCGTGTCTACTATCTCAGTTTGGAATTCCTGATGGGACGTGCTCTAGACAATGCCATGCTGAATGTTGGCGCCAAAACTACTGCCAAAGGTATGGGGCAATCGATTGGAATTGAATCGTATGAACAACTCAGCTTACTTGATTGTAGATGGTCTGTCCGAGCTTGGGTTCCGCGTCGAGGACATCATTGGCCAGGAACACGACGCTGCGCTGGGCAATGGTGGTCTTGGACGACTTGCAGCCTGCTTCCTCGACAGTCTTGCATCCCTCAATTTCCCTGCCTGGGGTTACGGGTTGAGATACCGCTATGGTATTTTCAAACAGGAGATCATTGATGGTTACCAAGTTGAGGTTCCCGACTACTGGCTTGACTTCAACCCTTGGGAGTTCCCAAGGCACGATGTCACAGTTGACGTAAGCTAACACCAGAATTGCGGTCTAGTCTCTACAAGACTTTACTAACCGGGAGGTATAGATACAATTCTACGGCAATGTTCGCAAATCTCAAGATGAGAACGGAAAGACGGTGGCTCACTGGGAGGGTGGTGAAATCGTTACTGCTGTTGCTTACGACATGCCAATTCCTGGTTATGACACACCTTCGACCAACAACTTGCGATTGTGGTCCAGCAAAGCGGCGAGCGGAGAATTCGACTTCCAGAAATTCAACAACGGAGACTACGAGAGCTCGGTAGCTGATCAGCAGAGAGCTGAGACTATCAGCGCTGTTCTGTATCCGAACGACAACCTAGACCGCGGAAAGGAGTTACGTCTCAAGCAACAATACTTTTGGGTCGCTGCGTCGCTCTACGATATTGTCCGCCGCTTCAAGAAGACGAGTCGTGCCTGGAGCGAATTCCCCGACCAGGTCGCTATTCAGCTCAACGACACTCACCCTACTCTAGCCATTGTCGAGCTTCAGCGAATCCTCATAGACATAGAGGGCCTCGAATGGGACGAGGCTTGGAATATAGTTACCTCGACCGTAAGTGCGCTGTGATACTATCAATTGAGTTATACTTGCTAAACGTAGTCTTAGTTCGGCTACACAAACCACACCGTCTTACCTGAGGCGCTTGAGAAATGGCCTGTTGGCTTAATGCAACACCTCCTGCCTCGTCACCTCCAGATCATCTACGATATCAACCTGTTCTTCCTTCAAACTGTGGAGAAGAAGTTCCCTGATGACCGGGACATGTTGCGCCGGGTTTCTATTATCGAAGAATCCCAGCCCAAGATGGTCCGCATGGCGTTCCTAGCCGTCGTTGGTTCTCACAAGGTGAACGGCGTGGCCGAGCTTCACTCGGACCTCATTCAGACCACTATCTTCAAGGACTTTGTTACCCTCTTCGGCGCCGACAAGTTCACCAACGTCACCAACGGTATCACACCACGAAGGTGGCTGCACCAAGCAAACCCTCGCCTTTCAGAGCTCATTGCTAGCAAGACTGGCGGTTATGATTTCCTGAAGGACCTCACGCTTCTCAACAAGCTAGAGCAGTTTGTCGACGACAAAGAGTTCAGAAAGGAATGGGCCGAGATCAAGTATGCCAACAAGGTCCGCCTTGCTAAGTACATCAAGAGCACTACCGACGTCACTGTAAACCCGTCGTCTCTATTTGACGTCCAGGTCAAGAGAATCCACGAGTACAAACGACAGCAACTGAATATCTTTGGTGTCATCTACCGGTACCTAAAGCTGAAGGCAATGAGCCCAGAGGAGAGGAAGAAGCAACTCCCTCGCGTCTCTATCTTTGGTGGAAAGGCTGCTCCGGGCTACTGGATGGCCAAGCAAATTATCCATCTAATCAACAGCGTCGGTGCTGTGGTTAACAAGGACCCTGATATTGGTGACCTTCTCAAGGTTATCTTCTTAGAAGACTACAACGTCAGCAAGGCGGAGATGATCACCCCCGCTTCTGATCTCAGCGAGCATATCTCGACTGCAGGCACTGAGTAAGTTGCTAGGTTATCGATCAACATAGGTCCAATACTAACCTCGAGATAGGGCATCAGGAACCAGCAACATGAAGTTCGTGTTGAATGGTGGCCTAATTATCGGAACTTGCGATGGCGCCAACGTAAGTCATCATCTGCCTATCCGATTATGAGGAAATGACCGCTCACATATTTACCAGATTGAAATTACTCGCGAGGTCGGGCAGGAGAACATCTTCCTGTTTGGCACGCTGTCGGAAGACGTGGAGGATCTGCGACACGCGCACACCTACGGGTCGCACGCGATCGACTCGGGCCTGAACGAGGTGTTCGAGGCGATCAACAGCGGCAAGTTTGGCGACTCGAACGACTTTAACGCGCTGATGTCGGCGGTGCGCGACCACGGCGACTACTACCTGGTGTCGGATGACTTCCAGTCGTACATCGACACGCAGAAGATGGTGGACGAGGAGTACCGCAACCAGGACGAGTGGGTGGCCAAGACCATCCGCAGCGTCGCGCGCATGGGCTTCTTCAGCTCCGACAGGTGCATCAACGAGTACGCCGAGGGCATCTGGAACGTCGAGCCCCTCGCCGTGTAAATCCTAGCTAGACAGTGAAGTTACGGCTCTAGTGTCTACGAGACTGCTCTTGGGGGATCACGTAGCCGGTACCTGAGAGCTCTGTTGCCAAAAAAAAAAGAATGGGAAACATACCTAACGGGTCTGGGAGAGAGACACGCTAGATTACATACCTATTCGGGGAGGTTGAGGTTGGGAAGGGAGAAGAGGGGACACGGACGGTCGAGATTATGAGAATGGGTAACGAATACATTTTCGACTAACTATTAGTAACACAACACAGCTTCACCTAAATGTTGGCTTCGTGAATATTGGATGTGATACATGTAGTTGGTTCAAGAATTCGATATTCTGTCTGCCGTGATCTATGAGAATTTCGTACCGAATGAACCTTTCTGGTAACTCAGTGTAATGTGTTGAGTACTCAATATCCATCGAAGGTCAATGACTAGGTACGTATCTTGCTATGTTGTCGCCTTGAAGAACGGAATCTATAAGCATAGATGGACATCCAATGAGCACCAGGTCGCGGATCTTATTACCAGGAGGTTATTGAGGCAATGGTTGCTAGATCGTTGATCTAGTTGCACTGTGACACTTACCTAAGTCATCTCTCTAGTGTATAATTCGTAGAAAGTGTCACTAGTACTGCCCCTAGGGCTATGGGAGGCGGGCGGCTAATGTCGAGATATGGAAGAGGCACATGTTGCATGTATGGGAACCCGATGTTTCCCATGATCATATTTCTGTTCGTTGGGTATCAGGGAAGACATATTGGATTCCTAAGAGTGCTACTAGATAACCTACGTCATTGAAATGACGGTTGTTTGCTCGGAGGTGGTTGTAGATTTGGAGGTGGATTAGTCAACAAAGAAACCCTTACCCTCCCGCATTTCAACCATTACGATATTGCAATTCTCCTATTGGTGCCAACTAGCTACTCACTTGCATTTCCACCGTTCCTAGGTAGGGTCCCCACGCAGGTGAGCCCAAGGCTAAAAGTTCAGTACCGTAGCCCACGAGGAGAGCCACGCGATGATGATATTCACCGAGACAAGGCCTTGCTCCACTGAGGTTGGTCAATTTCTCTCCAATATTTTGGCACCTAGTAATAGATCTACCCGTAGGTTAAGAGCAATGTTAAGCTTGTCCTCTAGTCAAAAACGATGTTTAATTCATGGCAACGATGATTTGTAGATCGGAAGTCTCCGTCGTTAATTGGCATTGGAGGATCCCCCGGCCGATCCCCAGCCTTACAAGCGAATGATCGTCAGGGTCCAGTTCTTTCTTTCAACACTATGGCCAGGGTTTGACTCAACCAGAAATAGTGATGGCATTCTCATGCTGAACTTTTCCCGAATTCTGAAAATTCTGCTGGGAATCCGCTTACAGTGAAGGTTATGCCACTATTACAAAAGGCTGGGTTTTTATTTCTGAAGAAAATGACGTCAACCTGCTGGAGTACTGTAACTTCGGTGGCTTACCTAAGTATTTGATTAGGTAATTGGATTTGTCTAGTGGAGTCTTTTGGTAAGGAGCGAAAGCTCCGGTTTACACATGCAAGATACATGCAAATTTAAAGATCCGGTGCCCTGTCCTCTCCTTAAGGTCAGGAAACTCCAACCTGTTTCCATCAACTTCCCGGTATCTGCCCCAATCGAAGAATACCCAAGAACCTCATTTATGTCATTTCATTTTGGCTCTGCTCTATGTGCATTGGGGGGGGGGGGGGGGGGGGGGGGGGGGGGGGGGGGCGCGGGGGGGGGGGGGGCGGGGGGGGGGGTGGGGGGCGGGG
>MU399822.1:132450-156086 GCA_022578945.1 Hypoxylon fuscum | reverse complement strand
CCCAAACCTTTTCCATCAAATCCCCCGTCACGCCCCCAAACCAACAAAAACCCATAACCAAATTTTTTTAATTTCTTTTTGGTTTTGCTCCCTTCCCCCCCCCCCCCCCCCCCCCCCAAGCCCCTTATGGTTTTAACAGGGGCAAACCAGACTTCTCATGGGTTACCTACCTAATCCGGTAATGGTGATCCGAACAAGCTCCTGCACCGAATCGTGAAGTGCCTCCCTAGCACGACAAGTTTGATAACATTATTGGCATGTTGTAGACCGCCTCATCCAACACCTCAAGGCGGATCTTTTAGTGCTGCAGAGAATCAGTCACGAGCCCCCTTTCTATTCGATTAAGAGAATCGGAGTACGGGGGTTGAAGCTGACGGGCCATGCGCATCGACGATTGTGCACATAGAAATCGATTGTCGGATATCCTGCGAGGGTATGCCGTACATGCGGTCAGATCCTATGGTGCCTTTGGGCCTCTCTCACCTTTACCTTACTGTCCCACTTGACGGTTTTGAGAAAGCAAGGCGCTTATTAGCATGAATTGAATCCCTTACAAGACTCTTTTAATATTACTAAACAATCATGCGTGGCCACAGCGATATGAAGTTATCGATTGGAGGTACGACGCAACAACACAAAAGGAGGGGCAGAGACTGAGCCAAGAGGAACATTTATACGGTGACGTCATACATATCTGAGAAAACGCAGTGTAATATGATTGGCTGTCGGATTACCACACAGGAAGCACACTTGGCCTTTTTAGCATTGGCCTTACTACCAGGTATCTCAGCTGCAGGTCGATTTGCTAGTAGGTTGTTTTTTCTCGTCACAACGTCTACCTATCTACTGCTACGCCTCGCAGGATTGTATGTGACGATGTTCCTTCGCCCATCGAACCATTTCATACCACCATTGCCGTCTTCGGAAGCGGTAGGCTACCACGAGAATACAGAGGGGAGTATCGAAAATTCTCTGCCGAAAACCCAGACACGTCGGCGTTATTAGCCTGCCATCAGGGTGACACTCACCAAGCAAGCTGGCACATCGGTTTTCTTCGACTCAACAAATCCCAAACTTATGTCGCTCGCTGCCTGCAACATTGTGCTGTAAGTATGTAGCACCCCGTGGTGTGTTGGGCTGCGAGATTTGCGTTCGGTGGTGAGCCAGACATGTGCTGGCTACTGTCACCTATTGTCACAGCTCGAACATGAATGGTGAGCTGGGCGGCATCAGATAGAGAAGAGATACCAACTCATCCTGTAGATCAGTCGCAAATGTAACCCATGACTAAGAGCCCATGTCGTGCTATATTGAGGTTGCCTTGCTTGTCTTGTCTCAGAGTCTTAGGTTACCATACTTATGCTTTACCTGTAAAGAGAAATAAGACAGTCACTTACCAAAGCTTCCGATTTGGCAGCTTTTGCACCCTGCATCTTGAGTCTGGTCACTTTCTGATATCCCTTCTCGGGAGATAACTCGAAAGGTGTCGGATGGAACAGGAGAAGCCCAAAGCAACAGTTCAGTTATGACGGGCCGATCCTCGTGCGACATACCAAGTCGGGTTCTCATCCAACCCACCCATCCAACTATGTACCTAACCTAAGACCTATTTATATTGGCGACATTGGCTATCAACGGATGGCAGCAGAGATCGACATGCTTAGTTTTTTTCTTCTTCACATGCAATTGGGTTCGCAATGGGACATTCCGGGATTCTGGGGACGGCATTTCTATCAATTCCCATGCTGCATCTTTTTTTCCCACGATCTGTGTTATGTCTTGCGCGCGCGCGCGGGTAAGCACTTGATCTCGTAGCCCGTCTAGTTTCAGCTCTAGTGGCTATTCATAGATAACCGACTGCCTGCTTAGGGTCTCCTATATTCCCTAAAGAAGGACTGTAGAACTGCCATCTTGGGGTACAGACTGCAAGTTACATGTCAGAAATGGAAACATAAGATGGCCTTGCATCAAGCACGAAGCACGACGGTAGGTATCGTGTCAAATTTCTAGTAATTCTTCCGGACTTCGTCCATGTAGGCTTTGTTTCTTCTACAGTGATTGCAACACAACAAGCGACAGCGGCACACGAATATTTTTTAATAACGCATTTTTCATCCTGAAAACGACACCTGTTGTTTAGAGTAGTCTTTATAAGTGGGCCTAGCTGTTCGTCAGTTGATTCAGACATGAATTTGACGACTTGCCTACATGTATGTAAGTACCAATCAACCAGCATACACGCACACATACGAGTATTGCGTGTACCAACACGGTACTTGTCGATTAAGAAGTGCTCTCGGATAACACCAGCCACTAATTATCTGTCACGACCGCTCTTGCACCCGCACATGCACGCGGCGCATGCCTAGCACCTAGCACTTGTCCAGGGAAGAGCCTTATAGGTAGGTGCATGTCCATAGGTACATGATATATGGTATGTATGTACCTGGTAATGGCCCCTAGCTGCCCATAGCGTACCTACTAAAAGGTATTGGACATTACCTGTCTGCCTGTATCTAGTGTAAAATTCTCGTTCTCGATCGCGATCGCCACTGGGGAGGTTCGAATCGCTGTTCCGCGTGGTGTTCCAAAACCTTATCCACAACACAGCCCAACCCAACTACTTCCATCGATTAAGAAAATCCTGTTCTTTCATTCCACTTTTTTCCCCATCTCTTGACGGCATTCCTCAAGATTGCCATTCATTTTCAGAAGTATTCTTGGTTTTGTCTCTTCCTGTCTTTTTCGATTCGACTAAGAAAGAAGGAAGGAAAAAAAAAGGAAAAAGAAGAAAATTTAGAAAGAATAACTTTACACCTACCTTAACTAACCTACCTTAACCTTACCTTGTTGTTACACCTCTTAAGTCCTTACCTACTACTTTACGCATACGCGCATAAAAAAAAAAGAGCCTTAACTATACACGGTTTATCTTTGGCGTTTCTGCCCCTCGTTTTCCGCCCCCTCGTTTCGATAGCTGACAACAACGACCCATTCCCATTCACCTTTCCTCCTCAACCTGTTTCTTCCTGATCGTCGTCCGAAATTTCACACACCCACCCCACCCTCCTCCAAACCCCCAAAAATTATCACAGCTCGCTATTCGCCATGGCCGAATTCGTGCGAGCCCAGATCTTCGGAACGACGTTCGAGATCACCTCCAGGTATGCCCCGGCTGTGAACAGTGTGAACAGCGCTGCCTACCTTGTTGGCCGGTATTAACGCCATTGTCAAATAGATACTCGGATTTGCAGCCCGTGGGCATGGGAGCCTTTGGCTTGGTCTGGTATGTTTCTGCCCATATACTAGGGAGCGCATTGGAATATACCTAGACATATCCATACTGACGATGGCCGCGCAGCTCCGCGAAAGATCAACTCACCAACCAGAATGTTGCCGTCAAGAAGATTATGAAGCCTTTCAGTACACCCGTCTTGGCCAAGAGAACATACCGAGAACTCAAGTTATTGAAGCATCTCAGACACGAGAATGTTGGTTGAACCAGTCCGATCCCTTAGTGACCAATATTGACGCTCGGTCCATCTCTAGGTCATCTCTCTCAGCGACATCTTCATCTCACCTCTTGAAGACATGTATGTGTACCATACTATACCAACATCTAGGTCCTATCACAATGCGCTAACATTTCTTACCAGCTACTTCGTCACAGAACTCCTCGGAACAGACCTACACCGACTACTCACCTCAAGACCCCTGGAGAAGCAGTTTATCCAATATTTCCTCTACCAAATCATGGTACGTACAGTTTTTCCATTTTTTTCTTTTATTCTTTTGCGCTAGATGAATTGTGACGAATAAAAGGCTAACGTATGCGACTTACTAGCGAGGTCTAAAGTACGTCCATTCTGCCGGCGTCGTCCACCGTGATCTTAAACCTAGTAATATCTTGGTCAACGAGAACTGCGACTTAAAGATTTGCGATTTCGGTCTGGCCCGAATTCAAGATCCTCAGATGACGGGATATGTCTCGACGAGATATTACCGCGCCCCCGAGATTATGCTCACTTGGCAAAAATACGACGTGGAAGTCGATATCTGGAGTGCTGGATGCATCTTCGCCGAGATGCTCGAGGGCAAGCCTCTATTCCCCGGAAAGGACCACGTCAACCAATTCTCCATCATCACCGAACTCCTCGGTACACCTCCCGACGATGTTATCAACACCATCGCTA
The DNA here is from genome assembly GCA_022578945.1 of Hypoxylon fuscum. Lineage (NCBI taxonomy): Eukaryota > Fungi > Ascomycota > Sordariomycetes > Xylariales > Hypoxylaceae > Hypoxylon > Hypoxylon fuscum. Next base: position 151,893 of record MU399822.1, on the reverse strand, counting down.
GCGAGAATGTGGGTTGACCCGTTTTCCCCTGTGTGGCGCTTTATACTAACTTAGGGGCCTATAGACCTTGAGATTCGTCAAGTCTCTACCAAAGCGGGAGCGACAACCGCTCAGGAACAAGTTCAAGAACGCTGATCCAGGAGGTCTGTAACCGAAAACCATTAGCCAAGCATTATTCTACCTGGATTGCGACTAACGCTTAGCAGCCATCGATCTACTAGAGCGAATGCTGGTATTTGATCCCAAGAAACGAATCACTGCCGCTGATGCGCTCGCCCACGAGTACCTCGCTCCGTACCACGATCCTACTGACGAGCCTGTCGCCGAGGAGAAATTCGACTGGAGTTTCAACGATGCTGACTTACCTGTGGACACGTGGAAGATCATGATGTGAGTATTTCTATAGTTCATGGATTGGCAACTTTCCCGTGGTATTCACACAAAAATGACGCCTGATGACTAACACAATCGAGGCAACAGGTACTCGGAGATTCTTGACTATCATAACGTGGAGTCTGGCGTGGCTGCTCCCGGTGAACATCAGTTTAACGGCCAGTAGAAGGTGTTGCAGAGTTTAGACCGATTCTGCGCATGTACAGCAACGATACCATGGTTAACGGTTATACGCATCCAACCCCAGACTTGATTCATGTCGCGGCGTTTTCGAGACAGGGCCACAGCTTAGTCTGCGTTTTGCAACGATTTTCCTTCAACGGGAGACGGAATATTTGTCATCAGCCAGGAACAGGATTAGGAACAGGAACACGAGAAAGACGGGAATACACGAGGATTTGCATTAAGCTGCTGATGGATAGTAACAGCAGCCAGGCCTACGCGGTGGTAATATAAGGCGTAAGAAACGACGAAACGCACGCTTTTTTAGGGATCTCGTCCTTTCTTGAAGAGCGGCCATTAGGAGGAGGGTGCTCAAAGGCTGATGGCACGAAAACAAAAATACAGCACTCAATCCTAACGCCCTAAGAATTGTTCAATCATCCATGGCGCAAGGAGTATATAGCCAGGAGCCAGCAAGCAGAGGGCCCCTGGCCAGAGACCGACCAGACTCTCATACAAGGTTCAATAGACTCAAGGCACGGGGGATGAAAAGATATGAAAATAATAGAAACCTTTTCGCTTCATAACCGTCGTCTTTTTGTGCGATGTCTATCTCAGTTGTCACATGCTGTCCTACTACGAGGTTCTAACCCCCCTTCTTTATTCGAAGGGATACTCTCCCAGGAAAGTTCGCAGAAGGTACATAGGGTAAGAATTATTACTCCATTAAATGCTCTCGGATGGAACAGCGCTGTGATGCGATTGGACTACTGTCGTTAGCTACTTATCAGGTAACAGCTCGGACCAGAATGTCGTTCATGACTGCCTACCTACTAACCTATGGGCGTTCGCATTCACTCGGAGCTGCCTCCGGACTTTCGCCGCTTTCGAAATTCGTCAGAGGTCTCCAAAAGATCACCGGCCGTGGGTAGCACAACTTCCACGTCCCAATCGGGAGAGTCGCGACGAGCATCTCTGGACTTCACGTCGGCACATTCTCCCTTATTCCTGAGCTCGTCGTACGGGTTTCAGAGACCAGGTACGTCAATGGGTTGAGGATTCTTTCGTGGTTAATAGACATCTTCGGAGGGCGAGGGGTGCAATAGATAGGTCTATGAGCTCTGGGAAAGCATGGCGAGAAGTTGTTACGGGTTTTGGTTGGGGAAAGTGTTTTGGGGGAGAAGTTTAAGAGAGAGAGAAGAGAGAGAGATGGCAACTCTATGTTGATCCTCGGGGTCTTTAGCCGGTGGTCTGTAGCCGAGTTATAATCCAGTTCCGAGCTCCGAAGATGCAGGCGGGATCGATGGCTTGGGGATAGCATGTATGCTATGATATGTAGTAGGGAATCTGAGTTACCGCGTTGTTGAGATAAGCATGTTAGAAGTTGGATATGGTTATATCGCAAAAGGTGTGGTTTCACAACACACTTGTATGGTGGTGATAGTTGTGGTATATAGCCTTCGCGACAAGTTATCGATGAGATCTAGAGAGAGAACTTCTTCGAGGCACCTGGTCAAGTTTAGATACCAAGCGACCATTTTTGAGTTCGGGTGCCGCTCACAACAATGGTCCCTTTTCTAATAGCTGCTAGATTAGTACCCGGGTCAGTGACGGCTAGTGAATCTCTGGTGTTGTATGCTTCTGCCTTCTTCTTATGTGCTTCTTTTCTCTTACGTCTCGGTAGCCCGTCCGTCGGAACGAGAAAGTAAGGAGTCAGGCATGGTGCCCTCCTATACCCGACGGGTACCCATCCACCCACTACGGCTCGCTGTCGTGTAGGGAGGTCGATCGTGTAGCACGAGTGCGACGCCATAGAATGGGAACTGAAACTTCTTCCGGCTTTGCCGTGTACACGTGGAAGAACGCGTACACGGCTAGTCAGTCTATTGCTGCTGTTTTGGGAAGATCTACCTCATGCTCCTGGATTATTAGAAGAGTGAGAGACTACCTGGTGTGTAAGTCCGCTAGGGGGTGCGGTTGTGGGCTTCTTTCGACTCCTGCTTGGGAGGTTTGTAGGCATTGGTCTATGAATGTAGCCTGTGACTCTAGGTAACAGGTGCCCGGTGCAAGACTAAAGATCCACAACCCGCGGACGTGTCGTCGGGCAGTCCCGAAGTCGATTTCTCAAAGCGGCGGGTTGCGAAGGATATCTCGGTGGATGGTTCTAGTTAAGCCTCAAGATTGCGGACCCTAGCGACGAAAACTTGGGTATAAAAACGGGCTTGATGTTTTTAGAACTAAACTACAAAGGAGTGAAAGTGGTTTGTTTATTTTGAAGTTGGTCACGAGAGGATGGGGAGGCTAAAGTCGGAGATCGACATCGAGGATGTGAGGTAGACTCGAAAAGAGGATACGCTTAGTCCTAACTAGCGGGGGGTTAGGAGCTAGCCTATCCAGATCGTCTAACTTGAACCTACAACAAGAGACATAGCCTTATAGTGTGTCATCTACATGTAGTTGAGGGTTGCATACATGGTATCAAACCGGTATTTCCCTAAGGGGGGTCTCACGATCTAACCCTCTCTCCCCCTGGTTGGCCGAAAGCAGCCCAACCACACCCGAGGCGACTTGTCGTTAAACCGATCGTAGACGACAGGTATGCATATGACAGACTCTCCTGGACATTAGGAAAGTCCGGCAAGCTGGTGTTTTTTCTCGAGACGTTAAATCGCCTAGGTGAGAAGGAAGAAAAGGGCATGGCCAGATCCGGCCCTTGGTGCTGTCTCTCGCACCCCCCTTTCCAATTACTGAACTACGCTAAAGTTGAGGAAGCTCCTAGTAGACCAAGAATTATGGTTGACGAAATTCCGTAATGTGATTGTCAATCTCTAATGTCTAGCTCAAGAGCTATGTGTGATAGAGTGGGGGAGAGGAAAGCTGGACTTTACGTGGACTTGGCTACATACCGCATGGGTGGTACCACATGGATGAAACCCAAAGGCCGTTACTGCTCCATTTACCCGCGTGTATGATAGTCGTATGGTATTGGACTTATATTAGTAACATAAACACGACAGAGTAGCTTGGTATACATCTAGGAGACGAATACATGACAAAAGCTATTAACCTAAACAAACCTATATTGCTCTATTGATACAGTGGTATGTGTGTGTACTCATGTAGTTTTTGAGTCTTGTATTAGTTGACACGTCTTGAATAATACATAGATTCCTCGCGTGGTTGTTAAAGGGGCGACAGCGAAAATGGTTGGACTCTCCTTGGGTTCAGTACCTACGGCATACTCGGGTATCCATATATGCCCGGGATACGGAAACAACCCGGATCATACATCTAAATAATCGGCGATGGGAACATACGAAAGCCTAAATACTTGGGAATAGTAACCGCGAGTAGGAATGACATAGCTAAATGAGGAGATCTGCACTCGAGTGCCTCGTTGATCTGGTAGTGACATCTCCATAACGTGATCGTTCCCATTTATCAGGCCGGAATACGTATGGCTTTAGGTACGTAGGTAGTTAATGGAGCTCTGCCAACTTAAACCTTGATTTAGGAAATGTACTAGACGTTATTTGCCGTTGTAAATGTGATACTTAGTAGTTAGAAGAAGGGATCTCCTTGAAGTCTCGGGGTGATATACTCGACTATTTCTAGCTTCGGGATTATCAGCTGTGGCCAGGTTCGACTGCTATTAGTTTCATAGGCGATATACGTTCGGTGGTGTATTAGGTCTACTTTAGTCTTTGGTCCTGGAAGAGCTAGATCTGATCTGAATTGCCTAGTTACCTATTTATGGTTGGCGACTCTTGGGTCAGACAAGTTGCAGGATGACTCTAAGCTGGTATGGTCCCTTGATGACGATCATGTTACCACTCACTACGTACCTTTTCAAAACGTAAGTGACGTTGCAACTCAGTGTATACATTTGAAGCTAGAGGAATCGTTATACACCAAATTAATTACTAGAAAACGGTGGCCCCCATATCATTGCTGATATCGAGCATCGAGAGACGGCCGAAGATACTGTCGAGATATGGTTTGAGGAAGATATCCTCAGAGGCGATGCTACTATGGCTTCCGGCTACAGCCATGGAAGTTGGGTTGATGCTGGTCGCAGTGGACGTTACTGGGGCGAATAGACTTATAGAACATCTCAAATGTAGTTCGGTTCGGCGATGCTGCTCTGTGGGGCAAGAGGAATCTGGACAGCGCATGGTGGCGTCAGATATGTTCCCCAGCCGTCGTCATCGCTTCCTTGTCGGGATTTGCCTGCAGTAACGAGTACGCCAGGAGGCTCTCCTACCACCGTATACGGATATTCACAGAGATCTTTTCCGGCACAAACTGGCTGACGATAGGAAGGGGTGATGTTTGTTAGAATGTCGATCATGAGCCTCACTTTAGGTCTACCCGTAAATCAGTTCCCGAGCCGTAGTTCGACGCAGTCAGGCACATGGAGTTGCAGAAATCCTCCATGCGGTTTGTCAGCGTCCATCATTTGCTTTCCTTAGTGGGTAGGGGTATGCGATGGAACCGTAGACGGGCCCTGCTGCACATGTTGCCCCTCCACGGATGGGATATTAAACTTATTCTAGTAGGTGATAGCGGTGAATTGCTCGTGGTTCCTGGAGTTGCAACCCTTATTAAATAGAAACTGCCGGACAAAAGAAACGGAGGACTCTGATTGATATTGGATTGCAAACACAACCACGTCGTGACCTTTCACCTTCCCGACCTGCCCACCTGGAATAATACATGTTGGTGTGCTGAACTGCATATGCTGCACTCCAGTTTTTTCCGTGCGACTCGTTTTCTTCCCCGACTATCCGTATTGGGCGACTTGCAGACGAACTCCCCTGCCAACTTACATGTGGCTGAAGTCTTTGCCTCTTTCACGTTTGCCTCCCTTGACGGCGTCGACAAATCATCTTGCCATCAATTGATCAGCTGCCAAAATAACCAATTCGAGCAATGGATCCCGAATGGGTCATGGGAACATCGCGGGAATCCGACAGGCTGACCTAGGTCGTGGCGATGCCGAGCTGTGCTTAGACTTAGAAAGGGACAACTCCGGTGCTTCCGTGCATCTTTAACGTCGGCTTCCAGAAGCTTTCTCAAACATGTCGCTACGACACAACCCTCTACGGGGCTGTTTCTGCCTTCTAGTTAAAGTGATCGTTTGCGGGGTTACATGCAGACTATGCTGAATTTATGTCATGGTTTGTGTGTAGATGCAACATCGTAAATACCATGGTTGCCGCGTTGCAATGAAGATGTGTGCGGTTGCTGTATCGATATTTGCTTTGAACGATCATCGATCTATCCACATACATAGTAGTGTTGTTGTCGATCTTCATCCGGCCTGTCAGTTTACTTTGAACCTAGCAGCTGCCTGGCTTTAGTCCAGTTGGGTACTTTTCGAATTGGACGAGGGAGGCGAGCCGCTTGGAACCGCCCGAAAACACAAAAATATAAAATCTCCTACGTCCAAACTTACACATCGACTGATATGTGATGATACATAGTACACACTCCCGCCAGCTTGGACCCTGGGCTTACCGAGCCCACGGTACACCCTCCCGTTGATGACGACAATGATCTATCGTCGTGGGGTTCCGTGCTCAGTGATCTATCCAAGGTAAGGATGACAAGAAGGATGGGGGCGCGGGGGCAAGCAGAAAACAATTGCCAATGAAGAGATATTTTCCGAGATGTCAGGTGCTGGTTTGATAGCCTAGATCGGTCAGTAGTCGTGTGTGATTTCTCTAGCAAGGTTGTAGAGAAGGCTAGTGCTGTCCAGCTGAAGATGGGCTTGGCTAAGAGCAGTTAGGATATGTATGTGACGGGCCATGTTTGTAGATCTTTTCGACGGATGTTAAGTTAGCTGCTATCAAATGTGCTCTAACACTCATTGTAGCTAGCTACATGGTATAGTAAGCTATTTTGTCATGGGTATATTATTAGTATGATGCTTTGCATTATGCCCGGCGTTCCATCTTGAAAATGATATGTACGAACGGAGAGTGGTGAAAAATCAGGAAGACAAGTCCATGGATGTTAAGTAAGAGTTAGGTGGAGAAGGAAGAAGTCCACATTTACATAGGTCCGTGGGCCGGCGTGGGTGGTACCTAGGCATCGGGCTGCATGCCGAGCATAGGTACACTAAGGCACATGGATCTAACAGAGTACCTCTAACTCACAGATGCACCAGGACTGTATGTAGTATGTATGTAGTTCCTAGCCTAAATCTTGCCAAGACTGGAGAAACCGGCCAATCATCCAGCATGACCCCGGTCACTCCGCGAACCTGAGTCTTCAACTTTTAGCGCACAATCCAATTGTTGCCCGTTAGGGGACCCGGTGGAGGAGTTATTGAACCTGGGGTCCATGTCTCAAGCCACCTGCGAATTCCATGTCAATAGGTGCGTCAGTATATTTGTTAGTGCAGTAGTTGCCTCCTGTTACGTACTCTGAATGACAATACTGTTTGTCAACGAATTTTTCGCTATTAATACATGTATGAATGAATACACCAAGACGGTACCTTGCATCTACACATACAAGTACATGAAGCCGTTATTTGGAGTACGTATCTGTATATGTAAACGCACATACATACATCAGGCTGTGGGGGATCACCAATAACGGAAAAATTCAGCTACTAGTACATACAAGGCGCAAGGGACCATGGCGCATCTGCGCATTTGCCCCGTTCCTTCATAAGGTAGACAACTCGTAACCATCGGCGTTGGTAGTGTGGTTATGTCTTCCCGAATGGGGTGGCCCACGCGACTGGATCACCCTTTCGATTTTAATAAGCGCTAATAACCAACTCGAGACGCTTGGGTACAGGTTCGCGGAAATAATACAACAGCATATGTAGATGTCGGTCTCATATGATCCAAGATCTGATGGCGGAACGGACAATAACTTCAGAGAGACTACCTACCTACTCACTTACGAGCCTCGACCATTCGTTCTCAACATGGCTTTGTATGATTATGATATAATAGTTTTTTTGAGGTCGAATTCGTGCTAGGAATTTCTAAACCGTTGTACTTGGAGCCACACTCACCAGGACGGAGTCCTAGGGCCGTCTTACCTCGCTTGTCAAAACCGTCACCCCATAAACAAGCCTAACGTCAATCGAACCTATCAATGCTCTCTAATTATTTGATGACCTTGCTCAGCTTGTGAATTTCTCAAGGGTTCGAAGAGGGGCATCTCCAAATTATATATTATGTCTTGCTTGAATAGAACGGATGACGAATCCCTCACCATGGTAGATGTCGATGCCGAGCAAGGAACGTATAGGCTACATCTACCTTACTTAACAGTGACGAAGAATGAGGCCTACGTGTACATGTTATATATTCTCCTGATTATCGTATCCAATACTACCCCTCCTGGAGTCCATAGACATATCAGGGTATATGCATCATGTGTACTCGTACATATAACGATCCTTGCGTCTTATTAGATGCAGGTGGCTTTCGTACAGGGAACGCACTCCACAGTTCGGGCGAGCCATGATCCATCAGCATCCTAGCATCTTTATTAACGTCTATTAAGAACTGAAAAGACCCCCACTTCCGGTCTCTCTCCTCCCACATCCTCATCCCATTCCCCGGGTTCTCAGTCGTTATTTTAGCAGTTCGATCCCTCCGCTGCTAGATCTCCTCTTTTCAGCCGCCTCACCCGATTAATCGTTAGTCAAAGCTCGCCAACTTATCCTCAATCGACTTTAACCGCTTGGTTTGCTGTTGCAGAACCGGTCAGACCCGGGACGTTTCGGGGCAACAGCATTCACGATTGCCATGCTGTATTTTCCATGATACATACCTAGATGTTGTCGGAGAGCAAGAGTGCATATGGTCGACGACTGTGATTATTGCCTAGTTGGTATGTGTGTTTCATATATGTCTGCCATCAGCTAGCTCCATGCTTTTCCCACGTTGTCCCACGTACCCTTCGACGATTTCGCGTGCGACTTAAGCGCAGTTTCGGCTTAAGTTCTGGTGCCGCATCGCTGTTAGGTTGCTTTCCCATACAACGCAGCATTTTCCCTCTTTTCCCCGACAATAACCCTCCCCGGTCCTCCTGTCCATAGGCGGACCACTCAAAACCCCTTGTTTAAATGCCATGTCTTCGCAACGACGTGCAACTCGAAGGCTTTTCAGGTCTGCAATGGAACATCATGTAGTTAGCTACCTAGGTACCTGAGTACCCTGGTTGGCTGTTGAATGATATGTAGATGACCATTGAGGTTTACCATATCAGGTTCTTCCGAGCTCACGTACCTACATGTGTTCCATTGCTCGTCGACTTACATATGTACGCGTATGTAGGTCTATACAGAGACCAACGTTGTTCGGTGCCGTCTGGTTAGGTAGTTCCAACTTCCAGTTCCTATCCTATCCAATCCATTCCTTTCCATTCGTTCGTTGCATATAGTGTGCTCCGCGTTGTTTTATACTAACTAATTGTCTTTCCCGTTTTTTGTTTATCGGCTTCCGTTGCCTCTATCAAGACTCAAGACTACCTACCTACTACTACTACTAGGTTAGATTCATGTCACTCAACTTCCTGCCTACCTATTATTTCAAGCACTCGCCTTATATACCATCCACCTATACCCAATTAGGTACCTATATGCATCCATATTTTAGTTCTTCAATGTCATACCCTTGCTCAATCCACTTATTTGCATTGCACTTTTTGAACCCCGCCTAGCCGCGCTAGCATCCTTGAGGTAACTACCATTACTTATGGGGATAGGCTTGCTAGGTGCCTGCCTGTACTTTTGTTTCTTAAAAGAGTCTTCCCGTTCCATGGGCAATTTACCGCAATGGGCGGCATTTACACACATCCATTTTGACTTTTCTACCCGTCCCTAGAACGTGGATAACGTGGATCCCCCTCCCAGACTAAAAGACCAGAAGACTAATCATATTTTTTCCTCTTATAGCCTTGGTACTAAGTCTTATGTTGCCCGGGTCTTTTAGTCCTTTAAGGTCCTCTTAGCTCGAATACTGCGTGCCCTTGTGCCCTTCTCGCATCGATCCATCTCAGCTCCGTTAGCCTTTATTCGCCTGACCTTGGTCTTATTTATGGTCTTATTTAACTCGGCGATCGATTTCCAGCAGCAAGATAGAGCACGCGGAATTCCTTGATTTGGCCGTTATGTGGTAACCGCAATATAGTGCCTTGGTTTGGGCGAGGTTGTATATTTCGAAGGGCGCTATCTACCTAATCGTTGCCGCCACCGGTTCCGTCGCAAACGAATTTACTCGGGAAACTAATTGTTTCTTATTTTGTTCGTCTCCCTTCTTTGCGCCTTGGGCTGTACATGTAGTAGTCAAGTCAGACTTGTTCCCCGGTTGCGACATAAACGGGACGAACGGATTGTGGTACCAACGACCCATCGGTCGGTTTGTTAGTCCAATACGTCCCGTCGGGTCCTCGAGAGTGGCCAAGCATTGCTGGCCAATTACTATTCAGCCCAAGGTATTACAGGAAGCCTCTCTCCACGAGGGGTGTGGCCCCTCGCCGCGAACGGCCCCTGGATTGCATCGCTACGACTCTCGCAAGATCATGACGCTTAATGAAATATGACTTCTGTTCTCCCCCCACCGCTCAGACACGTCAACCCATCCGTGCCTATCGTGAGATCGAGCCCAGTCATGACCCAAGTGCAGGAGCCAACGCCGCCTCAGATCGTCCAGCAGGAAGACGACCCGCAGCGTGGTCGCCGCCGGAGTCGGTCTATTGACAAGGATATCGATGGCAACGACAGCGACCAGGCCGGCGAAGGTGACACCAAGAATGGCAATTCATCCAACTCGGATGGACCTGTGAGAAAGCGGAGACGAAGTCGCAAAGGTCTTGATAAGAAATTTGAATGCCCTACCGAAGGATGCGGTAAGAGTTACTCGAGGGCCGAGCACCTGTGAGCTTTTGTCTTTTCTATCTACATGTAATTCCAATACCCGAACTTGCTCTACTAACTAAAATAAAATAAAAGTTACCGACATCAATTAAACCATTCGCCAAAACAGATTTATAGATGCGACTTTCAGGATTGTAAGCGCCAGTTCGTCCGACTCGACTTGTGCAACCGGCATAAGGATCGCCATACTGCGAAGGGGTCTGCGCTGAATAGAAAAGATTCTTTGATTAGCCAGGCTTCCCCCGTCGACAACGTAAGAGCTCCGTACCCTACGCCTAGTGCGATTTCTCCCGATTCCGATACGCTTGGGCCAAGTTATAATACTCAAGGACGCGGTGCTCACTATGAATACCAGTCACCAAAAGATACCATCAATACTCCGTATACCCCCATAGCAAATACGCCGCCGACGGGGTTTTCTCATGCCGGCCCTATAAATGGTGTTGATGGTTATATGCACCATGAGCCAGGCTATCCCGGTTCTCACCCTGCACGACACCCGCATCACTCACCGACCGGTCCTCCGCGACCGACGGTTCAAACTAATGTGAACGGTCCCTATGGAGTTTTATCGCCTGTGTCGACCCAGCATGGCAACTATCATGGCCACCTCACCAGCACTCCTCAAAGTGCCCCGACGATGCCATACGTAACTCAGCAGAATTTGACCCCTTTCACACTACCACCTTCAGACTTCACATCCACGTCCGCGGCTGGCATGCCGAGAGAATCGGGGCAAGCATACGCACCAAATAACTCCAACGACTATAGCGATCATTCGCATTCCCAGTCAAACGGCGAAATGGTACTTTTAGATCAGATGGCAACTCAAACCACTATCCCAGTTTTCGGCACTGACGGTGTTTTGAACAAGTCCCCATACGTTGCCATCCCGGAAGACTTTTTCGCCTATCTATTCAACACCAACGGCCCCGACGGTTCACCTCAGGTTGGCCATATGATGCCTCAAAACCAATATGCTAAGTGCGTATGAACCGTGAGTTGAAGAATATAGTGTTAAACTAATTTTTATAATTCAAGTTATGCGGAACAGCAATATAGCATGCCATACTACGGGACCGAGAATAATCTTGGCTATTTTCCACCGTCTAACCAACCACAACAGGTTATGGCCGTCACTAATCTACTTGACCCGAATCTTCCAGAGTCGCTTTTATCTGAAGAAAAGAGTCAGGAGATTTTTGATTTCATCAAGGAAAGATTCCACGAGAACGACCATGCGCCGGTCGAGCGCCAAAGGGAGAGCATTCTGGACGGCGACCGAAGCGATGAAAACCACATGCTGAGCCGTAAGATGATGCAACAGTACATAGTCTCCTACTGGATCCACTTCAGTGACCAAATACCCATTCTCCACAAGCCGACATTCTTGCCGGATAAGACGCCGAATTTATTGTTGATAGCCGTCATGGCAATAGGTGCTGCTTGCCTCGATAGGACACACGGGCCCAAGGTCATCCGAGCTGGGTCTCAACTTTCCAATTTTCTCGCCTGGCATCTGAGGTGGGAGATATTCATGGACGTGAACTGTCGTCCGCCGGCGAAAATCTGGGCCTTCCAGACCTTGCTATTATTAGAACTCTACGAGAAGATGTACTCGACGAGGGAGCTCCACGAACGAGCTCACATCCATCACGCGACGACGATCACATTGATGCGGAGGGGTAGATCACTTATTGGGAAGTCTGCGCTTGATTCCCCGCCGAACCCGCGAGACGAAAAGCTGAACGGTTCTCGGCATTCCTCTACGTCGGGACTTGCGCACACGCCGGACGAATGGTGGAATCACTGGATCACGACCGAGACTACGCGACGTGCGGCGTTTGCGGCATTTCTCATCGATTCGATCCATGCTACCATGTTTGGGCATTCAACGGTCATGGTAGCGCACGAGATGCGTCTACCCCTACCATGCGACGACACATTATGGAAGGCTACGAGTGGCGCCGAAGTGGGTAGAATCGAGGCGAACCTCATGTCGAATGGGATCAAGCCCATCTCATTCCTCGAAGGGCTGAAGCGGACTCTGGCAGGGCAGGAAGTACAGACGAATCCTTTCGGTCGCCAGATACTCATGGCGGGCTTGCTGAGTGTCAGTTGGCATATGAACCAACGTGATCTTCAAGTCAGTTCGCTCGGTGGCGGCGTTCAGCAAGCCCTCGGCGGTCGTGACAAATGGCGATCGACCCTTACCAAAGCGTTCGACTCGTGGAAGACAGACTTCGATAAGTCGTTGCAGCGTGCCGATACGATGGTCGACCCGTATAGCTACGATAAGCGGAACAATGCCAACGTGGTATTCGAAAGTCGAACCGTGCTGCATCACCTAGCACACATGGCAATGCACGTGGATATTGTCGACTGTCAGATTTTCGCACGCGCAAAACGTCTACTTGGTAGGGCGATTGGCTCACAGGATCTCAGTAGCGCACAGCGCAGGATGAAAGACCTCTGGGCACCCTCTGCGAAAGCCCGCGACGCTACGTTTTATGCTGCCAAGTTCCTATGCTCTGTGCTCCTCCCTGACGATGCAAATTCGCATGCGGACAACTATAGCCACCAGGCGGGCATTATTACATATCTAGCCAGAGACGATGTTCTACTAAACCGGCCGTGGGTGCTCTACTTTGCGGCATTAGTTGTGTGGTGCTATGGCTTCGCGCTAGAAGGACCTTGTGCGGGTGTTCCGATCCCGAATACCCCTCAGGAGAAGATGAGCCAGATGCGCGAGTACTTGTTGAGAGTTGGTTCGGTGGCGTCGCCGGAAGATCTAAAGGGTATGAGAGGCGTCAACAATAATAGTGCGCTACTCATCGTCCTCAGGGACTCATTCGAGTCGACGCGGTGGGAGTTACTTCACGAGGGAGCGACGTTGTTAAGTAATTGCATTCAGCTCAACAGCGGCGCAAGCTTGTAGCCAGCCCAGTGCATTGCAAACGCGCAAAAAAGCAATACGAAGCATATTTGAAGCACGATGAACGACGACCCGAAGGATGACTGACTGATATATGAGAGAGGAACGAGGAACGAGTCACGGAAGAGCGGTATCGAAAATTTTGTTTACGAGGCTTATATTATTATTCATCTACCAGAATATCTATCCGGGGAGGGGTTGATCTCGGTCATTGAAATTTTACTATTGTAACTAAAAAGCACGGTTTTGCTATATACCCCAACCACGACGCAATGTTGCCGCACAAACCACACGCACGGATTCGTGTGATGTTCGCTACTGTTCGAATCGTATATATATCTCGATTTACCAAAAACCTGGCAAGGTCATTTTCGAGCGTCTAGGGTTCCTTCGTGTTCTATTTTGCGGCTAGAAATGCCCGAGGACTTTGGGTGTGCCCCTGACCGAACGGCGAATTAGATTGGCTGGCTTGGAATCCTTCGGGAGTTAGTATGTATGTTAACGCCGACTTGAAGCATAGGACGGTTGAATTTATAATACTTCTGCCAAGACCACGATCCCTTCGCACCGAATCTAGCTTGTTGTAGACTACCGCCCATACAAGACCGGAGGTTGTCGGGAAGCGTGGGGGGTTCTAATACCCCCCATATTATAGGTACGTTCCGCACTTAACGTAGACTACTTGCTTGTTAGTCTCGTTATTAGTGCATCGAGGCCACGATGAATCCGGAGGAGGGTCTGATCGATGATACGCTTACCTATCGTGGGTAGTGTACGGAAGTTTTTCCATTGCTCATTGAGAAAGCGTAGCGTGGCTGCAAAAAGCATCCTGCCGCTCAGCTAGCATTAGTATGATTGGGTGGTTTCTTCCTTAGCTCACGAAGTCATCCAGAGTTGTAGGAAGCTTAGGTGATATTCGTGAAGTGAATAAATGAAGTTCCGGACTTTCAAAAACCAAAAACCCAACAAGGGAAATAGCGCATTGCTTATTCATACATGTATGCGGCAGCCATTACCTACCAGCACCTACCTATGTTGTATTTGGCAAGTGGTCGCTACCATATTAACTCCGAAAATGCTTACACTTAATCCCGAGGTAGGAACCACAGACCATTATGAGAACCAAACCAAACCAAGTTACTTTTGTTACCATCCATTGTTCAAACTCTCCACCCCTCTACATGTAGTTCCCCTCCAGTTCCCCTCCTCCAACACCCATATGCTTCATTGACAGGTCAAGTTCAAGTCAAGTCGAACTGCCGGCCCTCCGCCTCCGTCGGTCAGCAGCTGTGACCTCATCTTGCACTACAACGAACCATCACCACGACATCATATTAGGAGGGTGAGAGGTGAAACCTCTCCCTTCCATTAAAAGAGAGAGAGAGTAACAATATGGTCCTCTTAACAGAACTACCACCCGAGATCGTGCAGCATGTCTTGGGCTATGTTGACCCGCCTGACTTGGCATGGATCCCCCGCATTTGCAAGAGTTTCTATCATACAGTGAAGGGCAACACTTCGCTCTACAGAGTAGTCTACCTTAACAATTTCGATAAGCCTCCGACCAAAGCTAGCGTAAATTGGGAGCAAGCTGTCAAAGATGCCGTCCGCTTACAAGTTATATGTCGTCGGGATCGTATCCAAGACAAGGTGCGATGCCCGTTTGCGAGAAGCTATTCGTAGCTAGCCTCGCTTGCTTACACCTACCTATCTACCTAATCTACCTAACAGATGATATAAAATCGCTGAATTCCTAACTTTAATGCTGTCGCAGAAGAACGAACTACCTTTCGTATATTCAACCGTCAAGTCTTTTCTCCAGAATGCGGCGACTGATACCGAGCGAGTGCGTTCGACGACGCATCCGACTTCTCGTAACGCCGAACTCCTGAGCGACATCTTCGAGAAGGAAAGTAATCAATCGGCCTTCTTGTGTCGGTCTGCCATTTACGAGCGCGCTCGCCGAGAGTGCAACAGCGAGCAGGGACTTGCAGCGCAACCGCGAACAGAACACCAACAGAGCGCACAGTTGCATTGTCTATACGGGGTGCCTCTAATGTATGCGCACCCGGAATCCCATCGGACGCGACGCAGCAAGATGAGCCCGTACGCATGCTCCAAAGTCTACGATCTCAGGCAGTACACCGAGAATACGAAATGGGGTCCGTTCATGGACGACGACACGGATCGCGTGGATTGGGAGAAGGTCGAGGCCATCATGATTGTCATCGGAGCCAACCTTCGCAAGCTCGGCCTCACCAAGTTCCCCGTGTGCAAGAACTTCTGGGAGTCGCCGTTCGCGGGCACGTGGCCGCAGAGCTATAAGCCGCTCCCCGTCGTGCGCGAGCCGGAGCCCATCGAGCTGCAGGACCCGTACGGTATCACTGGGACCTGGCTGCGTGTCGTCTGCTTCCTGGATTATACGGACTTCTTCGCGTACAACTTCACGTCCGAGGACCATCCACCGGCGCATATCCCGCGGCCGGCCATCGACGTAGGAGAGGCAACGCGACTGATCCTGATGAAGATCCGCGTGACCAAAGTGGAGGCGCCGGGACCAGACGACGGGCAGGAGCTGCCGGTATGCCACTTCGAGGGCGTTTCACGGTCCCTGGACGACAGCTACGACGAAAACGCCAACTCCGACTTGAGAGGTATGAGAGGTGCGTTCCTTGCCACGGGGCTGTGCATGGTGTCTGTGACGTGCTAACGAGAATGCTGGCGCTCAACAGGCTCGGTGCGCCTAACGCGCGAGGGCGAGGTCCGCTGGACGACCTTCTCGGTTTTTAGCGGCGTCGAGAGATGGCGCAGCGAGAGCGTGCAGATTGGCGGCGTGAAGAGCGCAAAAGGGGTGCTGGGGAACTGGTTCGACAAGTAAGTAGTATTATTCTGATATGGCAGCCTATGGGTCCGAATTGTACCATATGCATAGGTATCTAATACTAAACAATGCGACTAGGGACTTCGACCCACGCGGGCCGGCGGGCCCGACGGCGTTCTGGAAGGTCTCGGATAGGGTGACGGAGTCGGGCGGATATAGGGCGCTCATGCACGATTTCCTGCCCCTGATCCAAGACCAGCTCGACGAGACGACGGACGAGTACGAGCCCGAGCAATTCGGAGACGAAGGGGACGAAGACGAGGCCGGGCTGGAGCTGGAGATTACGGGGATCTCGTGGGTTACGTGGTCAGACGACTAGTTGTCCTCTCATACATACTCTTCTCCGGATGTCTCTTCCTCTTACTAAAGGCCAAGGTCGAAATACATACGTCGACTGCGGAGTTTACGATGGTTGGGGTTTGCTATGGGTTTGGAAGGGGGTCATACACGCTTTTGCTATTTGCTGCTATTTTTGTGTTTGCTTTTGCTTTGATTGTATTCTATGAGTTATGCTACTGTACCTACCTACCTAACCTTATGCGCCCATGAAATACAAACGCAACAATGGTTACAGTAAAGGTCTAGGTATGAGACAGAGAATCAACGAGTTGGTGACAATTGATACCTCCGAAAGCTGTATTAGATCATGTAATACAAGCTAGGTACTATCATTCATGTTATCATAATATGTGCCTTCCCGTCATGATGCCTTCCATGCTATTTTCAGAATTGACATGAGTTTGCGGTAATCTGCATTGTACCTAAGTACCCTGTAAGATAGTGGGGCCATGGACCCTAGTTGTGGCTCGAGCTCTTTCATTTTACGTCAACCTCGGCATCTGTAAACTTGGACCGGAACATTACTTTTCAAACAAAACATTCTGGTCAAGAATATTTCACAGTTCTTAACATGATCACACCTTAACAATTAATTCCTTAAACACGTCAAATAGCCAGGATGGAATTCATCGAAGCCCTTCGGGCGACGTTTGACGACCAAAAACCTTCGCTGTTTGAGCTTCTTTCCGAACAGCAGCTCAACTCACTTCTACCGCCAACTCTGCGTTACCTTCTAACTGTCGCGACCCACCGTTACCCTCGTTATCTATTACGCCCCCTAAATTCATTCGATGAGCTCTACGCCATAGCCATGCTCCTCATCGAGCGCCACTACCTACGCACGCGCGGTGGTAGCTTCACCGAGCACTTCTACGGCCTGAAGCGAGAAAAGGCATTGCAGACCGAGATTCCACGCACTGCTCTTCGAGCTCCGGATTTGGTGCGCGAGACCCTGAAGCTCAGCGAGAAGGACATCTGGAAGAACCTGGCCGTCATGGTCGGGTTGCCGTACCTGAAGCGGAAGCTGGACGAGAGCCACGAGATCGAAGCTCCGCGAGCCCTCCTCGGCGCAAACTACACGCGCATGCCCCCGAACCCGACCTTCAAGCAGCGGATTATGCATTACTACAAGTGGTTTATTCGGAATGTCTACCCGAGCGTGCACGCCGCCTACTATTTCAGCATAATCGCCTTCAATCTGGCCTACTTGTTCGACAGTACCAAGTACCATAACCCCTTCATGTGGCTCATCGGCACGAGGATACGCAGAATGAACGCTGCCGATTTCCAGGCAATCGACGCCCTGGGCAAGCCAAAGGCAGGCCACCCGCCTTCTACCACCAGTTTCTTCAACCCGAGAACGATGGGCCCCAAGTTGTTGGGCAGTTTGTCGTATCTGTTACCCGCGAGCATATTCGCCTTGAAGTTCCTCGAATGGTGGTACGCGTCCGACTTCGCGAAGCAGCTCACGAGAAAGGCCGCCGAAAACCTCGAGTTGCCACCGCCCGTCGTCTCTGGTTTGTCTACGCTGGGAGCGAAGGCGCCGCAGAAGAAGGGCGCAAGGGATCTTGAGAAAGGAGAGGAGCAACAGGACAAGGTGCCGTTGGCAGAGAACGCGCCAATCGCCACCCCGTCGCTACTCCCCATCTTCACCGTGCGTGCGCCGGAAGATTCCGAGCTATGCCCCATCTGCGAGGATGAGATCACGACAGCGACCGCCTGCCAGACGGGCGTGGTGTACTGCTATGCCTGCATACACAAGTGGCTCGAGGGCAACCATCCGAGACAAGAAGAGTTCATGGCCGATAGGGAGGGCAAGTGGGAGAGCGGACATGGCAGGTGTGCCGTGACGGGACGCCGGGTCCTCGGTGGCACGGAAGGGTTAAGACGTATCATGGTTTAATGGAGATTCTGGATCAGGGTTATATTGCATCTGCATGTGCATCTTGGGTCAGGCACTGGCGTTATGGGGGTGTAGGATCTAAAAAAAGATTCGTGTTAAGGGAGCATCGCGGCGCCAATGCCATGTGGCATGCCTTTTTCTCGACCCTAATAACGACTGTAATTTTCTCAGGTCGATTATGGCGAGACATTCCGTCCAGATCAGTCTATTCTATCGTTGTAGCTCACGGTCGTCGACTAGAGATATTAAAACGACTAGCCTCGTCTACTGGGCCTATGACCGGCAACCATGAAAGGGGTACCAAATCATCTACGAAGCTCTATAACAAGATACCAGGTGCAATGATGCAAACAGGCACTTCAGATGATAATGGACCGATTCAGAGGTCTAGGCTTAGTTCCTTTACCGACAGGGAAAGTTATAGCTAAGGGAAACCGTTCCATAAATAGCATCAAGCACCAGGGTGAGATCTAGACCCAGGTGCCAAAATAAACTCAACGTCTATATTATAGATAAACTCGCGTCGGCACGGGCCTAGTCTAAACTTCGTCAACCGATCCAAAATTGCAATTGTCGAACTGTTCATTAACGGAATCCGGGGCGCTTCCATTGGCAAGCTAGAGGACAGCTTCCAGACGTACGACCTAGAAATCTCGCCTATCGCAAATTAATGCTGACGTCTGGACTGAGCGAGGCAGTCTAGACCTACGCTATCGGTGGTATTATCCGGGACGCCGGGTGGTTCGGTATGGGCAGCGGGACCAGTGCGACTTAACTGCATCAGGCGTCGGTTCCGGGGGGGGGGGGGGGGGGGGCGCGCCCAAAAACCCCGTTGCTGGTTAATATGGATAAAAAAACCCAACCCAACAATTTCGCTGGCGGCGGCCCCCAATGCGCAAATACCCAAGAAACCCAAACAA
>MU399822.1:0-132440 GCA_022578945.1 Hypoxylon fuscum | reverse complement strand
CCCGCCCCCCCCCCCCCCCCCGGCCCCCCCCCGCCCCCCCCCCCCCCCCCCCCCCCCCCCCCCCCCCCCCCCCCCCCCCCCCCCCCCCCCCCCCCCCCCCGCTCCCAAAAACCGCGTAGCTGGTTAATATGGATAAATATACCCAACCCAGCTCTTTCGCTGGCTGCGGCCCCCTATGCGAGATGACCCAAGCTACGCTACCATTAGCTGCGATAGTGGCGCTGCAAACGGAACGTACGTATGTACGTACGCTTCGGTGCCTCTGGTGATGTCGTCTAGACACAGCATAGCGAAAGGGGCCCGGCAGGGCGATGGACCACGGGCTAGAGCCTTGGGGCTCGCTCCTTGCAGGGCGTCGGCGGCGTTCGAGATTGGGTTCGCTAGGAATTGCTGCATGGTGCAGGTTTGGGCTGTCGAAAACATCTCATGTGATGGAATACGTCGAACGAGTCGCCTCGTCGTCTATAAAGACTGGGCCGTCCGCATCTGGAGGCTGTTATCTAACGGATGGTTTTTTCTTCGCCACAGCCAACAACTTATATATTATTTGTGTAATCTAACGATCGAACCTTTTGAATTCACCATCGTCTTCTTCTCCGTCCTCGTTATTCCGTATTTGACTTGATCCAAGCCCCGAAAGCTATTAGACAAGAACAGAACCCCCTACAGCCACAATGCGTCCCGCCATCCTCCTCTCCTCCTCGCTCCTGGGCCTCGCCGCCGCGGCGCCCACCAGCACGCCCCATCTCCACGCGCGGGACGCGCCGTCGCCGCCGCCGCGCGTGGTGTCGGTGTCGTACTCGGGCAACGGGTGCCCGTCGGCGGCGCCGGCGGTGGACCGCACGGGCGGCTTCGACGACCCGGCGCTGCGGCTCAACGCCTTCGAGGCGCGGTCCACCACGATCGCGGATTCCTCCGTCAACTGCCAGGCGCACCTCGCCATCGCCGGCGCCGCCGCCGGCTGGCAGGTCGGCGTCCGCGACGTCGCCGTGCGCGGCCACCTGGAGCTGGACCCCGGCGCCAGCCTGGATTACTACGTCACGAGCTTCTGGAGCGAGGACGCGGGGCGCACGGTGCGTTGTTATCCCCCCTACCCCCTATCCCTCTCCCCCTTTTCTTAGCCTTCTGCCTCTCCCCCGCGTCTCACCCCTGACGCTACGTGTATGCATGCATCATGAAACTAATCATCTGCGGGTGCAGGTCACGATCCGGGGCAGCCTCGCCAACGGCGGCGGCGGGCGCCTGAGCCAGGACGTGACGGCGCACAGCACGGTGCCCGACGCCCAGGTCGTGTACTCGCCGTGCGTCGGCGCCCAGGGCACCGTCGGCCTGCTCAACGTCAACTTCCGCGTCGCCCTGCAGGCCGACGGCGCCCAGTACGGCTACTTCGGCAAGGACGGCGACACTACCGCTTCCGAGAACTGGAGCTACGTCTGGCGCCGGTGCTAGATGGCTTTTTTCTTCTTCTTTGTCGTCTTTTCTGACTATTCGCTATACGTCAAGATGTCAAGAGGTCTGATTACGTTGGGTGCATGAAGGATGGGATGATCGGATGGGATACCTTACTGCGGCATGTTGGTTGGTTATTTGGTTGGAAAACTTTTCGTCCCCTTTATTGGTATGGGCTGGATGGATGGATTGGTTTTGTTAATGTTACATATTTGGATTACAGCACAGGGTTACAAAAAGCTTGATAGAATTTATCGACTTACACTTCAAACAACTTTGTCGGTCATCTTACGCTTTTCAATGTCCTGGGACATTTCGTAGGCCTATGTACCTAGGTATTAGCAAAGACGAGACAAACTTGCTAGTAGGGACTCGACGAACAGTACGGCAATGGGCATAGAACTAACAGCACTCTTAGCTTTGACTATGTCACATTTCATTGCCGGTCGACTACAGTAGAAGCATGATTAATTATACTACACAATAACTATAGTTAAACTAATAGGCCACTCTCGACAGCGTGTTCTCTCAACAGCATAACCATTTTCACGTCCATGGTGACCAAAGCGAATACCACAACGATCAAGGTAAAGTCCATGTCTTCCTAAGTGAACTCAGTACGTGGTTCCCCTAATGGCTCAGGCGGCCCAGGCCTCTAGTGCTTAGCCACTTTCGCTTGCGAGATCAGCTTTCGACCAATTTGAATAGTCTCGTCCATGCCTTGCTGCCTCAACCAGAATCTGAAGTGATGTTAGTAAGTTGTATTAAATGGCCCAACTGGCGTGAATCCACTTACAATTGCTCAGGAGTTCCACCACCTAGAGTAGATATCTTCCGGGCCTCTTCTTCCAGAGACTCGAGGGTAATCTTTTCACCAGCCGCAGGCGTAGGAGGCAGAGGTTTCTCCGTGACTTCGGATCCCAAGCTCTCCTCCAACAGCTGCTTCCTCATAGAGAAGCGCTCGGCCCTCTCCTTCTGCAGACCCGGGCTATCGATCTGGTCCAATACGTAACGAACGGTGAACTGTGCAGCTAGGTACAGGTGCTCGGAGAGAAGTATGCTCAACAGCAAGCCCCAAGCAACGATATTCGACGGGTCGCCGCCGGGTCCCTCGGAATCACCGCTGAACAGGTACACGATGGCCGAGCTCACAAGACTTCCGAACCAAGATAGGAACCCTAGCGCATTAAGCCACGGACCAATCGAGTCGGCTCTCCAAGGGATGGGTCTCTGACTATTGGTCGCGATCTTCATAGCGTCTGATCGAAGCTCAATCCAGTTGTTGATCAAGAATGAAAGAGGTGTGAGTGGCCAGATGGCCGAGAAGAGTGACAAGTAGCCAAATTGAACGACCATCTCTCGGTAGTCTCCGGTAACATCATATACGTCCAGTTTGGCCTCTTCCCGAACCCTTTTAAGAAAAGCGTGCTCCTCCGGGACGTCATTAGTTGCTACGGCTTTGCCCTTAGATTGAACCTTCTCAACCTCTTTGAATGCCTTGCGCTTCACATAGGGAACGATAACTTCCAGCGCAAAATTGACAACCTGAGCCGTCACCGTGAAGTAGATCATCTGCTTCTTCAAACGGTCAGGATTGATTTGGAAGCCTTGAGTAGCGATCGACTTTTCGCTAGTGAACTTCTCGGCTGTAACTCTCCAAATGTCGAGATACGGAACTAGAAGGTTGCCAAAAGGCATATAGACGAATGCACTGAGGAAAAGGGGAGTATAAGACGTGATGAAGTTTATAATGAATATCTTCCGGACCAAAGACTCATGGTGAGCTGCAAATGTGTTAGTGGCACAAAGTTGACGAAGTCTCTGGGATTGTTTACATACCATCGCTTGTCTCGTAGTTTTCCCACTGGGTAAGTTTCTCTGCAAAATCACTGAGAATGGTAGAGAGAGTTGGCAGCACTCCTGTAAGGATGATTGTTGGTGTGAATGTCTATATAATTGTTAGTGTCATATGCCATCTAGCTCCTGAACGGCCTACTTACCAGGTACGATTTGAACGGCCCGTTGTAGATTTCCCCAAGGAAAATCTCGATTGAAAAGCAGAAGACATAGAGAGCCCCGAGAATTGCCAAGCAGCCGAGTGCAAAAGGTATCTGCAGCATTTGGGTTTGTAATCTCTTGGTCGGCGGGTAGACCTTTACCGCCTCACCAGTTACCGGATCCGCCGCCTCATGATCCCATTTAAATTGTGATCGGGGGCGCTGAATACGGGATACGCCACGAACACCCCATTGCACGGCGAGATCGACCTCCCTCTTCTTCCACCACTCGAAGAAGACGACGGACCAGAGAGAGTTTACGAAAGCGTAGAACCACGAATAACGGCCCAGCATAAGCCAAGCACCAGCTCCAAATGCGGCCGGGAAAAGGAGAAATGCGAAATACGCCTGCACAAACGCAAAGTAAAAGGCGACGCTCTCGCCGAATCTGTCGCGGATCTGGTCAAGGTCCTTCTCGCTAAGAAAGTACTTGCTGCTCCATTCCTTGATCCATTGGCGGTTGAAAGCGTGGTTGTGAAGCGGGAAGATGGAAGTGACGTATTTCCACTGTCCGACGTTAGGCGTGATGCCAGCACCGCCTTCGTTCTTGGGCTTCGTTATGAGGAGGTACACGGTACGTAGTCTCTCGGCCTCGCTGGTAGGTTGGTTGGCGAATTCTTTGCCTAAGTCCTTTTCCGGGGCGGTGATTCGCACACCATACAACCAATCCTGGACACGTTCGCGGTAGATTTGATTGGATAGGTATCTCTCCGAGGCTACCTTGACGAAGACTAGGACGGAGGATTCGTCACCACTTCGAACTTCAGAAGCCAACCCGACTCTAGTGAGGGCTTCTACCAGCTGGACAAAACCAGCCTCCGCCTCGGCTCCGTCATTGGGAATCTTGTAGTGAATCACATAGTCGACGTCCATGTTGGTTTTAAGCTCGGGGCGATCGCCATCGGAGGCGTAGAGAGAGCTTAGGCTCGACATGGCCTAATCCTCACTCTCGAGAACTATCACGATTGGGCTCAATGGTAGTATTTTGAAGTTTTAGGTAGGTTAGGTAGGTATACTGGTGTCCACGTGCCAATGGACTTCGGTAGATGGAATGTTACCCTGTCCCGTAGAAAGGGGAAAATGAGAGAAGCAAAACAAATACTTTGTTGGCATAAGCTTAGAGTACTAGAAAACAAATGAGAATATTAGACTAGAGTCATTAAGTTATCTATTAATAACGGTGTGCTACAGAAGTGAGGCAAGGAGGTAGCTCAGGAAGTCAATATCCAGGAAAGTTGGCCATGGAATGAACGAAATCAAGAAGTATGAACGTCATCCCGCTACTAAAAAGGTACCTAGCAACCTACGATTGGGACCACCTGGATCAATGACATCCCACTACAAATGGCCCGTGCAGACCCTGTATCTAGCCGTTAGTGTTAAGGTTCAGGTTGTTATTTTTCTGGATCTGAAAACCCCGCCAATCTCTAATGATGTGCGCTGTAAATTACCCCAAGAGTCTGCTAATGACACCTGCAATCCCTGTAGCAGCAGCACTGAAAGCTGCTGGTACCGTGCTGGGGGGCCCTGCTCTCGTCGCATTTTGCGGCGTCAAGCTCCATCGTCTTCCCAACTTCAAAAGGGACCTCGAGCCACGAGCTTAATCATGTGGAAAGCTATCCCCCCTCTCACCATTTGTCTGGTAAATGGCAATGTCTATCACGTAGCTTCGACTGCTGCTTCGTAAGCCTAGTCGAGCAGGCTGGCAATATTTATAATCGCAGGCGTCTCTCGTCAACGACACGAGGAAAAGGAACCACACCGCACTTACGTCATAGGGCAGCAGAGCTACGAGCAACGTACATACAACCATGGGCCTGCTCGTCAAGCTGGGCCTGCGCCGGCCCATGAAATGGGAACGACCAACGCTTTTAGACTGGTTCTTGGACTCCCCCCTGCAGGCGCTCGCATACTCCTTATACCTGATCGTGCTGTGGCTGCGCGGCAACCCGGTGAAGCCGCCGCGGCACAAGCAGCCCATCAAGATCGTGCTGCTGTCGGACACGCACGAGTCCATCGTACCGCGCGTGCCCGACGGCGACCTGCTGATCCACTGCGGCGACCTGGTCAACGACGGCGCCGCCGCCTCCATCCAGACGCAGATCGACTGGCTGGCCTCGCTGCCGCACCAGCACAAGGTCGCCATCGCCGGGAACCACGACAGCTGGTTCGATATCAACGCGCGGAGGGAGGAGGATACGCTGGGCCACAAGACCGTCAATATGAAGGGCATACACTATCTCGAGCGCCAGAGCATCACGCTGGCGTTCAAGGGCGGCCGCAAGTTGAATATTTACGGCGCCCCTGATATTCCGCAGTGTGGGGGCCCTGATAATGCGTTCCAATATACGGCGCAGCAAAACCCCTGGCATGGCACCGTGCCTGTAGATACTGATGTTCTGGTGACGCACACTCCGCCGGTAAGTACTTAGTTCCCCTGAAGCGCCCACCGAAACAACCGCAGCTGAACAGGATGCTGTAGCAACACCATCTCGACAACATTGGCGTCGGCTGCCCGAACCTACTGCAGGAAATATGGCGCAAGAAGCCGAAGCTGCACGTGTTCGGGCACGTCCACTGGGGCCGGGGCATGCAGCCCATCTTCTGGGACGAGTGCCAGCGGTCCTACGAGAAGGTCATGTCCCGGCCGAAGCGAGGGCCGATCCACGACTTTTTACCGAATTCTGGCTGGTTGAATGCGTGGAAGGTCTTGTGGTATGGCTACGTAAGCATACTATGGCATTGGTTCATGCTGGGCGGCGCTGCGGAGGGGAGCCTCATGATCAATGCCGCGATGCAGCATGGGACGTCCGGGAAGTTGACTAAGAAGTCCCCTTTTACGATTGAAATTTGAGACAGGAGAAATATTCGAAAAAATATGCTAGAGTTCACGATATAGCTTAGAAAACAGCAAATACTGATGTGTAAATATAGGTAAGAAATAAATCTAACGCGAATGACAACCTTAGTAGATGCTGTATTCCCAATGCATGCTGGCAGAGTATCCCCTGAATTCTGGTCGTTTCTACCACCGGAGTTTCTATAGCGATATATTGCGCCGATAGTCTAAATTTCAATGTTAGGTATATGGCTATGCGTATCCATCCACCTATGAAGTGAAAACGATACGAAAGAGGTTGGCAAAATAATGATTGAATGCAGACACTAAAGGGACATCATGGAACGAGATATTGAGAATGGTACGTTGCTTCATATATTCGCTATCCTCATCCTCATGGTCATCATCATCATATGCTCGCCCTTGCCCCTTAGGTATGCCAAAATGCACTCCTCCATCCATATCCCCAGAACGAACGCCTACTACTCCTTCAACTCCACACCGCGCCATGGTGTTGCATAATAACACGCACAAAAGAAAGAACAATATGAAAAAGACGAAACATAAGAAAGCAAAAAGCAACCGCCCGGATACAATAGGAGAATACAGGAAATACGTTTAGAAAACAACCATCGCCCCGAACACGCCGAACCACAGCGCCACGCCCAAGCCCAGCATGTGCGACACCGCCGCTGTTGCGCTGCGCCGCGCAGCACCGGCAACCAAGGGCATGACGTTGCTGGGCGCTGGTTTCAGGCCAGGGGGAGCGGTCAAGGCAGCGGTCCCGACAGCCGGGGCGGTAGCGTTGTTGACGACGGGGACCACGGTCTGCACGGTGACGGCGGTGACGGCGACCTCGGGGGTGGCCACGGCCACGGCCGCGGGCACCGTGAGCGTGACGGTGCTCTCGCCCGCGGGGCCGCAGGCATGGCAGGTCTCGGTGCACGTCTCCATGGGGATATAGATCGGCGCGGCCGACGCAGGGGTGGTGGTCGTGTAGGGCGGGTTGGTGTGGGCGGGCTTGGACTTGGACTTGGTGCAGCCGCACTCTTCGTACGTCATTGTGGTGACGTACTCGGCCTCGACCAAGGTCGCTGGGTTGGTCGAGCATACCGTGGTATAGGTTACGGTGATGGCGGTTGTCACTATCATGGGGATGTCTATCGGGTATAGGCCCATTGCAGGGGCACCCGGGGGCATGGACATGGCGGCTAGGTCTCTGTTCACCAAGCTATTGCCGGTCTCGGTAGGATGTGCCATGCTGAGCGTGATGGTCCGGGTATTGGTCGGAGCTACGCCGGTTGGAGCAGCTGTTGAGGTCGTGTTAGGGATCAAGGAAGTGCTTGCAGATGTAGTGTTTGCTGGAGGGGCCGGGGTCGTCATGTTGGTCAGTGGCGCGTATTGGTAAACATCGATGAAGTTAATATCCCAATACCTGTCCCGGCATTAGCTACCTACTTCAACCAACTGTTTCTCGGTTTGAGACTACTTACGCCTCCGAAAAGCTATCAGGGTTTCCAGCCACGAATTCCTCGCACGTAGGGGCAAGCTGGTTGCATTGATCAGTTTTTCCCCAGACATTTCCTGCGTAATCGCCACAGAAGTTCTACAAGTGTCTGTAAGTCGATGATGTTCTAGTACCCAAGTGATATCGACTTACAATATTGAGCACAAGACTTAGGTTGAAGAAATAAGTATCGGGACTGCAAGAAGAACCGCCAAAGACCGCTTGTGGAGGCCCCCAAGTCGAGGGATCAGGCCCGTCGACATGAGCATAGACAATGTTGTCGGGGATAGTAGAGCGCGGGAAATGCCATAATTTCAGGTCTTCTGAATCCCACTCTAAAGCGTATACCCCACCACCTTCGGTGTTAAATCCATCGCCATATGAGGTCGTATCAGAACTTGTAGACGCATAGTTGCAGCCAATGTTTCCCGGCTGACGGATACTTGTTAGCATCGTAGCTTTTCAGGAGTAATATGTTCAACTCACTGATTTCGAGCAGTCGGTGTGACCTTGTTCTCCCGAGAACTCAGCCTTTGGGGCCTGGCATCCTTCGGTGCTGCTATACTTAGCAAAGTTCAATCAGATGTCAGAAGTCGGTTTATATGAACTTACGTATGAGCAGAGAACAGGTTCCTCTGGGCGGTATTCGCGCCCTCAATGATCTCAACTTCACCCCCCTCAGGCCAGTTTGTCCCATTTTCCTGGTTGTTAAAAGCCCAAACTAGCCCTGTTAGCTCATGTTCAAAAGACGGAATCCGAGATCACGAACAAGCAGGCCACGTGCCGCAAGTTGACGCCGGCATATGAAGAATATCCGCAATGAAAAGTCCATGAGTAAACGCATCGTTACTAGTGAGCCGTACGCTTGGCCGTCCTTTATCACTAGTCGAGTAAGTGTTGTTCGAGTCGACGCCCAGCCTTACTCTGTGATACTGGTCATCGATGGAGACAAGGTTATTGGCCAACGCATCCTCTCTACTCTGATAACTATTACAAAGTTAGATACACAACCTATACTCATCGAACGAGCCCTATTTTGAATGTGTTCTTACTCGACGAAGCCGTTACTAGGGTCGTTCCCCGTGAAAAAATTGAAGCTATCGAGCAGCCCCTGGCCACCGTAATGTGTAGAGAGCGAATATCCAGCTGCCATTGTGAGGGCAAGGTGAAAAGAAAAACAAACAACAATATTGAAGGAGCGTATAGAAGAGAATAGGTTAGTAAATGAGTGACTGGGCTAATAGGTAGCCGCGAAAAAAAAACAGAAAATGAGAGAGAAGCCCTGGCCTGTCCATTGTGAAGTTTGGAGGACTCCTAGCCGGTATTTTAAGCAAGCTGTTGGCATAGCCTCTATCGCGGTTGTGTGGAATTTTATATACAAACACGCGCTTGTCGGGCTGAGAATGCTAATAAGACCTGGAGTTGCAATGGAGGCTCGAGCTCACGCGGGTGAGACATGGACACTCTGGCAACGCGAGCGAATTCTCGCGCCTATTGACGCAGAGAAGATGCATTTCGGAACATTTTCTAACATTAATTACTAGATAACAAGTAAATTACCTCTGAATTTGAATATTAGTGAGTAAAAGAAAGGATATGGCATCCTGTAAGAAGGTTAAAGGTATGAGGTGTCAAGCTTAAGAAATATCAAACCCGTACAACGGCGCTTTCGAGCGTCCTAAAATTTACTCTTTGATCTACGAGATAGTGCCGCATATTGAACGTGGATCTCCATTCCTATTCTGCTGAGCAGCAAATGCTTCGCTGGGAGAGCGACTCATTAAACCGTTGTAGGTTCTGCGAACCGATGACGACGGAGCCAACTCGAGATCTCCATTCTCTCTTGGCATTCAAGGGAGTGTTCCGTTTGTCCCGTTGGGGTCGAATGTCGAGCTACTATTGGTTACCAATGAAAAGGTAGCTAAGATCTTGAAGGATTTGACTCTCCATAGGGCTATTATTCACAGAATGAATGGAGCAATATGTATTAAGAGCTGATAGGCTTGTTTACCTGCCCGTACGACCGACCTGGTGTATGTAAGCTATGAGATTACAAGGTTCCTGAGTTGTCAATTTCTTATGACTCGCATTGGATCGCATTGGATATTCAAGAAGTTTTCGAAATCCTCGAATGGCACGCGGCACCGATGATGTAATGAGTAGGACCCGGTCCGGCATAGCATGTGAAAGAAGTGGTGGCTTGGTCACCAGACCCCCTGCAAGTACTTTTTACGAAGTACATGGTACGCATCCGCCGAATGAGTTTGAATTTCAGTAACAAGAATATCGAGATAAGTCATGGTATAGTCTAAACATATTATAAATCTTAATTAAGATGAAGATAGTTGACACGAAGTTATCGTCTCTTTTAGTTTGCTTCGAAGATTCAAGGGATGTTTTAAAAGTTGAGGCTGACGAGCTAGAATGAAAATTCCCGCAGCTTTTTGAAAGGTTGCGGCTAATGTGGACACCCCAGGGGGAAGAGGACCCCATTTACCTCGGCATCGGTGATCTGGCTGTGTGGGAGCCGAAGCAACCCTCTTACACAAACAACCCCGGACATACTACATACTGCCGAACCTCCATTGTTAAACTTTCTCATGCTACGGGTTAACGGCTATTAGTAGTGTCTTTAATAGCATCGGCAAACCCGCCACTCTTGGTCAAATAAGCGAATTAAACTACATACTTAGTACTACGTACCAAGAAGAAATAGCCTAGGTCCCCACAACTGCGAGGCACACCCACATCCAAAACATCCACACCCATACCCATACCGAATCATACTTACCGCGGTTCCTTTACTAGTTACAAGCTACACGCTCGGGCGTTGGGCCATCGTGGATATTTTCTCTCCTTTCCTTTCCTTTTCTTTAGTATTCGACGACTCTGACACAAAAACACCATTGGGATGTTGAGTTCGTTGGCAAAGAGTCGGGCACACGCTACCGCTCTTAGAATACCCGTGAGACAAGTTGCTACAACGCCCAAGGTATGTTTTCTTCTTACCCCGGACTTAGTGTATGACATTGTATGCTGATAAATGTACTATAGAGCATATTGATGGCACCGGCAGCAAGACGGAGCAACAGCTCCCTCCCGCAAGGTCAGTCAGTCCGAGAGCGGTATACGCCACCTGTTGTCCGGAACAGAGTCGCTAATAGAGAGGTGTAGGGTATGTGGAGGACAAGTCCAAGGGCGCGATGCTCCGGTTCCAGGACTCGCTCCCCCGGCTGCCAGTCCCGACTCTCGAAGAGACAGCCGCTCGCTACGTGAAGAGTTTACATCCCTTGCTAAGCCCCGCCGAATATGCTGCAAGCAAGAAGGCCGTGGACGAGTTCATCAAGCCCGGCGGTGTGGGACAGAAGCTGCAGGAGAAGTTGATCGCGCGGCGGGAGAACCCCAAGATAAAGAACTGGATATACGAATGGTGGAACGACTCGGCGTACCTGGCGTACCGGGACCCGGTTGTCCCGTACGTGAGCTACTTCTACTCGCATCGCGACGACCGGAGGCGGCGGAACCCAGCTAAGCGCGCCGCCGCCCTGTCCACCGCCGCCCTCGAGTTCAAGAAGCAGGTGGACAGCGGCAGCCTCGAGCCCGAGTACATGAAGAAGCTGCCCGTCTGCATGGACAGCTACAAGTGGATGTTCAACGCCAGTCGGGTCCCCGCCAAGCCCGCCGACTACCCCGTCAAGTACGACGCCAACGACCACAAGCACATCCTCGTCATCCGGAAGAACCAGTTCTTCAAGGTGGCCCACGAGGTCGACGGCAAGCCGCTCAACACCGCCGAGCTCGAGGCCCAGTTCGCGCGCATCTACGAGCTGGCTCAGCGCGCGCCCGCCGTTGGCGCATTGACTTCGGAGAACCGCGACGTCTGGACCGAGGCGCGCGAGGTGCTCTTGAAGTCGCCCAAGAATAAGGCGGCGCTGGAGGCCGTCGAGTCGGCATCCTTTGTCGTGTGCCTAGACGACGCGGCCCCGGTGACGCTCGAGGAGCGGGCGCACCAGTACTGGCACGGCGACGGGCAGAACCGATGGTACGACAAGCCGCTGCAGTTCATCGTCAACGACAACGGCACGTCGGGGTTCCTCGGCGAGCACAGCATGATGGACGGCACGCCCACGCACCGCCTCAACGACTACGTCAACGACGCCATCTTCGGCAACAAGCTGGACTTCAGCGACCCGTCGGTGCGCTCGGGCCTGCCCGACCCCCAAACCGTTGCCTTCGAGGTTACCAAGGAGGTGCAGGCCGAGATCGACCGCGCGGTGCGCGACTTCGCCGCCGTCATCGGCCAGCACGAGCTCGCGGTCCAGGCCTACCAGGCGTACGGCAAGGGCCTGATCAAGAAGTTCAAGTGCTCGCCCGACGCCTACGTGCAGATGGTGCTGCAGCTGGCCTACCACAAGATGTACGGCAAGAACCGGCCCACGTACGAGTCGGCCGCGACGCGCCGCTTCCAGCAGGGCCGCACCGAGACCTGCCGCACGGTATCCGACGAGAGCGTCGCCTTCTGCGAGGCCATGGCCGACCCCGACGCCGCCGCCGCGGACCGCGCGGCGCTGTTCCGCAAGGCCACCGACGCCCACATCGAGTACATCGGCGCGGCGTCCGACGGCAAGGGCGTCGACCGCCACCTCTTCGGCCTCAAGCGCCTGCTCGAGCCCGGCGAGGCCCTGCCCGCCATCTACCAGGACCCCGCCTTCGCCTACAGCGGCTCCTGGTTCCTGTCCACCAGCCAGCTCAGCTCCGAGTTCTTCAACGGCTACGGCTGGAGCCAGGTCATCGACGCCGGCTTCGGCATCGCGTACATGATCAACGAGAACAGGTGAGATTTTTTTGTTTTGTTTTTTCTGTCTGATATATTTCCCTTATTTGTGCACGAACGCGAAATGCTGACAGGTGGATGCAGCCTCAACTTCAACATCGTCTCCAAGGGCATCGGCAGCCAGAAGATGAGCTACTACATCAACGAGGCCGCCAACGACATCCGCGACCTGCTCCTGCCTACCCTGGAGCCGCCCAAGGCGAAGCTGTAAACTGGAGGGTGTTGCTTTAGAAAGGGGAAGCTTAAAACTCTAGATATCTCACTGCTAGAGCTTGCGAGATCTGGGGCTCAACGAGGGACACTACTCTTTGCATATCAACTCATAGCTGTCGCAAAGTGACGATTGGTTCATGGCTTTTTCGGGTTGCCGTTTTTTTCTTCTAGATTCTAGAGCATGAAACCGGTGTTGGCGGATGTCATTTAGCTAGGTACTTAGGTAGCCAAGGTAGCTTCATCAAAGAAAGTAAGGAAAGTAAAGTAAAGATTTTCAAGACAAACTATAGATGGGGAGATGTGAGAATATTTGGTTGTAAATGCTGTGACGATGGATATGACGAATCGATGCTATCTAGGCAATACAGCAACAACAGGATGTCGGTATCCTGGTTGGAAAACAATATTCCCACCCCTAACTGCCTTCAAGGCCTGCGGTCTCTCCCCTGGTCTTACATTTGTGAATCCAAAACCTCGTCCTCCGCACCACTATGTACACCTGGCTACCTAGTCTGGGCAATGCACCGCAGTAGCTCTCACATACGCGTCTAGAGCCCCACGGTTTACCCAGCGTGGTCGACGATCTCGTTGACCATGTCGCCCTTGTCCTCGTCGTAGTAGCTGCAGATCTGGCCGGGGAGGGGGATCTCCTTGTAGTCGTCGTCGTCGCTAGTAATGACGTTGACGTTGATGCCGGCGCTCTTGCTGGAGAAGATGCGGGTGGCGGTGCTGTCCTTGCCGAGGTAGACCTGGGCGCCGTCGAGCTGGTCGAGCAGGATGGTGGGCAGGGTGCCCATGACCTGCAGCGCGAAGTTGGACGACTTGACCACGTCGACGGTGGACACGAGCGAGTCGATGACGATGGACAGCCGCTGCGTGTTCTCCACCGTGATGGCGTTGGCCTTGCCTTTTACCACGATGGTCGTCTGGCTGCACCGGCTGATGAGCAGCGAGTGCGACATCTCGGCCTCGATCTCGATGGGCTCGGGGTGCTTTTCGAAGTTTTCCTGTAGACCATTAAATCAGTACCCATCGTTCATACTCGTGATGTGAATGTGAGCTTCTTACAATGATCCACTTGTTCCCGTCGAGCTCCTTCTTAGGCGGCTTTTTAAGCCGCATGCTCTCGGGCTTGGGCTTCCGAACCGGCGCCGGACTCTTGCCCCTGGTGGAAGAGTCGCGGTCGGAAACGGTAGCGCCGGCTCTCAACGCTGGGTTCTTGTGCGTCATCTCCGACTTGTCGACCTTTCGCAGCCCCCTAGTTACGCCCTCGCCCTTGTTCAGCTCGCTAAAGACTGCGCCCATCCCTTCCGCCTTGGACGAGGCAGTACCTTGGTCCTTGATCTGGAGAACGGGCGGCGGACCCGGGGGTGGTGGAGGCGGAGGAAGACCGCCAGCAGGTGGAGGAGGCGGCGGAGGAGGAGCAGCAGCGCCGGCGGTGAGGGCAGACTCTAGATTCTTAGCGACCTCGGAAGCGGGTTGTCCCTTGGCATTCCAGGGGATGCCGTTGGGAAAGTATTGCTTGACGTAGTCGGCGAGGTCGCGGAATACTTGGTAGAAGGCTTGGATCCATTCGACTTGGTCTGCATCCCTGGATTTTAGGGTCAGTATTTCATGGCCGTACCAAAGAAAGAGAAGTGTTTAAACCATACTTGTCCTTGTGCTCCTTTAATACTCGGTTACCAAAGAACTGTGCCGACCCGAGAGACTCTTCTACATGTTTGAATGGCCTGTTGTCCACCGTAACCCACGCCAACACCATGATACCCTCGGCCACGGCGCTCAGCTGAGAGAAGACAGAGGACCCCCTATTGGACTCTTTGATGCTACCCACAGCCATGAGCGCCTCGTTGATAGGCTTCAGGAGTTCCTGGTAGACCACCATCTCGGATCCGGTGATATCGGGTTTCTTGGCCTTGGTGGAGATGAGCAAGAACCGTCGCTGCTGCTTGAAACCCTCGAGCACCTTGGAAGCTTGGTCGGCGACTAGGCCACCCAACTTGTTGCTAGCCTGAACATACTTGTCGACCGACTGGCTGATGAAGACATCGAACTCTTCGATGGACTCGGGCAGCGGTTCTTGGGGGGCCGCTTTCGGTGCGGGAGGGGCTGGAGCGGAGACGGGATGCTGTGGTGTAGGGCTCGCTGTGCTCGAGGGATTAGAAGGGGTTGCGATGGTGGTCGACAGGGCGGGGACAGCCCGAGGCAGCTCTATTGTCGACGAGGCTATATCTTCTAGTCGTGTAGTAGCAGCTTCTAGCCTATTCGTCATGTTAGGGATTATTAGTATGTAGTGCGTATGGGTGGCTATAGGGAGAGCTCGTTGAAGCGAATAGACATTAAATATCGAGTGTAACTTACCGCTTGATTAACGTAAGTAGGTTATGCATGTTGTTCTGCGCCATATTGGCAATTGCGCCTAGCAGGACTTGGATCTTTCCGAGTTCAGGTTCAGGTTCAGGTATAGGTTCTGGTTTTGAGGATGGATCTTGGAAGCTTCGGTCAGGGGGAAAGTAAAGTCCCGAAAGAGACAAGAGAGCAACAAGAGGCTCAAGTTAAGATGGTAATCTCGAAATGATCGCTTATGAACGTATTAAAGCTGATGCCTAACTATGGCTACGGAAGGAAGAAAAAAACAATTCAGATGACGAGGCCCTTGAAAGGTGTGATCGACGACGAGGCCAGTAGTTTCGTTTCGAGGTCACAGACTCGCAGTAATAGTATGTACTATGTAGGAATTTCGAATTTCAGACAGACGCCAAGAGAAAGAATGTAAGTAATAAAACGTACTATTACCTAAGTAGGCTTAGATGCAAAATCTAACTTGCCAATTTACCTTATCCTCGTTAGCGTATGCTAGTCCGTGCATGCCTATCGTTGATTGGCTGTAGCTTCGTTACAGGCAGGGAACCTCCAACGTTTAACGATGTGGAAAGTGGAAAGTGGAAAGTGTGGAAAGTGTGCAAGTACAACTGGCAAATCTAGAACTAAATAAGACAACCTTGCTGGACTCGTTTAATCACGAAAATAAAATAAAATAAAATACCCAGATATAAGAAAGAAAATCCAAAGTGAGGCTGCATTGCATTAGCTCAGCCTGATTTCCAAATTCCTACCTATCAGATATTCGGCGAAAGCAGGAACCTACCGAATACCTATCTCAAACCTGCAGCCTCTTACTACGACACTCCTGCATAACTACAATACTACAAGAACTACAAGACTACTTCGAGATAGCGGTCTAGGGGGGAAAGGAATGCACCCCAATATCTTCGTCGTACCATACATTTGATGACATGACGCCCAGCCGCTGTTCGAAAAGACCTTTAGAAGTTGAGACTTAGATAAAAAGAATAAAAAAAGAGACGAGACAAAACCATGGATGCCCAGGATGAGCCCAAAACCGAAACGGGCGGCCAAGATGCCTCATACGAGATAGATTTCGTCACTCTGGGCATGTTTATTATCGGTATGATACATTTCATTTCCGTTCCTTTCCTTTCCTTTTTTATGTCTTGTCCTGTTTGAAGCTTCAGTGCTACGTTCCGAGTACTCCCTTCTCATTGGGTTTTATCCATCCCTCGCCGTTCTTCGTCGTGGACACCAAAAACGGATGACTGCATTCAGCCCCAAGTGGGATCGATCGATAAGCAGCCTCGACACTATGTAACTGTTTGGCCGTACTCTTATCTCTAAGCCCCCCAAGCATGTGTTATCAAGTTGACAATGTCACCTTTACTACGCCCGATGTATCCTCAAACTTATGTCCTATGTTATGAGAGGGTCAAGGAAGCAAAAGTTCATTTAGCTAACATGACTAAGATGAGATCGAGTATCTGCCGCCCACGCCGCCGGTAAAAGACATCCTCGGCGGCGCCGGCTCCTACTCCGCCCTAGGCGCCCGGCTGCTCTCGCCGCCGCCGCTTTCCCGCTCCGTGGGGTGGATCATCGACAAGGGCTCCGACTTCCCGGCCGCGGTCGAGGACCTGGTCACCGCTTGGGACACCTCGGTGCTGGTCCGGCCCACCCCCGAGCGCCTGACCACGCGCGGCTGGAACGGCTACGACGAGCACGAGAACCGCGCCTTCCGCTACGTGACCCCCAAGATCCGCCTCACCGCCTCGGACCTCACGCCCACGCTGCTCACCGCGCGCTCCTTCCACCTCATCTGCTCGCCGACCCGGTGCCGCGAGCTCGTCACCGAGATCAAGGCCCGCCGCAGCGGTCTCGGCGCCCTGGACGGCAGCAACCTGCCCCGGCCCATCTTCGTCTGGGAGCCCGTGCCGGACCTGTGCACGCCGGACGAGCTGCTCAACTGCACCAACACGCTGCCGCTCGTCGACATCGTCAGCCCCAACGCCGCCGAGCTCGCCGGCTTCATGGGCGACACGGGCCTGGACCCCGAGACGGGCGAGACCAGCACCAAGCAGGTGGAGCGCGCGTGCGAGCAGCTGCTGGGCTCCATGCCCCTGCAGTCCTTCGCCATCGTCGTGCGCGCCGGCGACAAGGGCTGCTACCTGGCGCGCAACGGCGGGCGCAAGCGCAAGGCGCGGCCCAGCCACAGCCACGGCCACGGCCGCCACCACAACGCTGCCGCCGGTACTTCTAGCACCGCCGCTACCAAGGGCCACCAGCGCAAGAAGCCCTCGGCCCGGCTGCACGGCGGCCTGCAGCCCGACACCGACATGGAGGCGCTGTTCGCGGGGCTGCTGCAGGACCCCGAGGGCACCATCGCGCGCGAGGAGATGGAGGTGGACCCGGGCGTCGAGCGCTGGATCCCCGCGTACCACGCCGACGCCGCGCGCGTCGCCGACCCCACCGGCGGCGGCAACGCGTTCCTCGGCGGCCTCGCCGTCGCCCTGGCCCGCGGCAGGAGCCTCGAGGAGGCCGCGGCCTGGGGCAGCGTCGCCGCCAGCTTCGCCATCGAGCAGGTCGGCACCCCCGTCCTCGCCCGCGACCCCGCGACCGGCGCCGAGACCTGGAACGGCGTCAACGTCTACGACCGCTTCGAGGAGTTCAAGACTCGCTTGGCTTTTAGCTGAGCTGAGCTGAGCTGAGCCAAGCTAAGAAAGTCCCCTTTTTCGTAGAATGTTTGAGTCGGGGGGAAGGGGAGGAGTTCAAAGAGATAGAAAGAGATAGAGAGAGAGAGAGAGAGAAAGAGAACGGATCGACAGCTCCCAAGTCTAGGTCTAGGATTTTAATGAGGATATCAAAATTTTTAAAGTAATCGGACGCCACGGATACGGGTAATTAACTATAGACGGGGTTTTTTGGTTTTTGGTCTTTGGTTTACGGGCCACGGCTTGCAGGTACGCGTTAAAGACGGTTGGTTCATGGGCGAGATAAATTTTTACAGTAGGAGGCCGAGCTGAGAATAGATGAGCCGAGGAGAGAATAGATGGCAATAGAATGAAGGGTAGTATGAGCAATTCGAGAGTGCTGTAGAACGCCGTGGAAAAAGATATCTGCTGGTTGCCTGTATGTGAGTTGCGAAACTAAGAACGTTATCTGCCGTCCCTTCTGTAACCGCACTCTATGTATCTCAGATAAAGGTATCTAGCGAGTACCTACTTCTCGAAATTAGGTACTTACTTTTGAAAGAACGCATTCATTTTCGTAATAATTCTCAAGCGCAACTGTCGCATTGATAGATATCTAGAGTAGTATCACTCAATAATTAGTCCCAAAATGTGAGCCGCATGCAGGTAGGTACCTAGGTAGGTAGGTATACATTTTCAGTTATATGCAAGTCGGCTTTCTCACTTCGCATGTATGCAGACACTATTGAGAATTTGATTTTCATTACTACGCGTACGATGCCACTTGCTCTACCAAAGTGCCAAACCATTGGCCTATACTGCCGGTGTATTCATAATACCCCTGCCCCCCTCCTTTCGTCTCGTCTCGTGCATTCAGTGGTCGGCGTCAGTCAGCTCTATCGTAACCGATTTTTCCCGTCGTCCACTAGTAAAACTGGCGATGAGGACAGCGTAACCCCTTTTCTTCCCGCCCGACGGTGGCTACACTGCGACCTTTTTGAATCTGCCACCGTTTCCCCACTGCCACGTCCAATTCGTTTAGCCGTTGAGGTAGTTCCGGATAGCGCCCTGGAGTCTGGTAGCGCCCTCGCCCAGCGCACTCGTCAGGTTGTCGAGGTCGTCGCCGGCAGTGATGCCAAACTTGCGAACGAAGTCCTTGGCCGCGTTTTCGAGGTCGCCGTAGTCGTCGACGTCGCCCTCTTCCTCGGGTCGGCCAAAGTACGCGTTCGACGAGATAGAGGTAGCCCCCTCAAAGCCTTGCAGACGCGTTTTCGCCTCGGCCTGGGCGTTGGGATCGAAGGCGCCCTTGCCGAAAAACTCGTCCGACGAGATGCCCTTCTGGTTGCCGAACTTGCTTCGCGCGTAGCGCTCCTCGTCTTCTTCCACACGTGTTTTAGCAGATTGTTACACAAGACATATTATTGCGATTATTGCTTAGCTTACCTTCGGTAGTTGCTTTCACTGGTCCAACAGAACCGAAGCCGCCGGCGTTCTTCTTGGGGGCAGCACTAGCGGCAGCTTTGCCGCCACCGACCTGTCCAAAACCTAACCTTCCAAAGCCCATGCCTAGTCGCTCGACTTCGGCAGCCGACTTTTCACGCGTATGACCGGATCCGTATCCACGCGGGCTCACGGGGGCTGGCGAAACGACATTGGTAGCTTCGGTCTTGGTTACCGTGGTCTGCTTTGCTTCGGCTTCTTCGGCTTCTGGGTCGTAGCCCAATTTGGCAATTCGTTCGGCCTCTTCCTTGGCCTTCTTTTCAGCCTCGTCAAAGTCGATGAGATCTGCAGTGACCTTCTTTGCTCCAAGCTTGGTCGTCGTTTTCTTTGCGCCGAGAACGTTGGCCTTGCGGGGACCGGTGGTATTGGTCTTCCGGAGCGCGGCAGACGTGGTGATTCGGCTGGCAGCAGGCTTAGCCTCGGTGGCGGAGTCAGACTTGGACAGAGGCGAGGAAGACCTCGAGATCTCCTTGCCGTTGGAGCCGGGGTTGAGAAAAGGAGAAGCAGTGCGGCCAACTACGGGCGGGGTGTTGGTTCGCGAGATAGGCGGTGTAGGTCGCTTAATAGACGGCTTATCCCAGGAAGAAAAGAAGTCGTCATTGGGTTCGCTAGAGGGAGTTGAAGACTCGGGGCCGTCGCCAGCTACGTCACTGACGTCAACATGGTCGGGATATTCAAGAGCATCTCGTGCGGCTCGCTTTTTCAGCTCTTCCTTGTACTTGGTTGCCGCGTTTGACTGGTACTTGGTCTTAGGGTCCTTGCTAGCAAGAGCAGCGCTGCCTCCATTTGCGCGGAAATACTTAGTGGCAGATTCATTGCCACCAACTTTCATGACACGTAGCTGATCCCACTGCCATTCTGCATGCCTTGTCAGCGACACATACCTGATTTTAAGGGGTTGTGGGAGTAGGCGTACGGTCAAGGTTGGTGGACCGAACAAAGGAGATGTGTACACCGAGATTTCGGTGGTTAGAGGAACAGTCGAGACATAGGTAGATGCCAAAGGGCACCGAGGTCCACGTAGGATTCTTCTGGCCGCAGTCAAAGCAGATCTTTTTCATCGTGTTAGTACTTTATTTTTCCAGGACAGTGCGACTGAATGAATGGACTATCACGCACCCTGTTCGCAGGCTTCGTCTTCAGTTTCTCGAAGATCTTCTGCGACTGCTGCTTAGTTGCAAGCGCACTCATCTTGCCGGCTCGTTGGATACAATAGGTAAGTCGTCACTGTGGAGGGGTACGTACGCCTTATGCGCAGAGGCTTGGATTGGGAGGGAAAAGGGGGAGAAAAGAGGGTAAAGTGCGTGACTTGCGTACAAGTTGATGTCGAGTTGAAATCAGGAGTCGGCCAGATTTCGCCGTCCAAAATAGAAATGCCACTTCAAAAGATGGACCCAATGGACCCAATAGACCCACTTTCACCGTTAGGTTCACCAAGCTAGCCTACAAACGGTCTAGCGCTCTATCTAGGTATCTATTCCCCACATTGCATTGCATTTGAAGAAGCTTCAACCAACTCCATTCTGTCTGTCTAGGAAGCTTCGATTCCTCCACCTGCTCGTCGCGAAACTCAAAAAAAAGACAACAGCTACAACGAGAACGTCGCCTACGATCCCTGATCGGTAGCAGTAGCCCCGATGGACTCGAATCCACCGTCATGAAGCTCCTATTCCGGCCACCCAACCTTAGCGCTCTCGTCCCGCGACTACAACCCGCTCTGGTTGCGCGCCACAGCTATGCTACCCAGCATGGGTCAGGAGACCAGCACAAATCCGCTGCTTCGAAGCGGAGGGCAGTAACGCCCTTCAACGACACCGGTTACGTGCCATGGAACGAGCTCTCCGTCGCCGAGAAAGCATCGCGCGCAACCCAACAGACGTTCAACTTCGGTCTGGTGGTAGTGGGGTTGGTCATGACGGTAAAAGATGCCCCGTTGGTCGCTTTTTTGTATATGAGAAGTGCGCTAAGACCACCGTGAGATAGGGAGGCGTTGCCTACTTCCTTTACCAAGACGTCTTCTCCCCCGATAGCAAGACTGCCTACTACAACCGAGCCGTGGATCGAATCAAGAGGGATCCCGACTGCCTAGCCCTCCTGGGCGACAGCAAAAAGATCACCGCCCACGGCGAGGAAACCATGAATAAATGGCGCCGTGCTCGACCCATCGCGTAAGATGCTCCCGGTGCAAAGATAGCTTCTCAAGTTTCTAACTATAACAGGTCGACGCTGAGTACAGATGCCCAAGGTACCCAGCACCTAGCGATGCATTTTTACGTAAGTGCATACTAGTTGACTAAAGTGCTATCATCTCTTTATCTAATATCACACATAGGTGGAAGGGCCACTAAACAACGGCTTGGTGAACGTGCACCTCGCGAAGCGTGCGGGTCATGATGATTTCGAGTACAAATACTTCTTCGTCGACGTCAAGGGCCATCCCAGGATTTATCTCGAGAATGCCGATACCAAACCTTCGAGCGGCGAGGGCAAAAAGTTCAAGCTCTTCGGAGTTAGCTGGAACTAGTCTCTAGTTCTTCCCAAGTTCTTCCAAATTTCGCTGAATATCTGAAACGACTGTGCATATCATCGTCTTCGTTGAACCTCGTGTGAAGCCTTATCTCAACCATCGCCGTGCTTTATAATTAGCTGGAGGACCTTTTTAGTTTCGCAGTTCCCACTCTAGTGGATAGGTCTGTTGATGTAGTTGACTGACTTAGGGGTGACAGTTTTCATGAATTAGGGTGTCAGGCACGGGGGAGTGATCGGAGTGCTGAATGATACGATTCGGCGACCTGGCTTCTATGGGCTAGAAATAGTATAATCCTAGAGCTCCTCCATCGTGCCATGTGTTTCTCCAGCTAGAAGATGGGAGGATGAAGCCCCTTTTATACACCTGTGAGCTGCCACCTACCCCCCTGGAAGTAGCCCTAGCCCTGATATCTCCACCTATACCACCTTACACCACCTGCCCCTGACGTAGGGGGCCATTTTCATAACTCTAATCAAAACTAATCTTCCATAGGCAATGGTACAAATAGAACGACGTTGACGTGGCACTTTTAATTGAAAGTCTCGACTTTCTTAGTTTGCCCGCCGTATGAACAGTATCCATTTGCTATCTTAGCCGCCTGCCTGGGTCTGCAGGCACCCATCCCGAAACCAAGGCAGATATGCTGGGTTTCCGATCCCTCTTCGAGACTAAAAACAGTCGTGCAGCTTCGTATAATTCAAGTGAGGGGTTATAGTCTTCGTTGTCAGTGTATAGGTAGTTTAAGTTTAAGTGAATCCTTCGGGATTATTAATCTGCCACTTGGCGCAAGCTCTTTTAAACCAATAAACAAGCAGCGAACTCACATATAAATGCTCGTTATTATTTCATGGAGACTTTCTAAGGATAGTTTCCTACCGTGCCTATTAGTTTACTGCGTGGGCTCGTTATTTGGATATAATATAAACATATTAGGCGGTGTTTATTATCACAAACCTTGAACTTAATAGATACCTACTCTATACTGGCATGCCTTTAGAAATATTAGTAGCATTTGACATATTTTTGGATTTACATGATGAGCTTAAACATTTTGATTCAAAGCTAATACATAAACTCTCTTACTCAACATAAACATTCGAGTTTCAAAAATTGGCTCTTCCTGAACTGCCACTTTAGTCATTGTTTGAGACTAGAATCAAGTTATAGCGTAAAAGATGTGCTTGGCTTTAGGAATTAAACATTAGTATAAAGTTATAAGGTGTACGATATGATATTAGGTTTTAATGGCTTGATAGCATGTGAAATATCTTGACATCTTGTTGGCAATGTCTATACACTTAGTTCCAACAGAGAAAGTCAGGATTTAAAGCCTTTGTTCGAGGTTAGCTAGTAAACCTATTTCATACAGCATCTACTATGCGGAATTGTATATATTAAAATAGGTGTAAGAGTTTCAAGAGAAGATAGTTAGTGAAAAAAGACTAAGTGCGATGCTGAACTAAATTAGTTTACTGGTAAACTCATGTTCGGTCAAGTCAAGTTAGCCGCCTTAACTAGAGTACTTCAGTAGTGATAAAGCAACCTTATTAGTGTTCTTTTATGCCGCAGGGGAAGGGACAGTTCCCAAGATACGGCTATTTGTGCCTTGCCAGACTCTCTGGAGTTGAAAAGGAACATAGGAACCATTGCAGGTTTTAAGAGAGGGAGACGCATTGTAGATACTCACCAGGCCGTGGTAAAAGACTTAAGTGCGATGCTAAAGGAGCTGCTAAGATATAAAGTTGATATAATACAGGTCTCTCTTAAAATGGGTTTCGCGTTTAAGACATTAAAGGCTTAGGGATAAGGTATTGTCTAAATAACTCAAGAGGGGAGTTCGGAGTGAATCCTCTAATTTCTTACTACATCCATCATTTCATAACATGTACAATTAAGAGCTAAAGTTATTAGCTACCTGCTAGAGAATGGGTTGAAGGCTTCAGTTTATAACAGAACGAGCTAAATACAGCTTGCTTAGTGACCTACTTATCTAACTTAATTCACCTGGTTTTTATAAATCGCCTCGAATTTGCTGCTTGGCTATGGTTTCAATTTATTCTTACGGCTGTTGGAATGCTTGTGAGATCTAGTTAGTGGTTCTTCTGGTGCAACTTTCGGTCTGGCTAAATATCTCACTCGGTACATTCTCGCTTTATAGATAAAACTAACTCTTAACACCGGGATTAAGTTCTATCATCATTTAGTTTTCATTTAGATCTTCTTCAATCCGTCAAAAGCCATACATAACAACAAATAATCTAATAGCTTCGTATCTATACTTCGACTCCAGGATATTGAGTGGCTGGTAGTGGATGGAGCAAGACCTACGCCTCCACTGTGTGGTTACGATATATTGTGCCTAATACATGGACATGTCGAATTGATCTCTTATTGGATAGTAGTCCCTTACTATCTTTGAAGAAGGAAATATGCTCAATTGGACATGATGTTACCTACCATTGTTGTGCCGAGTTGCCACATTTAGTTCTGTATTCGTATATACCCCTTACCGAGCCCCGTCATATTCTTCAGCAATGACATCGATGATTCCCTTCTCGATCTCCGTATGGCACCTCGTGATTGATCCATTGAACCGGAGACTCATTTACAAGTGATCTACAGTGGCATGAGCTGAGAGTATTTAATTCGACCTAAGTTTCTGAGTCGTAAGACACTGTCTCACAATGGCCAGTGTATGACTTCATGCACAGGCCA
Organism: Hypoxylon fuscum; assembly: GCA_022578945.1. Classification (NCBI taxonomy): domain Eukaryota; kingdom Fungi; phylum Ascomycota; class Sordariomycetes; order Xylariales; family Hypoxylaceae; genus Hypoxylon; species Hypoxylon fuscum. The sequence goes on along the minus strand of MU399822.1, from coordinate 107,757 downwards.
CCCAGAGCAGTTGGTGGACCTAAGTCCGATATCATTTGCAGTTCATACGTATGGTTCTGTAGCAAACTGCTAACGGAGAAGGAAGAATTACCGAGACTCGTGAATGATTGTACCCAATGATTGGGTATGAAGGATTATAGATTTCCATGTTTACTAGAGTTGGATAGGTCTGAGTCATTAAACATTGGTAATTTCCTCTTCAATGTGCAGGAATATATCTCACTTTACGTGGCGACGTGTATTAGTTGCTATCTATAATACTCGCCTAATCTAGCCAACTTAAACACCGCACAACGCAGGCGCGATGGCTGCAGTGACGCAGACGCACGGCCTGAAGGGTATGTCAGATGAATTAGGATCCCGGTTGGAAGCATGTAGATAGGTGATGCAACGTTTAAACGTACCTATTCATCGCTGACACCACCTTTACAATGCATATAGAGCTTTTAGACATTGCCAAGCTTATCTTCCTACCGGAGAAGATGCGGTCCGTAACGGGAAGTCACCTGGAATTCCTTTTATGCTGGACCGGAACCGAGCCTAAGGAACCGGGTCGAAAACTAATGCACAAGCGAAGCCCAAAGGTCAAACATACATGATTTGGGGCTTCATAAATATGGTCTTTGGTTGGGCTGCTGTTGGGCGGGGCGAAGGCAAGTCGGGATCATCCCCGGAAGCTGGATTGGTTGCCTGCCAAGGAGGTACAAGTATAGAGCGAGAAGTACACCTCCCGTACCGTTAAACACACTCCTAAGCATACTAGGTTCTCGGATGAGGTAGTGGGGACTATCATAGAAAAGGGGCATGAGAGGAGTATCGATATCACCGGAGACGCCAGCTGTTTTGGTATGATAACCACTATGATTAATGATATTACTGCTGAGGTGTAGTGGCTTACGTTGGCACAAGGTGAGTAGGTATATTAGTATTGCACCTTAAGAGCTAGGAAGTATATTGACGGATATGGGTACATATGTCACTAACAGAGTGAGGCCATGTAGGACGGAAAACCCGGAACTCACCCATATGTCAGGTAGCACAACGATTTCGTTTCGTTTCGTCATGCCCGATGGCGTCGTGATACTCGAAAACCGATCTGACTTCTGTCAGGCTTCCCCTTTATGACGCAGCAAAGTGGTAGCACCCATACGTGTTTCAAACCGTTTCAATTGTGATAGCTTATCGGTCCTTCATGATGCTGGGCTCGACGGCTTGCTCACTAGCAAAAGATCCAAGTATCCGTGCTTGATTTCCGTTCACTAGAGGGCCGCTTGCTGTTTTCTCGGCCGTAAGGTATGGACAAACTTAGCCACAATCTGCGCTGAGGGCCCGGAAGGACGAAGCCGCGACAGATCCTCTTGATCTAGGCCTCCGTGGGCCTCTTTAGGAGACACAAGGCTGCTGAGTGCCGTCGATTGTACAGGGTTTACGTGGCCTAGAACATGTAGTTCTAATCAAAACCTCCCCCGGATCATTCTCTTACTTCACCTAATTAGGTCACTACCCGATATACTGCTTGACTGTCGGTAATCAAATGACGATAGGCTCATGGAATCATGCCATGATCGACACGTGGACAAGGAACCCCGGAGCCGTGCTATCTTGGATACGGGATAGTTAGGAGTCAAGAGGAAAGGAGCTGTGTCCAAATGTAAACTCATGACCTTGATTGGAGGCATTATTCGAGTAGAGAATAAGTACATGCTGATAGTTGAGCAAGTTACATTCGATATGCTGACGCAGAATTCAAGTGGCACCCACTAATGAGATATCACGCCTCCACTCCTAAGGAGGTTTCCAAGGCAAACCTAGAAGAGATGTTCCAGGTAGGTCATCAATTTCTTAGGACTGTGTCATTGATGCTGCAAAAGCTTCCCAAAGTTTGTCTTATAGCCGAGGCGTGCTTAAAATACATCTGTGCATATGTAATATTCTTGGCTACCAGTCTGGGGGTGGGTTGAATAAGCTGATTGGCCTCTTACTCTAGTCCTAGAGAGCACCTGAGCATTTTAGTTCACTGTACATCACACGCCTCTCAATTCTAGGTGTATAACGTGTCATACTTCCCTTGGTGCGGGTTTCTATGAACCCTGACATTTTTTTATCAGACTAAGACGGGCGAAAGAGCCGGTAGATCACTAGTATTATTACTTATGGGCATGGCAGTATTGAACACCCCTAGGAGAGGGGAGTGTTCGAATCATGATCTTATCCTCTCAAGTACCTTATGTAAGACTAACCCCCTCGGTAGTGAGGAATGTACGTAGGCCTTCACGAAATGGAATTCAATGGTCCATGTAATTTTATATAGTCCAATTGTTTCTACTAATCTTGATGTAGAGCTGAATATCGCAAACTGAGGCAGTGATCTGCTATAATGGATAATGAGTTATATTGCACTGTACCGGTTTGATATGTTAGGGTATTAAAACATTGTGTAAGTTGCAAAGTTACTTAGGAAGCTGAAAGCGTGTACTAAATCAATGGAAGTCTACATACCCGAGTAAAGGCCTTCATAGCTAAGATCTATATTCAAATATACCACTCATATGAATAAGTTAGCAAAATAGTTCAGATCATCCTCTGTCTTCAGCCCTTTGTAGGGTTGAAAGTAGTACCAGTAAAGACAGTAATAGTGCCTTTATGAACTTCACAAACAGTGCTATGGGTATAATAGCTCCGATTAGGATAATCTCGTGTCTTTCAAATGCCTACGCTTGTGAAATGAAAACCCGGCGGGCCGTGGCTTGACTTATGAGTCTTAGGTAGTGTATGTTTCTGTTAGAAAATATACATCTGGTGATCTTAGATATCGTAGTCACAGATCAATGAGAGTATGGCGCCAAGATGCGTTTACCCTTGACACAGTGAAAATTTAACTACTGGCGTTCAAGACGATACAAATGGGGCCCTGAAAGTTAGGTAGGCAGTCTTAGAATCTTATGAATGCAACTTACTATAATATATGGTCATTATGCCGTCAACTTAGACCTAAATCTTTGCCTTGTCTTAGAATGATCCTATTATGCAGGTAGGTAGTCCCGAACTTGATTTCCAGAAGCTCTAATGCTCTGGTAGCTACTGGTTACAATCTTATTTTAGTAACTACACAATAAAAAAGAGGTAAGCTACTCTAAGTGTCTGTAGGATCCTCGGTTGCCTAAAGGAAGGTGACATCTTGTCTCTCAGTTAAGAAACACGAAGAGAGTAACCCACATGGGGATACGTTACGAGGATTGTTACTACGCAGGCTTCTGAGTTTATCATCGGTAACGTGGCATTAGTGGGCTTTCTGTACATAGTAAATCACAATACCTGTCGTGATATCTGTGACGCTCACTGTTACTATTCTGTATACTACAGCAAAGCAACTCCCCTAAGACCTAAGTAGTAATAGAATAGTGTACTTATAAGTCAGGCTTAAGGCTTCAGAGTTTCCGCGTTGCTAGTCATGCCGTACCCGCGTCTTGTAGACGTCCTACCTCATCCTCACCACGAGGCAATGGGAATTTTCGCATTCATCATGTGGTAAGATTCAGTAGAATGAGTAAAATGGTCATTAGTCGTACCCTAGGGGACACTACGCTAATGTCACGGTAGACTGCCATAGAAATTATAAGCGATACAGAGTCACGTTGCATGGGAGAAAGGGAGAGAGGTTTATTCATTAACAGGAGCAGTTTCCTTGTACTATCTTCGTGACAATATGGATAGTGAAGTGCACACAAATATTAACACAATGATCTTTGGTATCTAAACTATCCTTATTTTGCTGGAGCTCATGTTATTATAGAAATTGTGATCTATGCAGTTTAGAAATGCTACAGTTTGAGGGCAGGTCATGGGTCGTACTTTTGACCTCGTCCTACCTTTCAACTACGTCGTGAAGGAAGCTACCAATGTCTTCTTCCTAACAAACCCTCGTACTATTGTCGACGGGATACTTAGATAATTGCAACAATTGAACGGAGGCGTATTGCTTATGGTACATAGATTTAGATCTTTATGCTAGGGTATTAGAACCATGCGTGCGTAGGTAAACCGAAGAAAGTGCTGGCTAACCTTGCCTAACTCTCTATTGAATATGAGACACGAAAACCATGAGACTTGAGGTAGAGCTAAATTGCAGTTCTAAACGAAAATCCACATAAAAGTACACATGGCGAGGTGCTACTATTAATATGGACTCAGGGTCTATCAAGACCTTGAAAACTCGGTTTCAGCTCTAACGCGCTAATAGGATACAGCCTTGTTGGTTAAAGGATTGCATCAATTGCTTGAACATACCTAGACATTAGGCATCAGGAATAGTGACTGGATTCGGGAATATATCCGATGACACTATAGTGCTGCCTGATCCTGCGTAAATACTTTTAGGTTGGAGATTAAGCATCCTAAACGACATCATGATACATGACTACTGTTTGGTATCCCGATAAGTAACATTCTGCCTTCTTGGATCCGCAGTATCAATGAAGCTCCATCTTCTATGCCTCCTGAAATTCGGGGACCTTGTACCGAGACGTTCGCATTATATTAGCATTTAGAAATAGTGTCGTAATTATGATGTATTTGTCTGGTAGATCAATCAAAGTTCGTCAAGTCTATGCATCGATCGACAGAGGACGTGAGGTATACTGGCCGATACACATATCCGATTTTAGGGTTAGAACGCATACGGGGACAGGCTTCGACAAAGGCCCTGCGGGAAAGCGGCACCAACGGTACGGCTGGCGTGCTTCTCGCGGAAGTGATCCCTATTGACGCAGGTATTATCTGAGCGCTTCCGATGGTTTCCGTTGATGCGAACCTCTTGTCGCTCACTTCGCTCGATAATTAGGGGTAGGCTGCGGTCGAATTGGCTCTAACACGTAGGCTGATCTGTTGGAAAGGTTACTTTTTAGAACTAAATGGATAGAAAACTTGTTGATTACCCATGCTGCCTACAGCTAACCCAAGCCGCTGCTATTGTTAACTGGCGAATGAATCTCGTGAATGCGGACGGGGACCCAATGTTACGGCCTTAGGAGCACTGGGATGTTGACTGCTTGCGATATTTGAACCCTCCAGAAAACCGGGGTAATGTAGATAACTAAATACAAGGGAGGAAGAAGAAAGCCATTGCGAGGAATTCACAAAGCAGTTAAGGCAAGCAAAGGATAATATCCATGTTGCCATATATTCGACGGTAGCTTGATCTGCTAGATTAAATTACAAATCAGAGTTGGAGAGCAATTTGAGTTAAAATTTTTAACCAAAGATAACATCTACGCGATCTCCCCAATCTCACACAAAAATAAGACACAAGGTGGTGTCGCTTTGACACGGCGGGCCTGTAGTTCCTGCAATCTGCAAAAGACGTTATGTGGTAATAGTCGTCAAGGCTTACGTATTATGACCCTACAAATAACAAAAAATCGATAGTTACATCGCATAGATTGTACTCGATGGAAGTAATTCCCCTTTGAAGATCAAAGTGCATATGGAGGCCGGGAATTGGAATCAGTTCAAGGATAATATTTCCGACGTGTAGCAAATTAGTAATCGGGGACACCTGGACTCCAATTCTACATCGGTGAGGGTGGTGGGAGTGTAGTACCCTTTGCTATTGAGTTCTTGTTACAACACTGCTAACCATAGATACCTACCTAGAGAAGATATCCTGGGCATCACACGATGAGGTAATCATATGTACCTGAAGACTCACTGTAGCAATTGATAGCCCATCCCATATTTACCTTCAACTTGTGGCATTGCAACGGGCATATAGATGAAAACAAGGGTTGGAGGAGGATGTAGAGGATCCAGGCAACGCGCTACTTTAGCAGTTTGCCTAAGAACGTATATAGCTTTTGAGAAAGGTCCTAAGACCAGACAACCCAGCTCTTCCCTTGGATCACAGTGATATTTTATCTAGGGTTACAATCCGATGCAGATAATAGGTGAAGAGATTTGCCTACCAGACGACCTTGTTGGGCTCAGACACCAGCTTGTCGCCACCTATTGGGGGCCGTCTCGCGTAGTAAACAGGATTTAGTCATCGGAAAGATGCGTCTGTAGCTGGCTGCCTGCAAACCAATCATCAGATGAAGGATTGCGGGCCGAATACCCAGTGCGTACCTCTTTGTAATGATGTTGTCCTCGATTGTTGAGCAGAGCCTCAACGCATTGTACGGCGGCTCAGTACCTAGTCACTTGGGCAACAAGAACATCTCGAGACTCAAATACCTTATCGCGATATGCAGTTGCTCCAATGTAGAAGGGACTAAAACAAATGGACCAGCAGCGGTAGGAGGGATCTCGTGCCACGTTACAAGAACCGAGATATCTTCTAAATTTCATACGGCACTTGTCTTTTCCAACAGCTGCATGTTGGTACTCTCAGAAATAATCCATGACTCGACTTCATCTTAGCTAGGCTCTCTACCGGCCACGTATATGCGCGTCATCTGTTTGAGGCATGATCCTCCTTGTGGGACTACACTAGCAAAGCGAATATCCTAGCTACCTACCTATATGAGCAGTTATTCGACTCTCCTAAATCCTTCAAAACACCTAACCTATATAGAGAGGCTGGAAGTGATCACGACAGGAACCAGAAACGTGGAGAGGAGTTGGCCCCAGGGATAGAAAAAGCGTGTTCGACAAATGATTTCACAGCAACCGCCCCGATGTGGAAATGGGAAGCGAACAAATACGGAAAGTCAAGTCTGAATTTGCGCTAGTCTCGATGCAAATAGAGGGTTTGAGCAACGTGGAAAAGGATAGGAGAAGCTAAAGCTTTGCTGCATGTTGAATGCTAAGTCCGATATTCGGCAGACGAAAAGGGGGCGAGGATCCTCGAGGGTATCGCGTGTGCCGGCTATGTTAATGGTAACATATGCAGCATCAATTTATTGCCATACGATCATGAAGTTTTGCGAGACCAAGAAGAAGGACGCCCATTGCTAAAATGATATAGGGTTGTTTGGTCTACCAGCGAAGAGGATATGGCTTCCTCAGGACTTTGTAATCCTTGCTGTCGATCAAGGCCCGGCGAGGCGCCAACTTGTTGATAGTTCGCTAAAAATGTCATGGCATCAAGGTTTTGTACATGTGGTACTATTGGCTTAGAATTCTAATTTGCTAAAAGTTTAGAGCGCCCGGCTATACTGAAGAGGGTAGGCAATTGGAGGGAACGACTTCGGGTAAGGCCCTCTCGTACAACGGCTAGCGTTGAAGACACGCCACTCTGTCAAGCAGCTTCGGTCAAGCTTCTGGCCTTCGTTCCTTGGCCCTGTCTCAACGGATGGTTGGTTAGTTAGTTGGGTTCATCCGTATCAAATGATGTTGAAATGTGACAGGGATTTACGCTACTACTGCTGTATATTTATGTTATGTTGGACACTTGGCCGTTTATTGTCGATGACTGGGATCCGATGACCTAGCCTGGGCCTTCATATCACTGAGCATGGGCAATAGTGAAGAATTCCGCCCCACGTTCGAGCGTTGTCGAGCCTGAGAACATTCTAGCATGTTATTTTAAAATACATACAAGTACATGATGTAAGACCCTTGCAAGAAATACTACATATATGTATGTACTATTTGTTTTATGTAGAGACCTCTGCGAAACTATTGAAGTACTGCGCTCTTAGGGGTAGGAGAGTACCAAGATATGACTGCAATTTTGAACTCTGAAGTTAACCCAGAGCGCTACATCACATTTGATAAAAATATGAATGTAACGGTGGGTGGCTGCATAACTCGAGTCACCCCTTTTCGAAATTCCTTGCAGAGTGTTCCAGAGATACATTTTCGACTCTACGCTAGGAACCTGAAAGGGCATAGTTCGAAAGTCTGCATGTCTCAAGCTGCCCGTGGGTTGAAATTCTTGCTAGAAGAAAAATGCGAGGCGAGGACGGAGCCAAACACGACTAGATATCAACTTGCGATCGATTTGAACTTGGCTATGAACAAACAACGGCGTCTCTATAACGCCATGGATCAATATAGCTAATACCTATTCGTGGGTATTATATGTCGCATGCTTGAGCTGCTTTCTGCATAAATTTAGAACGGACACTGGATGTAGAATTGGTGGTGGATAGAGAATTGTGAAATTGACTTGGCCGTCTTTGGTATGACTAATAGCATTTAGAAGTGATTTGTAAAGAGTGTGCCCTTGGGGATCGTGACGGCGCTTCCCACTTGTTATTCATCAGATGTACGTTGGTTTTCTCTGTAAATTAGCGACGAGATGATTTATTATGGTTCCTATTTACTCTACAGTTGCCCAAAGCCTAGAAGCTGTGACAGGCTTAGGTATGGCCCCCCCAACCCACGGAACACGGGTTTCAACCACGACTTACTAATAAGCCTCTAAAGATGCAGGCTTCGCACGGTGCCCATAACCTGAACAGATATGGGGCTTATCTCTTTTCTGATTGAGTATCCGTATGTATTCATTTACTTGCCCCTAGATCGGAAATGAGGGAGATTCCGAACTGCATTTATGATCGTGCAGGAGCAATAGTTAGCGAAAATTTGACCTGTGAGGCCCGAAGGAAGCACACCATGGACGCTTCAGTTCCTATTGTTTCCATAACTAAGATAATATGAAACAAAAGAACCGAATGATCTCGATGTCGATTATCATGAGGCTCTTTGAATCCAAGTTTTACCTGTTCGGGGAAGAGACCTCTAAGAGAATCGGACCGGGATAAAACTACCTACCTAAGGTACCTACTAGGTATTACGGATTCGTAGGTACCTACTGCATGTATGTAAGTAACGTGCAGGTGCTTCGACTTATATTTTTCTTTTTCATCTCTCCCCACTTGGCTTCTATTAGGGATATATCCAATCTTCCATTTCCCCCCTCCCCTCTCACATGTTGCAATCAATATAATTACCAGAAGGGATATTAACGTAACTTTCATTGTGATGAATGATATGATGTATCTAGCATTGGGATGGCAGCACGGTACTTACACCATACGTACATGTATGTAGTATACAGCTACCTACCTAGGTAGGTAGGTACACATACAATACACGTGCATGAGAACCGTAAGTTATACGACAGTATTTCTCGAAAAGGACGTACTATCTACATACGCTGCGTCTTTTTGGGCTGGTGGGTATCAATCGTCAACACCCCTACCTGGCGGAACACCCCTGGTACGACAAGGGCCATCACTGACCACCAAGTCGTGATTGGCGGGATCGGTCCATCCCTACATGAAATCTCTCCTACCCTGTCAGATTTTCCTGTGCAAACTGGAGGTACGTACCTAGCCGACAGGGGCTTATTACACCGGTCATAGCAAGCAAACGGACAGTGCGACTTAAATTTATAAGATAAGTACTTTTCTCTTTAGACTCAGTTTTTCTCATCTACTATTTAATCTTCTAAAAACACGTGTCAAACCCATCTCTATTTTACATAACACACATAACTGAAGTAGCCTTCCCGAAGATTTTATGTTTGCGTTCTTTTTTTTAAAAAATCTGCCCAAGATTTGTGGATTCCCTCGGGTCTAGGGCTGAAGGCTTGTTCGGCACTTTGACATCAACGGCGGCGCTTGGCTTTGAGGAATGCGTAATAGAGGAAGTATGGTTCCCGCGTCTAAGGCGCCTAGTACCTGTTGTACTAGAGGAAGGACTGCCTGAAACTGTTTCTTTACCCCAGAAAATCCCGTAGACCAGTCAACCTTGTCTGTTTCCTTGCGCGTTACCATGTGTTACCCCTGCTGCTGCTTGGTGACATGCATATAGGTAGGTAGTATGTAGGTATCTTTACCATCGCCACTGGCTTACCTCCCGCTCCAGGGCCGGGCTGTTGATCTGGATCTGGCCAGCTTAAGGTTACTAAACCCTGCGATCTATACCTCATCCATTTTCAAAGCGACGTAAATAAGAGATCACAACCGTAACTATAGCAGAATATTAATAATAAAAAAGGAGACGGAAAAATGACATATGTCATGATATCAGCTCCCTCGAAGGAACTTCACAGAGTAAGGCTTGCCTAGACCCTCCGAACTGTCAGTGAGTAATCACCTCGCACAAGATCTAGAATTGTCGCGTGGACACTACTTTGGCTTGCGCAACCCTCTCTACACCCATTCAGTCGAAAGCCTGATGCTTTGGGCGAAGCATGGCTTTTCGCTACTGCTTGCTTTAAGTGTGCCAAACGTGGCACCGCTGCGTCTTGTAGATCATGATGTGCATTGACATGACAGAAGTTGCCGCATCGACATTCTAGATAGACGAGCATACCTGAAGCTGCGGCCCGATCCGGATACGAAATAAAACCCGGCATAAGATAATCCATTTCGCAATGCTGACTTCGGGATGCCGAGCGCAGGAAGCGTCGGCATCAGGGATCTACCATAAAGATAGCTAGAAACCTAATCACTACAATAAGTACAGCCCCTATACACATCAAAATAAACTTGAGTTGTTCTTTTGGCATTAAAAACCACTCCTTTAAATCTAGTTCAGGGGGGTAAGCTCGACAACCTACCTACCTACCTACCTGTAGCATTCTATTAGACCCCGACAAAGTGGCACCCACAAGTGCATCACCTGTAGTGGGCTTCATAGCGACTGAACAGGACCATGATATCTGAAACAAGTTCGTAGTGTAACACTCCCAAGCATACTGATGTGTGGGGGAAGATATGTTGGCTGGACACATGCAATTCATCAAATCAACGGCTACTCGCACAAACAATTATGGATCGAGAGGGGCTGAAAAAACGTGTAAGGTCTTGTTCTCTACAAACCATATGGGTATATCAATAGTCTCTACACGAGGAGAGACACGACGAAGATGACCTTACTTAGGTATTCTCGGCCCCAACAGCTAGTGGGTGCCTCTAGCTTCATTCCTTCAACACAGCCAGCTGTTATCGTTACGGATCCCAACCTCAAGCTCTCGGGTAATAGGGGAAAATCATTGGCCGATCACTTCACGATGTGTAGAGGGCGATGACGGACTAGGCTCTATTAATGTGCCCACTTCTTCCCCTTTGCTGTCCCGGTAGAGGCCCTTGGATGCAATTTTATCCTTAAATCGGAGCACTGGTGTTATGCCGTCTTTGGACCCGGGATTTCCATAGCCTTCTGGTACCTAAGTGCTAAAGGCCGGACACGACCTTGGTTTCGGCTGATCCGTTGGAACTTAAAATCCCACCTTCTAACTCGGGTCTGCCGTTCACAAAATGAGAGCATGCTACCGATTTAGTTGGCGCGAAATTTCATTTCTCACGTGTATTGTCCTTGTCATATCGTAGGACTTTTGTGGCCTGAAACATTTATTTAGATGATCTGCTCCTACGTCCGTACCTTGCGGATCAAACCCGGTACGCGTGCCAGGCTGACCTACCAGAAGCATGCAGACCAAGCCCTGCCGCTGTTGGTCGGTTGCTGCCGAGAAATCGTTAAAGAGACAGTTGCAACCAGACTCGTGGGCATGAATGTATGCAAAGGTACGTTTAATAGCGCCCAAAGTTGTGGCGAGCCACGCGTGCAAGCCTAAGGTCTTACCTACATGTATTATATTGATACTGTCTGCAAGGAAAGATTGTGTTTCGCCTTATATCTAAAAGTGTGATGTTTCCAAGATATGACACACGGCCCATTGAGTCGTCAAGCTTATTATTACTTAAACACGTCGATTAATATTGAACCATTGCTATCTTCGTATACTATAAGAAGATTACAGACACGAAACTAAGTAAAGGGGCAGAAATACAGTAGAAATTACTATTTTCTGATTGCATTAAGATGAGCAAGGATTCCGGCAGCGACACATGATGACTAGGCATTTCTGACTGAAAGTGGCGAGGACTGACTTCAAAATCGGCTAAACGGTTGTAGGCTTACCATGCAGCCTCCCGAGTACTGGACCACAACTCGACCAAGCAGATCCCTTCCCAATTACCAAAGGGTGTTTGTGGCGTCTCGTAGAGGCATTGACGGTAGGGTACTTGCAGAAATGATGCATAGGGGAACGGAGTTCCTCAGCAGCCAACTCCCAAAAATACGGGTGCTTCTATTTAGCTTTACCTACTTTGCCCTGTTTCTACGGCTTTTTAAGAAACTTCTCGGGTGTTTCTAACGGTAAGTCCTGCAAGAGAGACGAAAGTCATCTCCTTAGTTGGCATCGTAGACCTGGGTTTTCGAGTGGAGGTTCTATGTGATACTTGATCCTACTCTGGGAGGAGACCAGCCTTTCTAATTTCAGGAATACTAATTACAGTACCGAGCAGATTGGGGGTTTGTGGCCACCCCAGGACTTTGTTTGGCCTTGAGGCTGGAGGAACTAAAACAATTTGAAGCATAAGCCCTGCAACTCGAACGGCTTCTTGCCTTGATTGTCATGGAGGAAAGATGGAGCTAGTTGCCCAGGTGCCTTGTGTCTAATTCGGTAGAATCTTCACTTGACCTCGCTTGACACACTCCACCTCAATGCCAACGCTGATGTCAAGCACAGCCTGTGCTGCCTATTCCGTAGATGCTCATCTCTTGAATTCTTTGGCTAGACACATAGGGCTACACCCAACTACCTTGTCCAGCTCATACATCACCGCGCAGCCCGCCGGTCTCGTAAAGTAGCAGCACGCCAACCGCTAATAATAATAAAAGACCAAATGCGCCTCGAGTTCTTCGCGCAATCTACAGATGACCCCAATAGTCGCTGTCTCAAAACTACCCCAGCTTGCACCACGTCTACTACCACTATCGCCTCGCGCAGTCCCAAGTGGGAATAGACGATACCCACTCCGCCTACTTACCAATCCTATCAAAGTTCTATCGTTCTGTTCTCGAAGCCTCAAACACCGCAGTCTGGCCGATATATGGATATCTTGCTGCGAGTGTGAAGAAGCTAGCTTCATCCGTATGCAGCACTTTGTGGCACTATCCTTAACCTCTTCTTACAATCCTCCCTAGGTCTACGTAGCATAAGCTATTGTACGATCCGAAGCCACCGCATCAGGGCCTAAAACGTGCTTTTTGAAGGTATATAGATTCCCTTCCGTCTCAAGTCTTCTGCATTTGTGGTATGAAAATAGCCCGCCACTTGCTCCCAAGCCTTGCATGATCTCGAGGACCTCCCTCATGCTGACTCAAGAAAGTAAACTAGAGCAAACACCATTTCCGCCTTTGCGGTATCTACGAGTCGGTTGCACGGAGTCCATGCTTAGAAAAGGACAGAACGAAATCCGACCTCTCGACAACGCAAAGTTTCATACATATGGGAGAATAAGGTATGCTAGTTCATTGCCGTTTCTGGAGGCTGATTGCTACGCAATTTCCTATGGGGATCATTAGATGGCGCTTGTACAGTTTCATCCAGCTGCTATCTTGTGTCAGTTTCCAAATTGATGCGCATGGCGCCATCCAAGCCGACCCAAGATGGCGGTAAAGAGGTGGTGTACAGGGCTCTTTAGCCTCCAACATGTTGATCAATCAGATTGCGCCAAAAGTCTACAGCAGAGAGAAGGCAGCGCTGACACACTTTTAGGGGCTCCCTTCAATTGTTTAGGATATAGGTATTCGCATGTTAGTGCCCTTTTCCGATAAGGAGAGTATGTACCTCGTTTCTTTCTCTCTCTGGTCGGAATACTGTGCAGGCGCCACGCACAAGATCGCGATCGAAAACCACACTGAGCCAAGCAAATAAGACCGGAGAACCAGAGCATACAGAGAAGACACAAAAACAGAAACAGGCAGTGCACGAAGCGAACGATGATGACCTCGTCTGTCTCAAAGATATCTTACGGCAGATTCAGCTCGACTTGTCGACCAATTTGATACCTAGGTAGCTAAGGATCGACTCAACTCAGCCCAAATCAACTCGTGTGGTTCGATTCGCCTTGCGTTGTTGGCTTTGCACGATGATGCTGCTCGGGGCTTTTACGTCTTGGCTAGTCTGCACAAGCAACTGAATTCATATTTCCTTTTTTTTTATATTGTTGTTGACCTTGTCGTTCCCATTTGGATGGATAGCTGACAGAGAATTTTGAAATTGTCCAGGTTTATTATTCGTTGCATGACTGTATATTTGCTTGCAGAAGCATCGTGCTTGGCATTCACGGTTACAGTGGACAGTCCAAAGGTCGGTGTACATCCTGGCCCCCTGGACTTCATTATCTGCAAGTAGCGAAGCCCCAGCCCACTCCGTACCCTACCTTTTGACATTGGCATACATCCATCACTTCCATTCAACTTGGTATCTACTACCGGGAAGTGAGCAGTCGATACATATGCCTGCAATGTAAAATGAGGAGAGAAAATAAAGGGAGACTGAAAAAGAAAGAAACACAAAGAAAAAAAAAAGGCAAAGAATACTACCTACCTACCTACTCTTAGGTATGGTATGGTACCCTGTCTGCCTACCGGTTCAAAATAACGTCCACAATAGCACCTGTCCTAGGTACCATGTAGATCCGTGGATTAGGTACTTTTTGGTGTCCTCAACCGCCCCAAGTGAGGCGCTGAATTTTGACGGATAGGATGACTTGGGCCATACCCCCCCCAAAACGCCTTAGCGGATGGACAAGGTACCCGGGTTCCTGAGCGAACCGTTGCATTCAGTTTTTCTTCTTTTCGGGAACAAGAAATACGGAACTAATGACCGTTATTGGAACAGCTTATCCACGATCCGTCTTCGAATCCTCCGCCGCCAGCTCTGCTCTAGGACCATCAGCCACTTTTCGGCCGAATGAACCACGCCTCTCTTCTGACAGAGAGGCTCGTCGAATGAATTCTCAACTCAACCCCAAGGTATTTATCACTATACACTTATATATGCATACACTGCCTTAATTCGTTCTTTCATGCACCCTTGTGTTTTTCCTATTCCTTCCCATGTCTTCTTAACTCAACTCCCACCGATAAAAAGAGGAATCGAGAAAATCCGCATCCGTCGAGTCGGTCCATGTGAAGGGCGCTTTTAATTAATGGAAAGCCAATTGGATTGAATGGGCCATGCATCGCTGGTGCTGAGGGACTCGGAGACGAACATCCTAAAGTAACTCCAGTAGACTCGCTGAAGCCTCGAGGTTGAAGTAAGAAGCAAGCCAACCAAGGTCAGTTCCTATCTTGAACATGTTGTTCTCTTCATATACCCGCGCATCCAAAACAAGCCCATAGCCGCATACGCGCACTTACATCACATACACACCCTGAATCGTATACACGTACATTCGCAGTCACACACACATACACATACACGTACACGTACACAGAACATATCCCGTTTTTTTCCCTTCCTTTCTGAGCTTTATCATCTGGACCGGCATCCACTCTACCATGGCGTACTTGGGACCTGAACGAAGGAGCAACTGGAAGATAGTGAGTCAGGAAAAAGGAAAAGAAAATGAGAGCGGAAACGGACCAATTCGTGCATTGCCAGGAGCTTTTAAACGCTCTCTGGCGGTTGCTGCATTGGTTCCCTCGAGCGGCTGCCTATCATTAAAAAAAAACCCTGTCGGATTGGGTAAAGGTGGTGATTCAGCCATCCCCGGTTTCTTGTGTCGTACAAGAAAACGCCTCCGGGTTCCCCTACCTTGTGCGGGTACCTTTCGAGGGAATTCTTAGTACCTACGGCTGGGTACCTACCTTACCTCTAAATCCCAGATTCTGGATCCCGATTGCCAATTCCTGGTTTGCCTTAGGTACATTCATCCCATGGTACTTGCCAATCCAGCTCATCTACGTACATCCGGCAGGTACCACAGTGCAACGCACGGAATGACAAGGTACCTGTCACTGAACTGGAGGCAACCGGAGCAAACACCGTGCCATTTTTATTTTATTTTTTCATTTTCCCATCGTCACTGACACATTCGCCGGTTTTACTTGCTCCTAAGAACGCACGCTACACTACTTACATATACCCATCTCCTTGCCTAATACATTGCCTAACCAACTTATTTGCCCACCTCAATGTACCTAACCAGGCAGCACCAAAGTACCTTGACTTCATGTTGTGCTTGCTAGCCCTTCATGTCCCAATTGTACTTTTTGTGTTAGCAAATTCCGTGCGGGTTAGACCAGAGTGCTAACATTCTTTTCAACTCTCTACAGAGCCTGATCACAAAATCCACGAGCCCTCAATTTCCCGCCGGCAATGCCCAAAGCCCGGTAATGATTGCAACTCACACCCAATGCCAAAGGACCTCTCCTCTTAATTAGACCCATCACCGCTATGCTAAATAGCCGTCCACCACAGCTTACGTTACTGACAATTCTTGTCCTTCTTAGCAGGACTTTGAGCCTTCGCCGCCCTCCTGCCCTGGGCTGGAATACCTCGATATCCCGTCGAGTGGTGATATGAGGTAAGTTATGCTTCAGTCTTTTTGGATTTGGATTTGAAAAAAATAAAATAAAAAAAAGGTCATATCAAATCACATATCACACCCATGACTCCCTCGTCGCTTTTGCTTTTCTGAATTTGTTTCATGACGCTTCCCTCATCCTCATTTCATGGACTACCTTTGCAGCCTTTACAAACCTACACCCTTAGCAGCAGCAGTAGCAGCAACGGCAGCAGCAGCACAACAACAATAACGCTTGGGCACTGGTGGTGGTGTGCCGGTCAGGCTGTTTTGATCGCCCTGCTAGCGTGCCCCCCTTCTCTCCCCCCCCAAGATGCCTACACTACCTTGCAATCTGCACCTGCTGCCACCGCCTATAAATCTCTTACCCCCATAGGCGCAGAGACGAGGTGCATGGGTGGCTGTTGCAGCTACACAAAAGCCCTGTGACCCTTCCGCTGTTCGCCGCTATGTGGCGTGGTTCTTGGTAGTTCCCGATCCTGTATCCGCTCCCCTTGTGATACGCGAATGTTGTCAGTACCACCTCTTGGTCGCACTTGGACACTTGGGCATTGTCTCGTATGGAACTGCAATACAGCATTTTCGCTAGCTCTGTCGGGAACTTCGCACACGAGCTTCTATTTGCCAATACCCCTGCTAATGCCTCCTCAGATACAACCAAGATTCCAATATCTCGTCTTTAACGATAGAAACCCCTCCACAGCCGCCTTCTGTACTTGGAGGCTTTTCTGCGCCTTTACTAAACACAACCACAACGGGGTACTCCCCTGATACTGGATCCTTCTATTCCCCAGCCTCACAGATCTACTCTGGTATCGACGTCAGGCCACCGCGCCTGAGCTCCAAGTAAGTCGCACGCCGATCTAGTCCCTTCCCCATGGTGTAATAACATATCTCTATGCAACTCTTCTAGCTTCTACTTTACTCATGGGCACAGCAGTCACACCTCATCTACGGGCATGGCACATGCCAACCGCACCGCTGCGCTACCTAATCCAGCAACGGCATACAACGTAAGAGATCTTTACTCCGGACCGAGGCCATCTTTTGGGAGACCGACGGAGCACACAAGATCGCCTTCATTCGCAGCACCACATTCCATACGACGCCATCCCCTGTCGCCAACTCCCAGTCCCAGCATCGGTTTCACAAGTCCAGTCAGAATGGATCCCACCCAGTACGGGAAGTCCGGGGGATCTCACATTCCCCCGCTTATGGCAATGACTACCAATGGCCAGCTAGTATACAGTGACTCGGGAACGCCCATCAAGATCGATATCCACGGGACCATTGACAAAGGATTCTTCATGTCCGAAGGGGATTGGACATGCTATAGGAGAAATTATTTCTCCTGCATCTGCTCGTACAGCTTATCGCCTCACTATCCTAACACAACGATGCAGTACGCTCCCAACGGATCGTCTACGTCGTATCAAGTATTCGGGTTTGCAATGAGCATCTCTGCAGTCGTGTCCGATAGTGACTCGCACACGATCGATCTAGTGCAACACACGCCGAAGAGAGACAAGGGGCCGGTACAGAAACCAGAGAAAGTGAGGCTCACCGCAAAGCAACCGCAGCAGACACCACATCCGCTGCTGTACCAAGACCACCACAGCATTGGTGGCGGATCCAGGCCCTTGTACGAAAGTGGTTATGGACAAAGCGCGCAAGGATCGTATCCCAGTGAGCACACGTTTGAGAGAATTCAGTTTAAGCAAGCGACGGCGAACAATGGAAAGCGACGGGCCGCTCAACAATACTATCACCTGGTTGTTGAGCTCTACGCCGATGTGGGAACTCAGGCGCAGGATCAGTTCATGAAGATCGCGCAACGAAAATCCGCCAAAATGATTGTGCGCGGCCGCTCGCCTGGACATTACCAGACGGAGCGACGCGGAAGCACGAGCAGCGGACCTGGCGGATCAAGCGGGATGGGCGGCTACTCGGGGTCTCAAGTGCTCGGATCAGAGTACGGCTTGGGCGGATCTTCGCAGCTTCCAGGGGCGTACTCTAGCGGTGGATATGATCCACGGCCCGGACATTACGGGACAACACGCCACCATGAATTGCCGATGGAGCCGATCATACCAGCAGAGGAAGCTAAGGCAATAGACAATACGAAGGAATATCAGTATTACCCCGCGACGATCTACGAGGGTACCGATTCGAGACATGGCGTTGAGATGTTCTCTCACCGAAGCGAGCCAGAGCACCTAATGTCTTCAGCACCTGCGCCTATCGATTCGAATTCCTCGAAAGTCAAGCACGAATATGAAGGCTCTCTTCCGAGCCTTTTCTACAGCCCTGGAAATGCCTATTACTCCCGAAATTGTAGCCGATTCGAGGGCAAATCAACGTCCGCGGGATACTACCCAACAATGCCAGCCATGCTCCCCCAATCCGGGTGAGCTAGACTACGATGTGATAGTACATGTACCCTGGCCGCATGCCGGCTCATCTACGTGGCATATTTGTTCGGTAGTTTCAAACTACATACCTCGAGTTTTACTGCATCAAGGCCATCGGAGATGAAAAGCATATTTGTTTTCTTCTGGGTTTTAGGTTTCGGATTCGTCTCTAGGGATTAGAGGCGGGCCTGGCGGCGTACGGAATACGGCAGAGAAAGATGGCCTGGGCGAGAGTGAGTTCGCATAGCAAGTTTCGGCACATGCGAGGAATATACGAAGAATGACCTACGACTTCGACGGCGGAGCCGGATATACTACAAAACATGGGCTTTGTAAGGCGGGATTATGGCAAGGATACCCCGGTGCGATTATTTATGGTGTTTTCGAGACGATTCGAGAAACGAATATCAAGCGCGACTTTCATTCATCTACCTTGAAACTTGACGAAGACTACGCAAAAAAAAATAATTCATGGGTGGCGTTGGGAAAGACGGGTTTATAAGGGTCTTTGCTTTTCCCTTCCCCAACTCGGCACTGCATTCGCTTTGTCCGGGTTCTCCTGGCGAGATCAACTTGTTGCAGCTCACCTTCTCCTGTCGCGATGTTGTTTGGGGACGCTTGGGCGGAATGTGTGTTTGCGAGTTCCGTGAGATGACCTCATCTTTGAGATGGAACGACGAGCGGGATCCAGTCTGAGACTCGAGGTCACAACGGCTACATTTGCCAGCACTTCCATATCACTCGGTCGGTGCTCATGTGCTCGGAATTGCCTTCCCGTAGCTTCTTGGTCGAAAGATTAATTATATTCTTCGTTCTACTTTTCTGTCGGCTGGCGCACTAGATGCTTTGCTATGTGAAGGACGTCGGATTCGGTGCATGCTACCTACCTACCCGCCGAAGCAGTGTCAGTTTTACTAATGCACGACTCCACTAACTCATGGCAGCCAATGAAAGATGTAATTTGTTCTACTTAGGTAGGTGTATGCAAACATTTGGCAACGAAGGGATTTAGGGGCGCGATCTGCGCCAATGATGTGAGGGCGCAAACGGTGAAGATGCCTTGGCATAGCTAGTGCACGTCGTATACATTGATGGTTTTTCTTTTTGCGATGCCAGCAACTTCCAGGTTATTACTTGTCTGGATCCGGTTGGGAGTGTCGTCCAAATTGGACTTACAAAGCCGCAGCGCCCCACAACGGGAACTAGGTTGCACTAAAAGTATGACACCACGATAGGAGCGTAGGCCGGGGCATGACAAGGCCTCGGCACCCTTCAGCCGGGGTTCGGACGGTGCAGCGGTCCAGGGCAGCAGAGCAGGGGTCCTAGTACCCGCACGCGATTAGGTAGATCCTTGGTATCAGTGCTAATTCAACAGTGGACCTATACATACATCAGATGGGCAACCCCACACCTACATAATGTACCTGCCTAGACCATGGACCACCTTAGACTAAGGTACCCGCTAGAGGCTAGTGCTAAGCAGAACCTTCTACTCCAGTAGCTTATCCTAACGATGCTCCTGTTTTTTAGGCAGCCTAGCAGCCCAGTAAACCGCGAAAAAAAATATAGTGTGGCAAATACGGTGAAAGACGGAACCTTTTTTTATTTTTTATTATTATCGAAACGGAGGCTCTAGCGCAATCAAACGGAAACCCACCCTATGGGATCGTGCTTTCGCAACTGTATTCAAGGCATCCATCTGCTACTTCTTTGAGCAAGTTTTATTTCATAGGCTCGTTTCGGGACCGAGGTGCTAAATTTGTTTTTTTCTTCTCCTTTCTTCTTCACTGTTTGAACACTGCAAGAATACCTAGAGGTAAAAAGCAGTGGCGTTACTCTTTTTATTTTGTCCCGCATATGTTCCTTTCCTATACCATGTCATCCCGATATAGAGTCTCGCACATACACGTCTTGGCATTTATCTATCCCTACTTTACTCTACATATGCCTAAACTTAGGTAGGTTATAATTTCCAATCACTTTGAAGTGCAATGCAACTGCACCGATCTAGACTAAGTCTTGTTCACCGGTGGGCTCTGAAATACGAGTGCCATTGGTGCTGGCTTCCACCTTACCGATATGCATAGCCTTGCCAGTTGAGACAGCACCGTCGGTCAGCTCCTTAACATCTCAGCCGTGTCGTTGATGGTCCAACAGAATTTCCGTCTAATGTCTCTCTGTCAGATCTACAGACATGCTGGGTATAATATAAAGATTATTAATACGGCCGAGAAGGCTAGAATATGCAGCAGCAACTCCATAATTGCTTAGCATACAAGTGGTATCGGATGCCCATTGCATGCAGGTGAGATCCTGCCCGCAACCCTCTTCGCATTATGAGACCTCCACCTCCTACCTAGGTCCCTACCTCTACAAAGTAAAGTCCGTAGCCATTCCAATTGGCGCGCGGTCTAAATAAGCTTTTGTGGAGCTGGAATAGATCGTCGTCAAGGAGGTTGAAGGGGGAGTACAGGTCGGGGAAGTGGTAATTATTCGCTTCTTGCATCGATTTGCAAGTCTAGCGGGTAACTCTACTCGGCTGCCTAATAGGATTCCGGATCGCCTGCAGCCCGTACATAGTCGCAGTGTCGCGACAAAGTCTAGAGCAGAGAAAATTTTCGAACGGACCCGCCATCGCGGATCCGGTACCTACCAATGCATGAGTGACAGACCCGTCGCGACTTGATGGGATGGAAATATTCGCTTGGCGCACGTTGTCGACCATCTGTTGGTCGATACTGGTAGGGTTGGGGGCCGCGTATCCCTCTTTTCTCTTGGGCCCGTGTCGAAGGGGTGCTTCAAGTGAGCTCCGAAAGGAGAAGCTAGAAGCAGGACAACTACCAATCACACGGTGCTACACCGGTATCTTCTCTTGTTCCATATCCGAGTCATGATCTTTTTTTTCGCCGGTGTGCCCTTGCTGTACCTAGTACTGAGTCGCATTGAGCTCCGGGTTTCCGCGGCGGGATTTTTGTTGCAAAAGTGGCAAGCAAATGTACCCTCCCGCAACGTGTAGATATCCATATTTTCATTATCCTGCATATCCCGGCTTGGCGTCGAATGCGTGTATTCTCACCGGAAAGCTTACTATATCTGACGCGCTTAGCATTCCCAAATTCCCTCAAGCTAAGGATATCCTCTTCTCTCTACTCCTTACCCCTTCTTCCTCCATTTCGGGTTTAAAAAGGCGGGGGATATCTATGATTTGCCTCGCGCCATCCGGTAAGTACCGAGATCAATCTTACATCTTACGCATTACGTTATCTGAGCTCCTTCTAAAAAAACACCCCCCATACCTCGACCACAAAAGCTAGGTACGGAACTAAAGAACCTATAATGCAAAGGCAACAAAACTGTTCGTACAAGCTGATATTAGGTTCCGTTTTCACCTCCCTAGTCGGGCAGACATATGATGGCATTTCTTCTACTATCGGTTCTTCAGGCTACCAAATCAGATACTTGACGCGATAATCAAAAGGCAGAAAAGGACGGGACAGTCAACCGATATTTGGGGGCCAAATATTCCCACGGCTCGGTGACTATGGGCCGTCGATTGGTGGTGGCATGTAGATGAAAAGTTCGGATCATCTTGCCAGTCGCAAAGAGCTTCTCCTTCAGCACGCCACGCGATGTTACCTTGGTAAGTCCCACGGTACCGTAGTCGCGCAGCAGGATTACGGGAACCCGCTTTGCTTGTGATGCTGCTCCACCGCCCAAGGTACAATACATAGGCGATCAGGGGGACCGTAAGCAGAGATGATTTCCGTACCCCCCCTTTCCATCTTGCTCGGTACGTATACAAATCTACATATACATGCCTACATACATATGGATGATGTGTCTGACGTGCATCAACAGCCCTCCGTTACACGACTTCCGCTGGCTGCTCAGCCCTACGCAAGACTCTGTGCCACTTGCATCGAGAAGTTCACAACAGTCGCGGCTTGGACCCGTATGGGCATGGCTGAGTCAGACATGGGTACTTTGGCACACATACATTAGACTTGATACGCCAAGAGTCCGCGTAAATGACTGGTCGGTTCGATTCCGGTGTGTCGATGAATACAACATGGTTGACTATTCACACTGTGTTCACGTCTAAATACCAATTTATGACAGGTCATCCCCGTGACCCTAGAGGGTAGGCGTCAGTGATGTGCACTTAGCTTGGTGTAAAAAATTGTCGTTGTACAAAACCCGCGCCGTACACCTACATGCACAGGTAGATAGGCTATGTGCGACGTTTGCCAGTGACACAAACTACTGCGCCGCGCTTGTTGCGACGCAGGTGCCGTTCTCCACGACCTATGTCCTACATAGCACGTACGGGGGGACATCATTTGGGAAGGGAGAGCCAATGATGGGTCGTTCTGCTGTGTCATTTGGCAGATAAGGCCGGTTAGGCGAGACAGGGGGGGGAAGTCCCCCTCAAAAAAAACCAAACCACTGCGCAAGCGAACTGCCGATCTATGCGAACCAATTGTTCGAACCGAACAAGACTTCAACGTGCTTTAGGGATGCTAATACAATTTTAGTAGGATCCGCTACGACTACATATGGTCAGCTCATAACATAAGGTACCTAGCTGAAGTAAGTCCCTGTCGCTGCAACCTCACACTAGTGTTTTCCATACCTATTACTACCTACATAGGTGCCTACATGAAGTACTGGATAGGAGAATGGAACTGGAGGGGGAAAAAACGTGCCGGCCCTATCAGGTATCACAAATTACCTAAGAAATAGCTTACGTGGTACAGAACCCGGTCAGCGTCGGTGTAACCACATAAACGCTTGTGTAACTCAAGACTTATCCCTTCCATCCCGTTCCTACATCTAATCTTGTGCGATGCCTTGCAGACAGAGATGGAGAGAAAGCTGGGAAGATCGAGCCGAGTAAGCGCGAGGTAGCACAAAACCTACCTCGGGATTTTTTCGGGGGTATGATTAGCAGCAGATCATGATTCGCCCGTCACCCACAGTACGGCTTACGTATGACGAATACAAATTGTTATCTACCGATGTGCCTTGTTAAGTAAGGGCTCTC
The DNA here is from genome assembly GCA_022578945.1 of Hypoxylon fuscum. Classification (NCBI taxonomy): domain Eukaryota; kingdom Fungi; phylum Ascomycota; class Sordariomycetes; order Xylariales; family Hypoxylaceae; genus Hypoxylon; species Hypoxylon fuscum. The sequence continues at coordinate 83,968 of MU399822.1, read as the reverse complement.
AAAGGGAGTCTACATGTACGCACCGGTCAACCGTAGAAGCGAGAGAGCACCTCGGCCGAGAATCGCTTTCAAGAGTTTGGTATCCTAATTCGCGACGTAGCCTATAGTAATAACCGTCTTCATCAAGTTTTGAGTCTCTCGTCCCTTTCCGTAAGACTACCTCTCTGATACTTGAGTTATGAATATTACTGAAGGCGGTGTAGTTATGTTGCCTCGAAGGTACGCTGTGATGCGGAAGCGTTCTCAGCTAATATCATGGATGATAATGGGCAGGTATATGGCAATAGTTCCGTGCAGGCCACCTAATTTTAGGGTTATGATGCCCGGTACCGAAGTTTTCCAACGACCGGCTCAAAAACTCCCTCATAATTTACATCTGATTTGTCCCAAAAAAACTACACCTCTTGTAATACAACAAGATCAGCGAAACACGAATGTTCCTGATCATCAGGGGAATTTAGCGGGGGAAAAAATTAAAGCTATGCATCATGTAATGATACTCTTCCCTGTCTCCAGAGTTAGGTACAATAATAAACTGTATTAAGTATCAACTATTGGATACATATTTCACATTGTTACGGCCCTTCATATCTTTCAATGCACTGCCGTTTGCTTATATAACTGCTACCGCCACTCACAGCTCACAAGGATCAACTACCAATGAGGAGCTGCAAATAAACCAGAGATTCGAGGTACTGAGGACACCGACCCAAGTGGCGGAGGTATGATTCGAGTTTCAAGTGTACCGTCTTGAGAGATTGCCTATCTGGCACGCAGACAGCAGGCTCTCATAGGACATATATAGCTCCACACCCACGCCGCGTGTTATCATGTTTAGAGATTATCTAATATTAAAGATGCCGGTATACCCTCCTACTTTAACTGCCGCGCAGGATCCTGAAGTAAGACGGATCTAGTGTAACTATTCTTAAATCCCATCACCGGCAACCTTAGTTGCTACAGTACGTACTGAAATTTTTAGTGTGCTGGGCGCATGGTGAGATTACTACGATGGGATACGGAGATGCTAAGCCCTGGACCCTAGGGTAGCCTAAGAATATGCGTGTAGATACTAAGGAGTTACCTACCTATAGATATCCATAGGTAAAGTGGAATAATTACCTAGGTAACGATTCAAACTTCCAAGTCTAGTACAAAGGTACAGTACACAGTCCTCGCATATGGTTAGAACTAGGTAGGCACTTAGAATCTCAGGAGAAGTTGCGTCGCGGGATAGCCTAAGTGGATGGCTGGTAGTCGAAATAGGGGTTAAGAACAACCTAGCTAGTATGAATTCGGGGCGTGTTGAGGCTCGCTTTCTCCCATACGTGACGCTACCTGCTTGTCGGGTGCCCCTTAGCCGTGTAACGAGAATTACCTAAGCTCAATGGCAAAAAAAAAGGGTCTGCGTGACACGGTACCATAAGAGAAACCTCCCAGATCGCCTTGGCCGAATCTACGTCTGTTTGATCTCTGTGCGCCCAACTTAATCCTCTTGACTGCCATACAAGCTACACTGGATGCGCTAAAGATATCACCGCAGTCATAGGGCAATGGCTCGTGTGGGAAGAGCTTCGTGGTTTGGCACAGTGGAGTAGCGGCTTATTGAAGATTTCAACCGCAACACTTGCACATTGTCATAGTATGTTAGGTGTGATACTTGATTCGACAGATCGATTTAAGTCGCTGTATTGTTTGCGCCGTTATTAAGAAGACTTCGAGCCGCTCTTTTTGGTCCTCCGGAGAGGATATCCGCCTCACAATATGTGTCATCGTCTATTTGAGAGTCCAATAGCCCTGTCTAGTCACTAACACTTGAATGAGACCGGTCCTAACGTTTCGTAACTACTGTAGATTGCATATATATACCAATATCCAAACTATTCTTACCCTATCCTGGACCCGCAGCTGAGAAATTATCTGCTATAGAGAAAGTTTATAAGAAAGGTTAGGTGGTCTTTACTTTAAGAGAATCCGCTTCCAAGCTAGAAATCGATCTCCTAATCGTATCTAAATCTGCTAAATTGATATGAGTACCGCCCTCTTGACATCTTCCTCTAAGTGTGGGGTAAGGGGCTAGTGTCGCCCTCGTAACACTCGTAACCCTCGTGAGACATGCGGGAGCTTGTAGTCGTGAATTTTCGTGACGCGAATATTGCTCGGGACTGAGGAGTCATGGAACGAGAGGTACCTGTTTTCAACCACACCAATAAAACGTAATTGCCATCACCATTCCTAATACCTCTATCGTCATGATGCCGTAATTTTGGAACTTGAGCAAATACTTCTTCTAGCTGATGATAGTTGAGGCTGTAGTTGCTAAGCCCCTGAATTAACCCCTGAATCACCATTCAAGAGAGCTCTTTCACACCCGTAAATTAATAAAACCCTATATTCATACGTTTGCCTCTAAACACATGTATAGCTCTGTAAGCTTGAGGAGGATCTCAAGCTTCGAGTCTCAATGTGGGGAAAACTACCTAGGTAGTTATGTTAAGTCGAGTCCTGTGATAAGGAGAACAATGGCGAGTTTCTTCAGTCGACTTCAATATGAAAACTTGAGCCAACCCGTAGTTTTTTTATGCCATTGCCGTCAATATCATCACGAATGGGCCCGGAAGATGTCCACTATACATCTATCTGGTCCTAGTGTTGCTCGGCCTACTGAGCCCCGCACCCTATGTGAGCCGCACCGACGACAGGCTTCGTGATGGCCATTTTTTACAGCCGCGGACAATGCCCTCACAGCCGCATGCACAGAAATTGCCAAACTAATTTTTAAATACTCAAATCATTTCAAAAATTTGCTGAGGTTTCAATCTTTCTTTTCCTTACCTTGCGCCCACAACACCATTTTCCTCTTACACCTCACCCTCTCCTTGACCAGCTTTTGGCCCATCGAGAGACCAACCCAAGCTCGCTTTGGAACGAATATTCTTCCTGATCGCGCTGTACTCATTTTCTGATTTTTTGTGCTTCTGTTGGAGCTTAAAATCAAGTTTTCAAAATTCAAACCATTTCTCAACCTAGCGCACTCGAGAAAACTCGAGTGCTATCTATCTCTCAAGCACAATGGGCAACTGTTTATCCAAGTGCTGCGACCTCCGTAGCAAGCTATCAGGGAATGCGTCTGAAGATAGTGATGCTTGCTCACTGATGGTTCTTGTTCCTGTCACCGACAAGGAATTTCGATCTCCGATTTGGCCAGTCACCCCATTCCCTCTTTTGCCGGCGCCGATCGCTCATAAGCCCACGGCTCCGGTTGATGTTCTAGAAGCTACTGTTGATGCGAGGGCTTTTGACGATAATGACCTTGCCGACACCGACCAGCCTGCTAGTGATGACGGTCCCGACTCTAACGGCAACTCTAACCCAGCTAATGATGAGGCCAAGTTCTCCAGTGGCGAGAACAAGTCTCCCCCTGATGACAATGCTGATTCTTCTCGCGCCGATGTCTCCATTGGCGAAGCCGAAGTCATAGTCGCTCAGCCGCAGCGTATCATCCACCGAGGACAAGCACGGGTCGTTACCACGCAATCGATCAGCAACCTCCGTGCTGCCAGCGCCGCATCCAGCAGCCAAGCGAATCTATCTGCCCCTCGTCGTATTCCCCAATCGTTAACGATGAGCGATATCAATAAGCCACTGCCTGGTTATCCTAACGGTGACTCAATCGGTGCGTACATGGAACGCGACCGGATGAAGATCGAGGCCGCAAGCAAGAAGTTGGATGATCGCGCCAAGGAGCTCCGCGAATTCTTCGAACAGAACGCGCCCCAGAATGAAGCTCATTTCAACTTTGAGCGAGCTAAGATGAAGGAGAGGCTTTCCCGTTCCCAGAGTGTGCCTCAGTTGTACATGGTTCCGCTCACGGTTGAGGAGGATATTTGGACGGGTCCTGCTGGACAGAAGAAGGGTGCTATTCCCACCGAGGCCCGCCCGCCTTCTCGAGCACCTTCTAGAGCATACCGTGATACCATTCGAACCATGGCTGACGAACGAGTAAGTATTGCCTATCATTTCACCTCTCCCACCTTGAATAAAGAAAAAGACGACACCTTGACATAACATACTTGCTAACAATCGTCTTAAGGCCCTACGAAAGCAGAGCAGCCACAGCCAGTTGTCGGCCTCATATAGCAGCGGTGCGGGCTCTTCGTCTGCGCCCTGCGTTAGTCCTGTCACTCCCCTTGGTTTCCGATTCCCGGTTAGCCCAGTAAGCCCTAACTTCCCCGTCGGTGCTGGTGTTCCGGGCCGCCCCCGCCCCATGCATCCCAACTTGCGACGCTACCAGAGCCGTGCCCAGCTACACTCCGAGGGCCAACGCCTTTCTGTCGTGAAGGAATCACACCTTACTCCTAGCGCCAAGAACCTTGACACCATATGGGCCAAGTCCGTTAAAGAGGTCAACGAGAAGGATGAGCAGAACTATAACGCCATCTGGGCTAAGGCTGTTAAGGAGACCAATGAGAAGCACGAGCAGAACGCCGAGACTATCTACCACAAGGTACGCGACATTACCGAAGACCAGAGCGAGGTCATCACGATCACTCGAAAGATCATGTGCCAGAGCGATGACGTTGTCGAAAAATGTGCCTCCGATGACTGCGATCTCGAGTTTCTCCACGAGCAAGTCAAGCACGTCCGTGACGCCCTTATTCTGCGAGAGAATGTCGACCGTGATGGTCAGGTGGACGAAGATGTCAAGTGGCAACTGGAGGTCGTCAAGAAGCGCCGCGCTGTCGCCTTGACAGAGAAGTGGGCGGCCGACGCGGATGCCAAGGAGAAGGGCAAAGGAAATGCGGAGCCCGAATCTCCAGTCAACGTCCGCGACTTCGCGTATGCGTATGCGTCCTTGGAGGAGGAGGAGCAGGATCTACTCAAAAAGAAACGCATCAGCAAGTTGTAAGAGACCGCCAGACAAGGCAGAACTGGAATCATCGGACTCGAGTGCAAGGCTAGAGGATGGTAAAAAGACGATCCTTAGCCAGTAATGGTAATGAGTTAATGAGGTAAAAGGAAGATAGGTGTGACCAAGACTCATGTACCATAGAAACTTCTCGAGGGACTAATAAGATTGCAATGCTTTTCTCTAGAATGACTTTATGCTTCTTCAGGTGTGTCATGTGTTGTACTTGGACCTTGGGTTTCTAACCTACTAGTATCGCCAGATGGCGTCCGCCATCTTGACAACCTGTCCCATCTCCACGACGTCGTGGACGCGTACTATATCCGCGCCGCCCTGCACCGCCGAAGCGACGGTTGCCGCTGTGCCGAACACGCGGTCCATAGGCTTCGGGACGCCAGTGACCTTGCCAATGAAGCTCTTGCGGCTGGAGCCCACAAGCCAAGGCAAGCCCTCTAGTCCGGGCCAGCTCCGTAGCTCGTCAAAATGGCGCAGTAAGTGTAGGTTCTGCTCGCCGATCTTGGCGAACCCAAGGCCAGGGTCGAGGATGATGCGCCACCGTCGGATGCCCGCTGCTTCTGCTGCCGCTACCCGCTCGAGTAGTTCTCGAGCGATGGTTGGAATAAGTCCGTCGGGGTAGTCGTTAAGTTTGCTCATTGTGCTGGGGTTGCCCCTCATGTGCATCAAGCAAACTGTCTTGCCCAAACGGGCCATCATCGAGAGCATTTCCGGGTCTAGAAGACCTGCTGACACATCATTGACAATGTCTGCGCCAGCCTTGACGGCTGCTTCCGCTACGGACGCCCTGTACGTGTCTACGCTGATAGCAACATCGCGCGTTTCATGGAGGCTGCGGAGGAGCTCGATGACTGGTATGATGCGGTCCATTTCTTCTTGGGCGCCGACGTCAAGCTTACCTGGCGCAGTAGATTGCCCACCGATGTCAAAAATCGTAGCGCCTCCCCGAACATAAGCTAAGACCGTGTCCCTTAGCGAATCAGGGGTATGAATGCCTCCATCCGAGAACGAGTCGGGCGTTATGTTAAGGATGGCCATCACCTGCGTTTTCCTGGTTGCCTTAAGGGCATTTAGAGGTTCGACCGAGTTGCATATTGGCGTAAGAGTTGAGAGTGGCTCATGAGCTGGTGGAAGTTCATTAAGGTAGTCTTGGATGAGTCTCCAAGGTTTGGTGGAGTCTATTGACTTATGCGGTATGAGCTCGGCCAGAGGCCGAAGAACGAATTCACGTTCCGGAATACCGATGTGAGGGATTTTGAGTCTTTCATGGTCGATTTTCTCGTCCTCGTAAAGCAGAATATCCAGGTCAATGTTTCGAGGGCCCTTATCTATAAGTTTCCGCCGGCCCATAGACTTTTCTATATCTTGTAATTGATCTAGTAGCGGTAGCGGCTCTAGATCTGTTTCTACCTGGGGAAGATCACTCAGCTAAGGCTCTGCAGGGGACGGGAAATCCGAGACACACCTCGCAAGCTCCATTCACGAACCTATCTTGATCTAGAACGTACATGGGCTCGGTTTCCCAGAGACTACTGGTTCTTTTCACCTTTATGCCTCTCGAATCCATCTCCTTACATGCTTGTTCAATCATGGATAGTCGATCGCCAACGTTGCTGCCCAGAGCAATGTAAGCAGTTCGCTTACCAGGCCGACCACCCCCGCAGCCACAACGTCCTGCCTCCCTAGAAGGGTTGGTTGAGAATTTGCGATCCATAATCTTTCTTTGGGGAACGGTGTGATTTTGATACTGAGAAAAAGGAAGATGTATTGAATCATTTCGGGAAGAGACTAGACCGACGCGAAATGGGGTTACCCGAGCACGGCCAAGTGGAAAACTCCATGCTCGAAGTGTTGGTAAGAAAATACTCATTGAAAGTTCAACGAAGGAATGAGCCGCAATTCAATTGCCTCATTGGATGGTCACGCATCATACCTTGGCCGTTTTCTGAACTACACATGAATCGAAGAAGCTGACCGGAGAAAAAATTGCAAGTTGTACAGATCCTCCTGAATGCTTGGCTGGTACCGTGTACGTACCTTTATTCTTATCTTATCGTTGGTCCACGGTGCTTTTTACATATGTAACTCCGTCCAGTGGGGATTTGCTTTTCGAGACGCTTTCCATAACATCCATGAAAGGTAAGGGATCTAGACCTCTTTCTACGCTTGCATTCTTCGCTCAGATGAGACACTATAACTTTGTGGTGTTGAAGGGGCTTTTCCAGGACTCGAAGTGTCTCATCGAATACGATTTATGATCAACTACATAATAAGTAGCAACGGCACGCGCGGAGGATAAATGGAGACAAACCTCGGCTAAGCAGCTAAGTTCCCACTTTCGTAGGAATATGCACAGGCCTCATGGGCTTGTTCCCAATACCGCAGTAATCCCGAGGAGACTAGCATTTGAGATGCCTCGGTTCCCCAGATTTGTTCTATGTATGACCGTGGTTATGATAATGTGCTAACCCCCCGATTTCCACCATCTCTGTCTTCTGCCAATATCCCCATTGCCGTTTGCTTTGCCGACATTTAGAAAGCTTAGACCCTTCTTACCTTTGAACTTTGCCAATAAAGACCTCTATTTTCCCCCTTCCCTTCTAGATTTAGAATCCAGTAACTTTAGAAGCGACCCGATTCTAGTTCGATAAGCTCTCGTCAGACAATCAAGATGGCCTCACCACGTACGTCGCAAGTCCAATGGCCTACACCAGTAGTTGCAGAAGTGTGCGCTGACAAGATATGAATTACAGAGAAAATCCGAACACCCATTACCGATCTTTTCAAGATCAACCATCCCATCCTCCTGGCTGGTATGAACGTCGCTGCTGGCCCTAAGCTAGCGGCGGCGGTGACAAATGCCGGTGGTCTCGGCGTCATTGGAGGAATGTCTTACAGCCCGGAGATGCTCAAGGAGCAGATCGACGAGATGAAGTCGTACTTGAATGACAAGAACGCGCCTTTCGGCATTGACCTGTTGCTTCCGGCGGTTGGAGGCAACGCGAGAAAAACAAAGTATGCCTCACAAGCTCGATCCGATGCACAATGACTAGGTAGTTAACTAATTGCGCCAAATGTAGCTACGATTACACGAAAGGCAAACTCAACCAATTGATCGACACTATCATCGAATCAGGTTGCAAGCTGTTCGTCTCTGCCGTCGGTGTGCCACCCAAAGCCGTCGTCGACAAATTACACAAGCATGGCGTCTACTACATGAACATGGTCGGACATCCCAAGCACGTACAAAAGTGTTTAGACATTGGCTGCGATATCATTTGCGCGCAAGGTGGAGAGGGTGGTGGTCACACCGGTGACGTTCCGACGACCGTCTTGATTCCCGCATGCGTACAGATATGCAAGGGGAAGAAGAGCCCGTTATCAGGCCAACAAGTTCCAGTCATTGCTGCAGGTGGTATCCATAATGGTCAAATGTTAGCTGCGTCACTCATGATGGGCGCGAGCGCCGTCTGGGTTGGCACGCGGTTCATCCTGGTCGACGAGGCCGGAGCGCCCGAGTCGCATAAGGAATCCGTCAGGACTGCCGGATTCGACGACACGATTCGAACCCTTATCTTCACTGGGCGACCGCTCCGTGTGCGAAAGAACCCGTACATCGAGAACTGGGAAACCGAGCGCCAAGGCGAGATCAGGGAGTTGACCGCCAAGGGTGTTCTCCCCTTCGAGCACGATCTAGAGCAGGTCGCGAATAGCAGCGAAGGCTCAGAAGCAAAGGAAGGAGATACCGACGAAGTGGAGGAGATGATGGATAAGTACAGCCCGCAGTTGATGGGCAAGTGTGCTGCGCTCGTGAACGAGCAGAAGAGCGCAAAGGCGGTTGTAGACGAATTCGTCGACGACGCTTCGGCGATGCTGAAGCTCGGCACTACGATGGTGTCGAAGTTGTAGAAGATAAATACTTACCGGGAGCATGTCTAGTGTGGATTGGGTGTTGTGTATATTGACGGGTAACATCTTTGAAGTATAAATACCATTTCATCTACCGAGGTAGGTACCTACTCATTGTAAATTGGTAAATACATAGTTCGAATTAAGTAACAAGCAGATCGTTCTAAATCGTAGATCTTCGATGCAAGTATCAGTGGAGTTGCTGTCCGTCATGCTCCTTACCTTAGCGATACCCCTGCTCCACGTGGTGCAAGGTATATAGTAGTTTACGTCACCACTTATCGCCTCATATGTTCCTTTTCGGTACGTATTGACTTTGAAAGCTACATGTATGTGTGTGAGCATACATGTACCTAACCACCTTTATGAACAATCAAATACTTCATACTAAGTTTAAAAGTTCCAGAAGAAAACAAACCTGTCACTTACATCGATCAAAGCCTTGCCAGATCATCTATCCCGTTTGTCTAGAAACAGAGCCACCACACAGATATCCTCCATATTCCATCACCAATTATGGCGGACACACATCAATTCGATGTGAACAAGCTCTTTGGAGTCCAGGGTTTTGTGGCCGTTGTCACTGGCGGAGGAAGTGGTATCGGTCTCATGGCCGCCCAAGCACTCTCCGCCAACGGTGCCAAAGTCTATATCACGGGGCGCAGAAAAGAAGTGCTCGAGAACGCAGCTAAGAGCCATCAACCTGCCAAGGGGAGCGGGCAGATCATCCCCCTCGGGCCGTGTGACGTGACCAGCAAGGACGACTTAGAGAAACTAGTCCAAGAGCTGGGCAGTCGTGAGAAGTATATCAACATATTGGTCTGCAACGCCGGCATATCGGGCCCGAAAGCCGAACCCAAGCCCTCGGAGGCCAACGACTTGAAGGCAAGTCTCTGGAACAACGAGGACCCTGCGGACTGGCATGATAACTTCAACACGAACGTCACTTCCGTGTACTTCACGACCGTGGCTTTCCTGCCACTGTTGCAAGGGGGTATGCGCCCCAAGGGCCCCTGGGAGCCGTATTCGAGCTCCGTGATTACGATTTCGTCGATGTCAGGTATCATGCGCAATTCCCAAGGCCACTTTAGCTACAATACGGCCAAGGGCGGCACGATTCAACTCACGAAGCTCATGAGCGCCGAGTTTCAGAAGGCCGAGATCCGAGTCAACTCTATTGCACCAGGATATTTCCCTAGTGAAAGTAAGCATACCTACATATCCTAGAATTCACTATGGTTGCCCGCTTGTGTGCACAGAAATAGACACTTGAATTATAACACCCCACGTCGTGGCTAGTACTAATTTCAAAATTATAGTGACGGCAAAGAGTAGCGACGACAGGCAGAAGAGCCACGTGCCCCCGGAGAAAATCCAAGACAAGGGCCACGTGCCGCTTATGAGAGCGGGACGCGAGGAGGAAATGGGCATGACCGTCTTGTACCTCGCCAAGAACCAGTATGTCAACGGTGAAATTATCGCGGTTGACGGTGGAGTCCTGAACGTGCTTGGGGGACGTTGAATGGTTAGATGTTACCATTTATTTGGCTTGGAGGGTTTGTGGTATTCTTATACCCTAAAAATTGAAAATGGGTGCATTAGCAATCAAGAACTCCAGGCGCGAGGGCTACATAGCAAAGTAGATAGATAAAATAAAGGGGGGCTATCTGGCACTCATAATTTACCCATACACCAATATACATTACGTGAAGTCTCCCCAACTACCAAGAAGTCTTTCAGCGGGCCAGAAAAGGAGAGCGGCCGGCGAACTCGTAGTCAACGCTTTTCCAGTGGTACCGAAGAAATAATTCCTTGATGATTCCTATGCTCAAAGGATCGGAATCGAAGATTATACATAGCCTAAGTTCATATAGGTAGGCTAGTTGCGTTAACGTGTGCGGAGCCTCAACTTCCAACTTCCAAGGCACACGACGGGGAGCTGAAGCTCCTATGCTCCCTACCTGTTTAGGTAAGAAGCTCAGTTTTAGCTAGCAACTTAACTCGTGCTAAGAGACGTCTAGGAAGAACGCATCCAGCACTCGCTTGCTAGTATCCAACTTTAAGTTAGACGGATCTTAGAGCCAGAGCTAGGCTCGATATTCTGGCAATTTTGATCAAGCAGTTGCATCATGAATACCTCACCGAATCGTCAGCTTGTTGGCGCTGATCTAGCAAGCTCGACGTTATAGAGTCGATATCTGTGTTCAAAGGGATTCGAAGCAATGGCTTCTCAAGCCTTTTCAATAAAAATAGAAAGGGAGGAGAATACTTGTGTTCTCCCATCACAATGCCTTACTCCCACGACAAGTACCTCCGGCCAGTACACAGGCACGGGTGGCCGCGGCAGTACGTACACCACGTACAGCACCACGATGAACGCCCAAAACGACACCGACACCATGGACAATATCACGAGCGGCATCATCGACATCTCAATCCGTTCGAGCGGCATCTTGTAGCCGCCACGGCTGAGTTCGTCGGGACCTTCCTCTTCCTCTTCTTTGGGTATGCGGGCCACCTCATGGTGCTCGACCACGCAGAGACGACACCGAGCAGTTCACAGGTCATTTACATCTCCCTTGCGTACGGGTTCTCCTTGCTAGTCACGGTCTGGGCTTTCTACAGAATCAGCGGTGGACTATTCAACCCTGCCGTACGTCCACGCCTCGGAGATTATTGTCGCGCACGAGAACTGGCGAGACGCATGGCTAACGTTCTATAAGGTCACCCTGGGCCTGAACATCAGCGGTGCAGTTCCTTGGGCGCGAGCGCCCTTCTTGATCCCGGCACAACTGATCGCGTGCATGTGTGCTGGCGCCGTAGTGAAAGTCATGTTCCCGGGTGATATCGCTGCTGTAAACACAACGCTGGCTCCAGGAATGAACCTCGCGCAGGGCGTCTTTGCCGAGATGTTTTTCACCGCCTACCTCGTCTTCGTTATTCTCATGCTCGCCGCCGAGAAGTCCAAGGATACGTTCTTGGCGCCATTGGGCATCGGACTGGCACTCTTCGTTGCTGAGATTCCTGGTAAGCAGTACCTAGCGCCCCTTTATGAACGACGGGGCGGAGCAGCCAGGCTGACGTGTCGGTAGGTGTATACTACACCGGTGGCTCGCTAAACCCAGCTCGCAGTTTGGGTTGCGCCGTGGCTGCAACAAGTTTTCCTGGTTATCATTGGATCTATTGGGTTGGGCCGCTCTTGGGGGCTCTGATCGCGAGCGGGTTCTACCGCTTCGTCAAGCTCTGCCACTACGAAGAGGCCAACCCCGGACAAGACGATGCTCGCGCTTCTCCGGAGGTGTAAAGTAATCTAAGAGACGTCTTCCGATTGGATCGGACTAGACCCTCTTTGCTGACATTCAAAATATGACATTATGTACTAGTTAATCATCAGCCGTTGTTAGTTGAACTTGAGATAATTTGATGCTTGAATATTCCTTCCTGCGCTGCTGCGTTGTGTCATCTAGAGAAGGTGGATCTTACGGAGTTAAGATACCAGAATTTTCGTGCACGGACCATATGAAAACATCGCCATCCAGTCATCCCGTGAGTCATCCTCATTTCTAAATCCTTCAACGACTTTCATTTCTCTCAAGTAACTGGCGGTCTTCGTCTTCCCCCGTTTCTGCGAAACTCTTTCTTTTCGCATACAGTCGAGCTATGTACTCAGCCAACCCTCACTGTTATGCCTAAGAAAAGACACCAGAACAAATATTCGAAGCCACCGTCAGTCGCCCCGCCAATTCTTAGCTCCTCGTCCTCTTCGCGAACAACGGAACAGCAGCATGAGCGCTCCGTCAACCAACTCCTCGCAGATTTACGACGGAGCAGCATAAAGCAGAATGGCGCACAGAATAACAATAACAACTTTTCTGTAGAAGCGCCTACTGTTCCCCCGTCGATCCGCCAGATCCTGCAAATTCCCGAGACACCCGCACCCGCGCCCCGAAGGCCGCAACGTCGAGATGCCAATGGTCGACGAGCGCCTCCAGGCCCGCCGCCGCCGCGAAGCTGGGTGTCGCTAGCGCAGTCGCGCCATGCCCCCGCAGAGTTTGGGAAGGCAGATGGGACGGGGCGGATTCAGCATTGGCCCTTACCAGGCGCCTACTCTGCGGATCCGGGCAGTTTGGTGGATCTACTGCTCCGTCGAATGGCGTTGGATTGGGGGGAGCAGCGGCTCTGGAATCAATTCTACCTATATACGATGCCTACTCATTTGAGGCTGGCGTTGCTCAGCTACATTTCGGAGTTTTACGAGCCAGGGCTGTCCATCAAGGACCTGCGACTAGTGCTCACCGGCCCCGGCGAGGAAGAGCTTGCGGAGTACGAAGTTGAAAAGCCCGACTTGGCTAAACTAAATGTGGACGCGTGGTACTTGGACCTGGCTGGCTCTGTAGGAAAGTCAGTCACGTTAAAGGAGTTGAACGAACTACTGTGTCTGCCTAAAGTCACGGCCGACGTTGATCCGCAAGATTCGTGGGATACATCAGAGCCTGTATCTGGACCGGTCAAGCTCCTACCAAACCTAACCCAGCTATCCCTCGCGATTGATCCTGGAACTACATCCACTGTTTCTTGGAAGCAACTCCTCTCGCTCGCCAGCAAGCTGCCGACTCTCACGCACCTGAATCTGTCGGGCTGGCCCGAGCCGTCTCTAACGCCGAACGCGAAATTCGCGAAGGTTGCTTCTCCGTTGACTGGAAAAAGCGTCCAATATGGCGGCACGGGACCCTACAGCCATAATTTAGACGGCGACTGGTCGGAGGCCATCCTGGTACTGAAGCGTCTAAGCAAGGCGCTGTACGGCCTAGAGTATCTCGACCTGACGGGGTGCGGAGACTGGATCCCGGCGCTTATGAAGAAGTCGGACGGAGACTTTACCGTTGATTTCGTGGACTGGGTAGGCGACTGGGGGAAAATCAAGATGTTGAGGCTGTGCTCCGGTTATGCGCTTCCTGATGATTCAACGAGAGGTCAGATCCTTAGGTTCGCGGAGTGGGTGGATATCGCGACGGCGATCGAGAAGCATATCAGAGCGCAGCGCTCGGGGAGGGGCCGCTTCATCACGGTGGAGAAAGATACTCTTCCGGAGACTGCGAAGGCAGTAGTAGAAGCCCAACAGCTGAGAAGCGTAGGCGTTGTATAACGAGTACAGAAGATGCTAACACAACCATACTACATAGGTAATATTATGCCTGACGGGCTTAATTCGAGTTCATAGCACAGGATACGATTTGTGTTCTAACCTACTACTTATCAATTGACTCAACAAAGATCGCAGCCTAGAAACATATTATCAGGCTACGTTTTATCGAAAAAACCATGTCTCATCATGGCGATATGTTGATATAACTAAAATAGGCACGATATTGGATTCTTTGACAGTCTTGACAGTCACCGCCATTAAACGCTTCACCCTTGCGCACCCCGTTTCGCGAAGATGCCAAGCGGATCAATGTGTGGCTATCATTTTATTTTGCAGAGGTGGCTGGGTACGGGTATTCTTGAGATGATGCTAGGATGCTAGGATGTCTAGCGCATCGATACAGCTTCTAGGTTTGACTGGTTGGCAGAGTACCGAACCGGTTTTACAGGGGTAATTTCTAGATGGGCCCTTATGACGCAAGATGAATCCGTGTCCAATCACCGTCGCGGACCTGGACCAAAGCAGGCAAAACCCATCCTGTGACGCATTCCTTGTCCACTCAAGTGCCGCCCATTGAAATTGTTTCTTGTCGCTAGTACAGGATGAGTCTTTCCTGAAATGTCGTCTGGAAGTAATCTACCAGTCCGGACAGGGGACGGTCGTACGTGTACGTACGCCGAGCACAGCGGCAAAACCTGGCGATTGCCATACTAGACCACGATGTGTTGGCCTCCCAAACAAGGAATATTTACTTTCTGAATGGAATTGCAGCGAATCAATGGAAGCTAGCATTTAGAGGCTAATTGCTCATTAATGCCTGCAAGCTTCTAGTTGCTATCTGGAAGCCTTGGTGACGTTCGTAAACTATCCATCCTGGCTGACTAGCGTAACATATCACTTCACCTTCATTTCTTTGTCCTTTATATGTATGGGTTACCTAAAGTTTGATCTGATTTAAGTACCTGCTAAACCTCCTTGATTAGGTCACCCCCCTTTGCCCACCTAACTTACCTCTAATATACCAAAACTTATTGTCTTAATCGCGTGGTGATAGGTACACCTCATTACCATCATCACTCTAAACTGAAATCAAAATGCCTATCGTAAGAGATGGCAGGATTCGGCCTTTCGCCGTGGTTCTCCCACTTATCCTGTCGATTGCCGGCTTCGTACTAGCGATGATAGCACTCTTCGCTGGTACTGGGTCGCAACAGCAAGCCTTGGAAGAGTACCATCTTATTGCTGTACGTTCGCGATCCAACAACCATACATAGGGAACTTATGGACTAAACATGATTCTAGATCAACATGTCCAACTTCGGTCACGATCTTGTACCAACACCGACTTCTTCTGGGTCTCAGCCTACAGCTACCGATGATAGTTTTTGGGACGAAATCCAAGATGGGCTTGATGATATCGGGGACGACATCTTAGATGAACTGAGCGATATTTCCAACGATATCGCCGATCAGCTTGCCCAGGAGCTCGGTATCTCGCAGTGGTATAGCCTGCATATCATGAATGCTTGCGAGGGAGACTTTGCGCCGAATGCCACCTCGCCGGGTGCTTGGTACAATACGACCAACTGCACAGCACAAGCCCCAGGAGGTATGCCATATATTACTCCCTCCTTTCATTGTAGGATACTAGATACGTGCTAACACGCGACTTTAGTCCACTTCAACCTCACGGATGTCCTCCAAAAGGAGATTGATGAAGGCCCGCTGAATATCAATGCTGCCGACATTCCCATTCCAAGCAAAATCCAGGAAACCATCGATTACCTGAACAGCTTTTTGCTCGCAGTATTCGTCCTCTACGTCCTGGGCGCTGCCTTTTCTGGCCTATCATTCTTATCTTGCATCGTCGCCCTGACGATAAGCCGCAGCGGAATCGGACGAGGGGTCATCGCGATCAACATAGTGATCTCCGCGCTAGCCATGCTGACCCTCGCGATCGGCAGCGCGATCGCGACGGCCATCTCCAAGAAGGGCGTGTCCGAGATCAACGACGCGGGCGACGAAGCCGGCATCTCGGCGATCGAAGGCACCAAGTTCATGATCATCTCCTGGGTCGCCTTCGCCGTCATGTTCGTCACCATGTTGTTCTGGAGCGCCTCGTGCTGCTTCCCGCGCAGAAGCGCAGGCACGACCACGGCGTACCGAGAGAAGGGAACGAGAGCAAGCACGGATAGTCACCGCGGCCTGTTGGGAATCTTCCGACGAAGACGTTAATGATGCACATGGAATAGGTATGAGAGATTATGTATAGAGAAGAGAAATCCTATCGAGGAATGGAAAGGGGCTAGGATAGGTTGCTTTTGATGATACCACTGACGTTTACTATGAATACCACGGATGCCTTTCCCGAACGAGACTTAAGCTATTGAAGGGGCCGAGCGCCTTGTAGCTAGAACTTATTTAATTTTATCAACATTTCCAATATCAAGCTAAATGCACACACACCCCAGAGACTACCGTTAAAAATTCAAGGCTCTAAAGGGGAGCCGTTGCCAACACCAACAACTGCATGAACGTGAATAAATGCCCATGTTTTATTGCTGTAAATAAACATAGTAGTTTCTTAGAGAAGAAAAGGGTAAATTAGTAGTATGTAATCTGGGTGGTAAGAATCTAAAAAGTTTAGTTTACCCCCTTAATGTTTGTATTTGGACTATCTGCGCTCCGCGCGCGTGCGTGGGCGAGCTATCTAGCTCCACATAGAGAATCAAATAAAGCTGCTAAGTTGAAGAACTAAAGCAGTAATTCTTCTAACGAATGTAATGTCGTATAAAGTAATCTCCATTGATATGGCTAAAATCAATAGAAAGCTGCATGCGACAGCGTGCCAGGCATAGGTATGATGCAATTTCCTGTATCGAAAACTAAATGTGATTGATGGTGGGAGTTGGCGCGAAATACCGATAGTAGCGCTGTTTAGGGGTGGGATGGATCCAAGTGACGTCGCTATAACTCTCAGCTGAACACCATTCATTGGAAAGCTTTACCGTAATTGGTAACGTGCAACACACCAATCTAGATAGATCTTCAACACTCCTTTTCATATTTACACTCATTGGCGCTTTCTACGTGACCCCAGTTCTTGGGTCGCCGCTACTGCATCCTGCGAAGGACTGGGAAGTGGGCAGTTTCACATGACAGGACCGGCTTCTACAGTCTTAATCCCACATGTACCAGTTCAATGACCTCAGTCAATGTTCTTGTAAAGTTACCTACCTCACGAAGCACTAGCTAACATACCGAATCTCCCTATGATTTCAAGTTCCTAAGAATAGACTCTAGAACCTTGCTTTAGTATCTTTCAGAATGCCGAATCCGTGGGACTTTAACGAAGAGGCTGCGGAGCAGGAAGAGGAGCAACGGACTTTACTGCGAGAGGGCGAAAAGAAAGCCTCGCGCATTTTTTCCGGCTTCATCGACTTTGCTTTCTCGGGCAACATTCTCGAAATTGCGTTTGGTTTGATGTCAGTGAACTTGTTCCTATCTTAGCGGCACGGCCCGTTGACTCTTGACTCCACAGTCTGGCGACAGCATTTACAGCCGTCACCACGTCGCTCGTGAGCGACATACTCCTCCCACCGCTGTCCGTCATCCTTCCATTGCGAAGGAATATGAACGAGAAGTTTGCGGTATTGAGACCGGGGCCAAATTATACCAACGAGGATGGCTATAACACACTGAGCCAAGCACAGAAGGACGGTGCCATCGTTCTAGCCTACGGGTAGGGCAGACGGCAAACTTTCGTCGCTGGCGTTCATCAAGTTGACTCAATGCATGTTAGTGTGTTCCTGAATCGAGTCGTCAACTTCTTGGGCGTCGGCCTAGCACTATACGGTCTGGCAAGCTTATACCAATACCTATCGAAGGATCCCATCATCAAGCACTCCGTTAAATGCCGATATTGCAAGAAACGCGTCAGCGACAAGGTTCGTGATTTAATTTCTGGACTATGTACTAGAAGTGTGTAAGTCTAACTATTCCAGGCAACGCGATGCGTGAACTGTACGAGCTGGCTTGATGGGCGAGAAGAGCGAATGCGATGATTGGTGTTTCATCGAGCAATATGCATTGGGTTTAACCTTTCTCATAGCCACGTTCAGCCTCATAGGAACGTTAGAAGAATGCCGGTAGGATCGGAGTAACACCAGTGAATAGATGCGGGGAATCCTAGCCGGCATACCCTTACTTCAGGGGCGATGGTACCTGTGTTAAAAGGAGGGCTCCCTTCAGGGAAACTGGAATTTTGAAGTCTGGCTTCCCTGGGTGAAGCATAAACAACGAGTTGCCTAATTCTAGAGGGAATTGTTTGTAGTATCGTAGTCAAGAACCAGTCGACACCAGGAACAAAAGACAACCTTACTAATAAAATACCTACAATATATGTAGATCTGTAGAAAAGTATGTGTTGTGAAATGGTTCTGAATAATCAACCAGTCCGGGTTGTCCGAGACAACCCCTATTGCTTCATAGGCGACCGAATTATGTCCGTGAAACACCCATGCACTTATCCATAGTTTTCCACGAAACGGGGAAGCTCCGGGACGAGATAGCCACTCTTTTCAATCAGATAAGACGATAAGCATTTAAGGTGACATCCAAGTTTATTATCCCTGAAACGAACTCTGGAAAGTCTACGATGTATGATGTCATGTCCTCGAGTCAATAAAACATAGTACATAGTTAGTACCAGGCCGTCTCTCACGCCAAAATGTTCCGAGCCATGCACAAGTCAGTTTCTCACTTACTACCTAAACTTTGTATTCAGGGGCGCGTCGCGACCATTTTCCGAGACTATAATGTCTGATGAGTCGCATGTTCAATTTTACGACTTACATCGGCCAGCGACGGCGGCTCCGGAATGGCATCACCAACATCAGCAGCAACAAGAGGAGGAAGAGCAAGATGGAGGCACCGGACGACGTCGTTCAAGTTCCGACCCGACAGGCCGAAGTCGTCAGCGGCCAGGCCTGTCTGTGCTACGACCTCGTAGGGGAACAAACGACTCCAATATGCCCCCAATTCCAGAAAATGTGAGACCAGCAAGTACCGCTGCCTTCCATACTCAAAATGGGCGTACCGAACTGGATGAAAACCTCGCCGACATGCTTGACGTGATTGGTAAGTTCTCCGCCAAGCATGATTGTAATACTTCGGTACTTGAGCACGCTATTTACACCTTGCTTTGATTATCAGATCCGGAGGTATCGACTCTTAATAATGTTACCAACATACAAAACTCCCTGTTTGTGCCCTCGCTTGGAAGATTCATCAACCGACGCCCGACATACCAGCTTTCCAAGGCACCCCAGCCTGCTATCAGAGAAGAGAGGGAGAGGGAAAGGGAGGGTGAGGAAGAGGAACGATACTCATTCGAACATGCCGTCCTGCCTGATGGTGTGTTCCTGGCAGGGTGGAGCGACGAGGATAAGGCTGAGCTAGACGACTACATACGCCACATGCTGCATTCACGACGGTCCAAGTTCAAGCGAAGTATGAGGGCTTTCGGCCAATATGTGAGGAAGCCACTCGGATTTTTCGTCACCCTTTACGCGACGCTCATTACTCTTTTTGGCATGGGCTGGGTTTTGACTCTGATTGGCTGGATTTATGTTGGTGAGGAGCAGCCCTACGCCATCGCCGTCATCGACTATGTTCTCGTGGCCCTATTCGGTGTCGTCGGTGATGGACTCGCCCCCTTCCGCGCCGTCGATACCTATCACATGATCTACATAGCACACTACCATCGCTTGACGTGGAAGTTGCGTAGGAGGAAGCGAATGGGAAAACTGCGTGATAAGAATGACTTGCCCACGAATTCCGACCTCGAGGCGGCGCGCGATGAGTTATCCGTCTTAACACCGCAGCAGGAAGCGCGGCTCGTGCACCACCAGACCAAATTCGCCAAATCTCATACCTTTTATAAACCGCACGAGACTAAGACGCATCACGCATTTCCCCTGAACTGGCTGGTGACTATCGTGACGCTACTGGACTTGCATTCGTGCCTGCAGATTGCGCTAGGTGCGACGACGTACGGCATCGACTACCGCGTACGGCCGATGGCGATAACGGCAACGATTCTATGCTGCTCCATTGTCGTCAACATCACGGCAGGTGTCTTGATTAGCATCGGCGGTCGGCGCACCCGCAAGAAGGAAGTGGTCGAGCGTATGTTCCGGCAGGAGCTCACGCGCGAGGCGTTCGACAAGATCCGCTCGCGCGGTAAGAAGCAGGGCAACGCCGAGAAGCAGCTCAAGGCGGAGCGAGCCATCCAGCAGGGCCGGCAGAGCGAAGCCAACGACGAGAGACTCGAAGAGGATGCCATGCGCGGCGTGCCGATCAACGCGATTAGGGAAAATAGTGGGGAAAGTAATAAGGACGACGAGGAGATATACCCGGACGAGCGGTTGGAATATACGCAGAATGCGCAGAATAGATAATGTGTAATGATATAGTTGGTTTGGTTTGGTTGCATTTTGGCATAGACCTCTTGGATATGTAGGTATATAGAGGCTTTTTTATTTGTTGGAAAGAAGGATATCCGCATTGGTAGATCATATATGTTGCCCACGAGTTACGCAAGATATCCATGCATCTGGGGCACTGGCTGGCTGCATGCCAAGTGCCTGTTATTCAAGCGAGGTTAGATTGTATAAGTGCACTATCAATTTAACTGATGGTCTCAGTTCTTTCCCCAGGATTTGCTCAACCCACTTTCAGGTCATATTTTCGGCTTCGAAATGTTGAGAGTTGATTCTTCGCAATGCAAGATGGACATCGTCTCCTACAACTTCCCTCATCAGTCTTGGTAACCCGTGCTCGTAGATTCTTGCGTGCCCGCGAAAGTTTCGCCACTGCAATACACAGCGGATGTCGTTTGTCAGTGAGCAACCGAAGGAACCGAGATCTTGATGCAAGTATGGCATGAAAAGTTAAAGGGCCTTACTTCCGGCTTCCGGGAAAGCAGATCTGTGGCACTAGGGATTACATTGATACGAGTACTCATTCTTACTGTTTCCGGTAACATGTTGCGCAATGTTGCATTGGGGTCCCTTCGTAGGGCTGAGGTGGGCCCAGCTGTTCTCCATTCAGGGGTAGACCGATGGCTGCGCCCTGCTGGATGACGGCAATTGGCTGACCGACCAGCCCCGACGTACTGGTCCTTTGCTGGGTTGAATTCGCCTCGATCCCCTAAAATACGTCTGAGGCTAAACGAAACTCGTAGCTCATGCTGCGAACATGACGACGATCGTAGCGAATCCTACCGCGGCACGCCCGAGCATAGCCTAAAGAGTTCGAATATAAGAAATTTAGGAGAGATTGATATGTACGGAGACTTACAAGCAGCATTGCCGAAAGGAGGTTTATCCAAAGCTTCGCGACAAGTTTCCTCGAAAGGTCCAAAGCAATAATCATGGTGGGCATACCGAAGAGCAACCGATGCGATTTCTGTAGGCGGAGGAAGACTAAGGTGAGTAGCCGCCTTTAATGTATCAGCATATGAAAGCCTTGTGTGGTACCTCGGGACCGGTTGTAACTGACGGCTTTCCCAATCGTGCCTCATTCATTGGCTGACTCGCCTTTCTTTTCCCAACGGTAGTGTGACGAGGTGTGGCCAACATGCGGCAACTGCAGAAAGGCAGGCAAGGAATGTTCTGGCCCGTCTAAGCGCGTCAAGTTTGTAAATAACGGCAGACACACTCGGGCAGATAAAGAGAAGAGTAACCTGGTCCGAGAGGTTTCCACCATAAGCCTGTCAGACGAGCTCTTAAACATCAAAAACAGAACCACTGCGGACGGCGCCACATTCTCTAAGTTGCGGGTATGTGCCCGGAAGCCACCGGTGCCCGCCAAGGTACCGGGGAGCTCGGCCGATCTCTTGGCAGGACAGGTTATCATGTACTTGAGATCCAGTGAGGGAACGGGCTACAGCCTAAGCATGTTCCTTAGCACGTTGGGATACGCACCGCCCTTGCTAGAGAAGAATGAGGCTCTTTTCGATGCAACCAACCTTTTACTCTCCACGTGGCTGAAGCTTTGCCGAGGGAAAAGCCCGGAAGACATGTTCGATCTGGCATCGTACAGCCGTTCTCTTCGCAGCTTACAGAAGGTGCTTAACGATCCAAAAGAACAGACCTCCTCTGCCACCCTGGCTGCGGCAATTTATCTGCAGACAACTGAGGTAAGTAACTCAATGATTTTATATATTTAAACCTAATAGAGTATGCATGCTAACTGTTAAATAGTATTTATTTGACTACACGAAAGGCGTCAATCAAGTATCTCACTCTAATGGCATTTACTCTCTTATGATGGCGCGAGGACCGCCGAAGCCCGGCGACAACTTTGGCTCTCAGCTCATACTGGATTCCTTTGCTTTCTTGGTAATTACATAACACGTCTACTGTCCCAGAATCAGCTTCAAGCTAACGGGATCGATAGTTCAGGTTGCTCTTGGCGGGAGACATTGACAATTTCTTCGTACGGCCCGAATGGCAGAACGCACTTACCAGCTTCTTCGTTCAGTTCAAGAGCAAAGTGCCGGTTATCTTAGAGATGTCCAAGCTTGTCCTCTACTCCACGATGGTCGCGGACGCCACAAAGCGATTTTCGAAGATCCGGAACATCTGCCCGGAGCTATTAGATGCGCAGGAACTTGAGGGCATTACGGCGACTATAGACGACATCGCCACAAAATTTGGTGATCTCGACAGGTGTACTCTAGATCCTTTGCTACGCAGCAAAAAGATCTACGAGGAGCCGGATCCCGAATCCCCAGTAGGTGCCAGCTACACGTTTCCCAGTGGTCTCATGTCATTGTACTTTGCCAACACGGCCGCGTTCCGGATCGTGACGAATCGGCTCAAGCAAGAACTAAATGCGATGTTCGGGCTTGACGACCCTAACCTAGAAGCAGAATGCCTCGAATGGAGCGCTCGGATATGGAAAATCTGTCGATTCAGCCAGACGCTGAAACCGCTCTGTGCTGTGTCTTTCAACACCCCGATTTGCGTATCATATACCTCGGCGCCACCCGAAGTGTGGTCGTACCTCATTGCCAAGCTGAAGGAAATAGAAGGGTACCGGAAGCAGCCGGTTTCTAGGTAGACGGAGGCGGTTATTTATTCCCAAGTCAACATCCTCTTGGGGCGATGGACTATCGATAGCCTGTATAACACTGAAGCGGATCAAACAACTTTCAGCCTAGACTAATGGCCGTGAGTAACTTAGGTACATGTACCAGGCTCATTTAAAAAGAAGCAGATTTTTGTTCAACATGCGAGATAGTCAAGCCCAATATATTGAAACTATGGTGGCATGGCTGAGATTACCGTTCAACATCCCAACTCATAACATCATGTAAGTGACCGTCCCAGCACTTTTAGAGCAAGCCGATTCATATAAAACCATGGTGTTCGCACATCACCCTCCTAGATAGAATTACTAATTAGATGTCTTTGTGCTGGCTTTCTTTCGGTCCTTCTTGTCCGGAGAGGCTGAAAATACCTAGTTATCTTCGACAGCTTCAACACCTTCCACTTTGTCGCAACCAATCCGGCAAGTGCGCTTCCAATCCTTATTAGGAACGCTGTCGGCTGACTCGGTCGATGCGACTGGCAGGGGGGTCGCAATCACCACCGGCAGGGCGAAGAGCATGATGGCAAATACAGCCGCGAGGCCGGTCTTGATGGAATAAGGCATCTAATCAAACGTGAAATGTTAGTATGGACGACCTCAAACGAACGTGATGTAATCTGATATAATTATTTACCTTGAAGTATTGATTGCAGACTCGAAGTAAAGTAGTAGGAACTTAGGTATTGTGAAGATTCGTCGTTGATATTTCTACGATGAAAAGCAATCCAAGGAGCGACGTAGCCTAGGTTTATATACACAGAACTCTATCCTCGATGATATTCCACCTCGTACCCTGATGTTTAAGAGCATCGCGAGCCTACCAATTAGATACACCTCTCTGCTTACCCTGACAGAAACGAGTCGACCACCCGTCCTCTCAACGCGCGATTTAAGAAGACTCAATATGGTAAAAATACAATGGATGTAACATCGCAGCAGGTTGATCCACATTTCCTTTGATTTAGCTTGATTATAAAGATCACAATGTGATGCGCTTGGGTAGTTGTCTGGCGTCAGCAACAGGAAGCGTTAAATACTGAGCCCCAATTCCCGAAGTTCTACAACTACGATAATCATCGTAGACTTCCAGAATTGCTTTAATAGGTTAGGTAATCTTAGTATTTCCTGTTGGGACTACTAATAGCAGAGTGGAACAAGTTTAATCATGAAAATTTATTGAAAAGTTCTAGCCATTCCTTACATATACTATCTGTTAAGGTACAGGTTTAGGGGTGAGTTCTATGTACAAGGATTGATTAAAACGGCATCGTATAGAATTCGAACCTTGTATTCAAGTCAAGAACTTGATTGGGTGACTGCAAACGAGCATTACTGCCAAGTAATTGTATGTTACTATCTTAGGCCAGAATAACAGCCTCTACCGTTCCTATTTACGTATTTTTTGTTTTCGAGAGCTTATTCACGTTATTACACACATGAAATGCCATACCAGGTTATATATATCTAATAAATCCTGGACTGCCCTGATTAGAGCATGGTAGTGCTCACGGTATACGATTTCTAATAACAAAATATCTGTGGTTCCGTAGCATCCAGACTATGTAGATTATTGTTACAGAACAACATGAAACCTAAGAAAACGAGTTACACAATAATAACAATAAATCATCCTTCTTTAAAATAGACTTCAGTGATTAAATCATAAATATTTTGTAAGTCAAGTAATTGTGCAGAATATTCATCCCCATATAAGTTTCATGACATTATGATTACTGCCGTGGCCAATGCATGTCAGGATTGGGCACATGGCGATAATACAGCTGAGGACATCAAATTCAAGGAGGTGTTCGCTAGGAGCCACTCCTTTAATGAATGGCGTCTCATCAGTTCAGAATTTTGAGTTATTGTGTATTGGATGACTCGGCAACACCGGAAACTCCCCTCATCCAAACAGAGAATTTTCCTAAGAATCTCATTACTGTCTCCATCTATGATCCTGCCACGCCGTTTCCATGGGGTATGCAGCCGAGAGAGTCGATTGCCAAGGAAAGAGTGTTCGTGATCAGGAAAGCTGCACGTAGTCATCCCACTAACGAGTAGCCTGACGCCACAAGGGGGGAGCGAAGACGGCAGTTGAGTGATACATCTTGAACCAACGAGGTTTGAAACTATGGAACAGGCTCAGAATTTCATATCCTCTTATAAGTGACCCAATTGCCAGTACAAGGTCGTACCAGATACTAATAAGCTAATGAGTGTTAATTGCTCTAGCTTTACTCAAACGTTGGGCTCTTGGCTCTATCTCATCCAAACTTGCGACACGACATATCAGCATATTCACTGTCAGTTCCTCTCAACGTTGAGAATTCGCATGGTCGAAAGCCTCAACCCTCGCCGTTAGACTACCAATATTAGCATCATGCATATGTTGTCTCATCTGCAACATCGAGAATACGAATAATATTAGGGTCTCACGTATTGGCTTATGAGAATCAGTCTTGTTAATAAATTTGTCTTAGCAAAAGAATAGGAGGAGGATTCGATATGCAGGGTCTAGAAATCAATTGGTTTTTTCGGTATTCTCAGGAACCAGTCTAACAATTGTCGAATATGCCTCCAACAAAAGCAAACCCATGCAGTAGCTCATGACGATGTCCTAAATAGGAAACCTCCCCCTTTGCCTCCTGCATGCAATTGTGTCGATCACTCTGTAATTTGTCTTAGAACTCGAGTCTCATCTCATTAGCTAAGCTTCAATGCTCATACGTGTAATTTCTCTCATTGGGCTGCCGGTGTTGTTGGTTGTTTTAATTAGCTAAATGGCTTGCTACTAGTCTCCAATTGGTACCTTTTTCATACATGTGGCTGTCAGTCCCTGATGGACCAAACCGTCGGTCCCCGAACATCGCGTCGATCTCGTCTTGTTCACTCTAGCTGACAATATGTTCGTTCTTTTTGGCCCAGATGAGAAAATCCAATGAACAGACCAGCAGCGTATGACTGTATCAAAATACAGCTCAACGATAATACATCGCTCTCTGGTATCGTAACTATTTTGACCACGGCCATCTATTTACATCATGAGAAGTATACCCGGTCCAGATGAGAGGTCTTTTCATGTGGCAATTAGCTGCGGTCTCGAATAGTTGATATTTGCATAAAAAGAACACCACAAGGCTGAATCACAACTGATGCTTTTAGATGTAGCCGCAAGCTAGTGTGTGAGCTATTGAATGGGATCTACAAACATGCAGCAGTCAGCTTTCCCAGGTGCGGCCGAATCTCCGGATCTGTGTTCAGCATAGGAAGAACTCATTCTGGCGATAACTTATAAGAACTCGGTCAAATGTCATAGTTCTGGTTACAACATCCTCATCCACATCTACATCTTCAATACTCTCGTTTACAGCTGAAGCATTCTCTTTATTAATTACACCATTTAATTCATTCTTCATTCATTCACGAAAACCCATCAGTCTCTGTAAATCAGACCCGGTCAAGATGCAGATCAAGGCTTTTATCCCCGTTGTCCTCGCCGCCGTGGCTACAGCTAGCCCGGTAGCAAACCCCAACTACAAGACTTCTGAGGCCAAGTACCCAACTACCACCGAGAAGGCTCACTACTCAACTTCTACTCCGGAGACTCACTACCCCATAACAACCAAGAAGACCATGTACTCGACCTCCACACCGGTAGCTCAGTACCCCACGACCACGGAGAAGAAGACTCAATACCCCACTTCCACTCCTGAGGTTCACTACCCTACGACAACCATGAAGACCGAGTACTCGACCTCTACTCCCATGGTGTACCCAACTACCACAGTGGATCCCACTACCACCAAGACCAAGAAGGCCAAGCACACTAAGTCCAAGGAGGACCACCACACCAAGACCAAGGAAGAGCATCATCACATGAAGACCAAGAAGGCCGAGTACCCAGCAGAGTACCCCGCCAGCACTCCCGCGCCTGCTCCGGCGTACCCCAACGCCGCTCCCCAGCCCCAGCCCCCGGCCCATCCCCACGGCGGTCTTAGCGGAATCTGCCCTGGCGGCAACACCCCCCTTTGCTGCCAGGTTGATGTGGATGGCCTTCTCGATCTCACCTGCGAGAGCCGTAAGTTGAACCCTTTCCGTAACCACCCAGCCATCTCTGCTCAAGTGCTGATTCCTCTACAGCCGCTATGGACCTCAATAGCATCGAGGACTTCGAAGCCGCCTGCTCCGCGACCGGGTTGACGGCGGAGTGCTGCGCTCTGCCCCTCCTCGGAGATGCGCTGCTTTGCACGGCCGTCTAAGGAGGCAGCAACAGCACACAAACATTTTCCACGAGGCTCAGTTACTAAAAAAGGGGGGTTAATAGGCTTGGAGAACACTTAGACGTCGGCCGATTTGGGTTGCGCTGATGTGCGCAGAGCCCGGTCGACACTTTTAATTCTTTTATCATTCTTGTACTCGACTTTCTGTCGACATATTTGACGGTACTGATCTTTACATACTTTTGTTGTTAGCTTCGTAGCTTACTACCCTTCTAGCAGAATTCAAGCCTCTCATTTGAAACTACTCTGGCTTTACTGTGAAGCACCCGCCTATTTATGTTTG
The DNA here is from genome assembly GCA_022578945.1 of Hypoxylon fuscum. NCBI lineage: Eukaryota > Fungi > Ascomycota > Sordariomycetes > Xylariales > Hypoxylaceae > Hypoxylon > Hypoxylon fuscum. The sequence continues at coordinate 56,267 of MU399822.1, read as the reverse complement.
ATACTCGCTTGTCTGTGAGTTGTGACTTTTTGTGTTTGACTAGTGTCGTTGTCTACTTTAGTCCTTTCGAGTTAGGTAAGTAGATAGATGTATAGAAGTGGAATGATCTTTTTGAAATCAAAGTTGCAAAGGAATGGACATGGAAAGAAATAGAATTCATGTTAGTAAACAACAGCATTTGCCCTTCGAGCATATGCCAAGTTGGTTTGCTTGAAGAAATGCCACATCGAAGATGGTAAGGTCATAAAGCCTTTGCGGAACTGTTTTTAAAGCTGACCCGTGTGATCTACAGTTCTCGGTTTCTCAGGATACACTCCACAAGAGATTTAATAGTGCTGTCCAGGGCTTAGCGCTCGACTTTTTATATTGTAGTTACAGCGCCGTAATGGGCGCTGGTGGCTTTGTGAGTACCTACCTACGTATATGTACTTATATAATATGTACTCCGAACTCCTTTAGGCTTACCCACTTCTTCATGACGTCGAAATTGGTACTGATTGCTAAAGCCGGTCGCCATTGGATCTGAATTATACTATAAATGATCGTCGTCACGTTTAGCGCCGCCTAAGAAGTATAATTTCAGCTCGTAAGCCTTTTGATAGGTCTTTATTCGAATGATTGTTTCCCTCCTGAGAATTATGCAAGACCTAGAAATAAAAAGGGGTAAAGTGCCAGCTGCCAAGCGGACCCCTTAACGTCCAAGCTTTCAAGTTACATCGGTACATAGCAAACCCTGGAAAGTTGAGCTCCGATAAGCCCCACGCTGTATGATAAGCACTTGCCCCGCCAAAAATTTCCGTTCGCAACTAAGCTCTCTGAGTTCATGCGTTGATGCTACAATTATTTTAATTTACCTAGACCAAACCTTGGTCGATTCTTACAATGAGTTGACTCTCTTTCGTCTTCCACCTCCATAACTGATACCCAAACCTTTCCCAACAAAACCCTCAGTCTAAATTTCGTAAAGAATCGTTCACCATGGCAGCAATGGACATGGACTCGGGCCTGTCCAAGCCCACAGCGACCACCGAAGCCGACGACGAGGCCGACCCGATCGTCGCGAGCTACGACATCTACACGAACCCGAACCTCCCGGCGAACCGCAGGCTGCTTCTTCTCCAGCACCCGAACAAGCAAGGACCTAAGCGCATCTTGTATCCCGAGGTCAAGGAAGTCCGCCTCAAGAAGGAGTCGGGCATGGTCGAGGTCGACGTGCCCATGAACCTGAGCCACGCCGACTACGACCGCGACAAGGGCCTGCGCTGGGGCAGCGCCCTCTCCCGCAGCCTCGCGGCCAAGAACGGCGGCACCCACGGCCTGGCCGGCGGCTTCGGCACCCGAGGCACCGGAGCAGGAGCAGGAGCAGGAGCAGGCGCCCGCGGACCCAAGGCCGTCGAGCCCGAGCGCGAGCTGAGCATCCTGGACTGGAACGAGGCCATGCGCCAGGACAAGGTGCTTCGCATCCAGACCCTGGGCGGCCAGTACCCCATCGAGAACGAGACGAGCTGCCGATGGATGGTGGGCATCTTCAAGGAGGGTGAGTCGTCTATCTATCTATCAATCTATCCATAGTCCTACCGTTCTTGCGAAGAATGAATGGAGATCGTAATCGGCGCATGGGAAACTAACAATCCCCAGGCCAGCTGCACCTGACCCCCGCCACGTCGCTGATCGACCTGCGGCCGCAGCTGCACCACCTGGACGCTCACGCGGAGCAAGAGCGCCTGAGCCGGCCGCGCGAAGGCGGTAGCGGACCCGCGGCCGGAGCCGGCGAAGGGAGCAAGGAGGGCGCTGCGGCGGCGACGGCGAGCAGCAGCGGCGGGCCGCAGGGAGGCCCCGCCGCCGCGGCCAAGGCGATCCACATGTCGATCAAGAGCGCGGGCGCGGGCGACAGCGGCGAGCTGACGGTCGACACCATGGTGGACCGCATCCGCAAGGTGCAGGTGGAGCCGTGGGCGCGGCTCGCCTACGAGCACGACGCCAGCCAGCGGGCCTGGGACGTGTTCCACGACAACCTGGTGTACGAGCGCGCGGCCGCCGACGTCAAGGCCGACGACGTCAAGGGCAAGGGCAAGGGCAAGCAGGAGAAGAAGACCGCGGCCGCGGACGAGGACGATGAGGAGACGGGAGACGGAGACGGAGACGGAGACGGAGACGTGCGCAAGTACAAGGCGCGCTGGGCCGAGGACGAGTTCCTCAAGGCCGTCAGCAACACCAGCGCCGAGCGCCCCGCCTACGCGTTCCAGGGCGACGACGAGCTCCAGATCAAGGCCGAGGTCACGGATATGGCGGCCGCGGCACCCGCAGCATCCGCGGAGCCTGCGAAGAGAGGAGCTGGTGCCGCTAGGGGACGGGGCGGAAGAGCGACTGCTGCTCCTGCGCCCAGACGAGGCGCCAAGGGCAAGTCAGTCGCGTTCAAGGAATCGTAAGGCTACTTAGTGTCTAGGTAGGCAGTTAGGTACTGTTAATGATTCGGCATTTCTTCGTTTAAAGGGGGAGGGGGTTAGGTATTGCATGCATGCATGGTCTGGCGTTTCGCGAAAACTCCTTGGGGGGCGGATATTATTTGTACGACTAGGTACCTTACCTAGGTAGGCATCGTCGTTGCGAATTGTCGAGGCACTTCGTCAATACGAATGGTTAAACAACATCTTCGTGATAAGACAGTCCTCAAAACGTGAAACAAGCATTACAGTATCACTTGACGATCAGATATAGTAGAGGTTATGCAAATATGGTGGGCATTACATGCCCCTCGTCCTCGTCCTAGGTAGTATATCGGTACAATCAGGCTACCTACGACAGGCAGTAGTAGCGATACTCGTTGACCATTATATATGGTCCGCTCCCTTTTCATTTCATTTCCTTCCTTCCTCTGATCGCATCGCATCGCATCTTCCATCCCGTCCGAACCGTGGGTATCATATGAATTCGTGAGAGAATTCAAGTAGATTCCACCGTTGGCCACCATTTCATTTACCGAGAGCGAATTAGCAGTCAGTAATTTCTGAGAGGTATTTGCACGGGTTCCTTGCTTCCTTGCGATACAATCCACCTATTTATTCATTCCATCACGTAGTATGGCAGTGTTAAAACTACCCCACCTAGTGCCGCCTTCAAACTCCTTCTCGGCCTAACAAGCCGCGTATGATAGTGGATGATAGTGGATGAGATCGTTACGTTCGACCTTGCAACAATATTACTCTTATAACAACTCGACGTCAAGACCGATGGAGCGCATGAAGAGGTTGACGTTGTCTAGGCGGGTCTTGGCCATATCCGCAGGTAGGGTCTTCGCCATGCTGACGGTTTCTAGCACGCGGTCCTTTACGGCAAGCACAAGTCGCTGCTGCTCGTCAAGGCCGGCACATACACCGATGGAGGCGAGGAACTGCCATACGAAGATATCCTCTCCCGAGGTGACGGTTCCAGGGAACACGTTAGGAAGGGTGGGCTCCAAGGTGTTGAAGAACTGGTTAAAGGTAGTAACCCTAGACGATGTTAGCTTGCCAGTTTCATCACTAATGATATCTCATTTCTCTACTTACCATTGCTGCCATGATTGCTCATTGGCCTGGCCGGCTTGCTTGAGGATCTCGGCACGGGTGAGGACCATGGTCAACAGGGACATGCCAGTACGGGTTCGCGCAACGACGTCCACGTTCAGATTTTGCGTGATCAAACCAAGCACTCCGGTGATGATGTGCAGCTCGGACTCACTAAGCAGCTGCAGGAGGCTCGGCATAACTGCCGACGAGAAGATTTCGATGCGGTCGCGCATATCAGCGTTGAGATTAACGGTTTCGCCAGTTCGTACTTGCGCACCTCGGACGACATCCAGCTGATCAAGATGGACGACGATCAGCGTCAGAATCGTGGTACGCTGCTCTTGGGTGATGTATCGGAACACACGAGGGATTGCCCTTTTGCCCTTGGTATAGGATAGGAATGCAATGAAAGGGTGCACCGCCGTCGCGCCAATGGGGGCGTGGACTTTGAGCTCGCTCCACAGCTGCTCGTTCAGTCGCTGAAACTCGGCCTGACGGTCGATCAACTCTTGATCCGGATTGCCACTGGTTGGGGGCATATTGCGTGAAGCATCCTCCATCTTCATTAGAGTCGAATAGACGTTCTCAATACACTGGAGAGTCTCCTTGTGGTCAGTACCATTTGCGGTCGGATGCGGACGGTGCCCACTGCTGCCAGGTCGATTGGTATCGGTTCCGCTCTCTGTTCGCTTCATGTTCAATAGAGGCTTCGGCGTCTTGGCATTGCTGAAAGAGATCTTTCCTAAGCTACCTTCAATGACCAGCTGCTTGTTCTTGGGCTTGTTCTTAGCTGCCTCGACAGCGCGCTGGACTTGTTGCTCCATACGTTGCATGTGATTCTCCGGACCACGTCCTTGACGTCGCATGCCTCCATGACGAGTACCAGTCTGGAAGAGATAAGTCTGGGCGAAGTTGTTCAACGGCTGGTTAGGATTCGGTCGCTGTCCTACTCGTAGGGAGCTAAGGACCTGATAGTAGAAATCCTCGGCGAGAGCAGCATCGGTGCCATACTCGTTAGGGTCGCCAGTAGCCGCGACAAGTTGCTGAAGCTGAATTCGTGTGATGAAACTCTTATCCTGCGGTGTCATAAGGCCATTATCCTTAGACAGTTGTTGGATCTTGTGATTTCGCTTTGCACGTTTCGCCTCAGCTTCGAGGAAGTCCGACTTCTCCTGGTCTGATAGATGTGGGAGATTGGGTGGGTTCGCTGCTTGCGGTTGACGATTGAACGAGCTCTGTGATCGGTGAGTAGGGTGCGTCGGCGCGGCTATTCTAGCAGCCTCCCCAGTCATACGGTTGGGATTCTGAAGTATCTGGGTAGGGAATCCCATGGGAGAAGGCTGCTGCTGTTGGGGCATGGGACTTTGCACAGCGGGGGCGCCAGAGGTATGCTTCGAGGAAGGACGTTGCAAGATTGAGATAGGGTGTCCATGCGCAACGCCTTGAGCTCCCTGCTGGTTGTCACCGGGGTAAAAACCATGAGCTTGGCGGTTGTCAAATTGTTGCTGACGGTAATCCGCCGAGTCCTGACGAGGATAATGAGCATGCTGGAACGACATCTGAGGCTCAGGTACAGCCTGGGCAGGAGGCGGCTGCTGCTGCGGATGAGGCTGTTGAATTGGAGTAGAGGCCTTAGCCTGGGCCTGGGCGCGCATTGCCGCTTCAACCTCCTCTAAGCTCATCATCTTTCGGCCTGCTGACGGCGCTGGCGGGGCAGGTGAGGCAGCCGGTTGCGCTTGAGGGATCGCCGTGGGAGCGACCGGCTTCTTGGGTTGGACTCCCCATATTGAAGCATCGACCTGCAAGTCCGAGACGGGCTCAGCTTTGTACTTCTCGTAACCACTTCTGACGGGTTTAGGCTCTGGCTGGTAGGCATATCCCGAAGTGTAGTTCTGCTGTGCGTAGTTCTGGTGTGCCGAGGGAGCATAGGCCGACTTAGGAACGGGCTGCTGACGACTGAAGCGCTGATGCTCTTCCTCGATAGCATTGGCGACCATAGCAGTTTGACCAAAGAAATCAAAATCCTTGCCAACTGGCGCATGCGAAGGTCCTGCTCCTCCTGTTCCAGAGCCACCAATACCACCACTGGCACCGCCACTACCACCACCAAAGGTGTCGTCATTGAAAGCATCGTCCGTCTCATCCAACTGGTCACCCAATCCATCATACGTGTCTTCAAAGTCTAGGGCTTCATCGATATCGTCTGCGTTGCGCGAAAGGTCGGCGAAGGGATCGTAAGACTGGCCGAAGCCAGGAGCCGCCATATTGTGGCTTGAGGAATTCGGGTTGTAAGACATGGCGTCGACCGAAAAAGCTCTGCAACACTGGCAAGCTTGTTCTCAACCGGTGAAGTCGGGTAGAAGTTTATGATAAGATGAAAATGAAAGAATCTGATAAGGTTGGTCAGGACAAAGTGGGTTTTAAAGTATGGGATGGTATGCTTGACGTGTTGGGCACAAGGCGAACACGCTGTCAGACAAACTGACGAGGGCGGAGTGCGTAAGAAGTAGATGTTTGAGGGTAAAGGTGAGAGGTGCGAGGTGAGAAGTGCGAGGTGGGAAGTGTGAAGTGTGAAGTGTGAAGTGTGAGGTCTTGAGACAATAGAAAGGCCAAAGCTTTCCACACAGACAATATTTTTTGTGTCAAAGAGGGCTGCGCGCGCATACGCTGCATATGCGAGATGCGATGCGAAACGGGATAAAAACCTACCCTCTAAGGAATCTAAGGAAGGAGAAGGAATAGTACTCACAACTAAGAAAGGTGTAAAACGTTGTGGGCCACGAACAAGAAGGCCTGCTGGATCATGATGCGAGAGTGAAGAAATTTGGGTGTCGAAGATGGAGATGGAGGGGCCGACAATGAATGTCTAGAGCTGACAATAAAGCGTACTAGAAATATCTGGAAAAGAAAGAGTAAAACCCCAATCACTATTGACGCGACAAGTTAGAGGACACAAGATAAATTGTTTCGTTGTTATAAATACGTCCAGTTGGTAAACAACAAAAACAAAACCAGGTGTTTTTGGTGAAGCTTACCGAAGAAGAATATATCGCCAACTTCAATGGTATGAGATGATTGACGTACTGGACGACACACAATTCGCTAAGTAGCAATTTTGGTGGAATTGAAGAACAACACCTGCAAGGAATGGAAGCCAATCATTTTCCACATTGCGCGGGTGGGGCAACGGTCCAAGTATTAACGCGCTCCGATGCACGTGATGGGCATCGGACCTTCCAAAATTCAAGTACGTACCCGCCTCTGCTGCACGCATTGTTTCCATCATTTACATAGAAATATGAAATATCCATTTCTAACGCAAGTATGTCTACCATCACAACGTCTACATGATGCGGTCGAGTCAACGTGTCTAGCTGAAATCCCAAGCCCTACATGCACGAAGTGCTGCCAAATAAATGCTTCTAATTTGACCGACTTCTGTGTGCAGGAATCTGAACCACGGACAGATATGTATACATGAAATGTCATGAAATGTCATGAAATGCGGTTACCAATAACTGCTATATCCTTCGAGCGATCACCTCACTATCTATCCTGAGTGGGCACGTCTACGTAGTGAAGCACGTCAGCAGTAGCGTTTGAACTATCTCTGGACTGTTTCTAGACAAATAGCAGGGCTAAGAAAGTTATCTGAAGATATCGTGGTGGTTCGGTGGATTGTAGGACGATGCCTTAGGTACCTAATGTTACCAGAACCAACACGTGCAATACTTGAATGTCCAAAACCTTGGTGGTCGAGGCGTACAGATCTACCAACGATAGACAATTATAGATTAGGGGATATGACTACGGAAAATTGCATCAGGACCAGCGTTTCGAGCAAACTCGATGCCGCTACCCAACGTCTTTTACGAATGTAAAAAGGCAAGACATGCTTCCTGCTATTATTATAATGTATATAATACACCCCTTGTAATAATATTAATCTCTTATCCGAGCTTTTACTTTATACGTATTTTAAAATATATATATATTTTTATATTAAAAAAAATAATATATTTTATAATTATAAAAAATAAATTAAAAATTTTTAATAATAAATTTTAATTTATATAATATTTTTATTATTAAAATTTTAAATTTTTTATTATTATTATATTATTAATAAATATAATAATAATATTTTTTAAAATATTAAAATTTTAATATAAATTAATAAAAATTTAAATAAAAAATTAATATTATTATAAAAAATATATTATATATAATATTAATAAAAAATTATTTAAAAATTTTATTATAAATTTATAAAAAAAATTTTTAATTTTTTATAAAAATTAATTTTTTATTAAAAATAAATTTAATTAATTAATTATATAATAAAATTTATTAAAATTTATTTAAAATTTTATTTTTTTTAATATAAATTTAATATATTTTTTTATTTTATTTTTTTTATTTTTTTATTTTAAATTTTTTTTTTATATTATATTTATATTATATTTTAATTAATTAAATTTATTAATATATTTTATAAAATTAATTATAATTAATTAATATTTAATATAATTATTTAAATTATATAAAAAAATATATTATTTTATTAAATTATTATTAAATAAAATATTTTAAAAAATATTTTTTAAAAATAAATTAAAAATATTTAATTAATTAAAAAAATTTATTTTAAATAATAATATTTATTTTTATATTATAAAATTAAATTAATAAAATAAATTAAAATTTAAAATTAATTAAATTTAATATTAATTTATATTTAAATTTAAAATTTAATTATATAAATTTTTTAAATTAATAATAATTATAAATTATTTAAAAAAAAAAAATTTTAATATTTTTAATTTAAAATTAATTAATTAAAATAATTTTATTTATTTTATTAAATTTAATTAAAATAAATAAAATAATATTAAAAATAATTAATATTTTTTTTAATTAATTTAAAATAAATAAAATTTAATAAATTAATTAATTAAATTATTATAATATTAATAAAATAAAATTTTTTAAAAAATATAAATTAAATAAATTAATTATTAATTAATTAAAAAAAAAAAACTTTATATTAAAATAATAAATTATATAAATAAATTATTATTTTAAAATATATTTTAATTAATAAAAAAAAATTAAATTTATTTATTATTTTTAAAAAATAAAATATTTAAATTTAATAATTTTAAAAAATATTAATTTTTTTTAATAATTAAAAATTTTATTATTTTAAAAATAAATAAATTAATAATAAAATTATTATTTATTAATTAAAAAAAATATTTATTTTTATAATAATTTTATAAAATTTTTTTAAAAAAAAATTAATTATTTTTAATAATTATAAAAATTATTAATTAAAAAAATTTATATAAATTTTTTTTTAAATTAAAATTTAATTATTTTTATTTTTATTTTATATTATTTATATTTTTTAATTATTTAATATAAATATTTTTAATTAATTAAAATATAATTATTAAATTTTATTTTAAAATAAATTAATTAATTTTAATTATATTATTTTAATTAAAAAAATTAAATTTTTATAATTATATAATTAAATATAATTATTAATTATTATTTTTAAAAATATATATAATATATAATTTAATATAAATTTTTAATTAATAAATTATAAAAAATTTTTTAATTTTATTTTATTTTAAAAAATAATAATAATTAATTAAATTTTTTAATTATAATTAATTTTAATTAATTAAATTTTTTAATTATAATTAATTTTAATTAATTAAATAATTTTATTAAATTAATAATTTTAAAAAAATTATATAATATAAAAAAAATTATATAAAAATATTTTTAATTTAAAAATTAAAAATTAATTAAATAATTTTTTTTTAAAAAAATAAAAAAAAATATTAATATATTTAAATTTTAATTAATTATAATTAAAATTAAATATATTAATTTAAAATAATTAATAATTTAATTAAAATTTATTAAATAAATTTAAATTAAATTAAATTTAAATAATATTTTTATTTAAATTAAAAATATTATTTATATTAAATATAAAATAATAAAAAATTTAAATTTAAAAAAAATTAATAAATAAATTATATTAATTAATATAAAAAAATTATATTTAAAATAATAATTAAAAATAATTTTATTAATTAAAAATTAATAATTTATTTTTAATTTTTATAATATATTATATTATATTTAAAAAAAATAAACTTTAATTTATATTAAATAAGGGGCTAGCTTTTAAGGAAAGCTAAAAACCCCCCTTATGAACTTAACGGTCCCCCGGAAACGGACTACGGCTTGTGCCAAGGCCCAAGAACATTCTGATACGGAGGGGTCCCACAGAGTCCAGTTGGTCCAGATGCACCTAATATTCGTATAAAGCGGGGCAGAGAGGTACGAGACTACAAGTTTACCGTCTTACAGATTGTACAGGGGAGCATCGACCTTTCCACTTTCAAACTAACGCGTCGATCGCATTCATTGAAATTTTAATTCGTCGTCTCCGTCTTCCCATTTCGATTTATGCGTGCACACGCAGAACACGTCTACACCAATAAGTTCCATGGTAGCCGTTGTGCAGCCCTGTACCGTACTTTACCCCTAACCCAATTCTATCTATCCAGGGTCTTTTCGACTTCGTATTCACTTTATTTTTTTCTTCTTTCCCATTTGCAACTCTCTTGGCTGTTCTTGTTTTGCTAACTCGAGTCAGCTGCATTGACGGTGGTGATGACTTAAACATCCCCCCTTTGTTGAATTTTTCTGCAACAAATAGGCGAACAAAGTTTATAATACACCACTTTGGAAGTCCCCGCCCCTGTTCCGGGCATTGAAGCGAAAGCTTCTAGACTTCGACACCTTCCACCCTTCTCCGTCATTCTTCTTCCACAACAACATTATTTACTGGCGGCAAACAACCCGTCAGTGCATATTCGACATCATGGCCGCCGGCAGTGCGCGCATCGTGCGATACATCCTCTTCGCCTTCTTCGTAGGTGATCCTAAATAATACCAAAAAAATGATTCCAGGAATGATTCCAGGTTGAGCCTCCGCAACTAATTGGTGTGCCGCTATCTAGTTTCTCGCCGTCCTTTATTTCGTATCCCATTCTTCTTATGAAGGAGTACAACAACTGAAACCCTCATCCTTCGGGGTTGGAAAGGGGGGATCATCGACGAAGCCCGATAGACCAGTAGATAACGTCGGTGGAGTTTCGTCCAGTTGGGGAAGCAAGTCGGATGATTCGACCAACGGCGTCTCGGGTTCCACCAAGGGATCGCCCTCGAAGCCGGCCCCGGGATCTCCTAAGCAGCATGAAGACCTCGCCGAAGCCCCGATGGCATTAACACCATCCGATCAAGGATGGGACGAACTTCTAGGAACTGCCCCTGGCCCTCGCATGAACGCTACATTCGTCAGTCTTGCCCGCAACAGCGATGTATGGGAGATTGCCCGCTCGATTCGTCAAGTCGAAGATCGCTTCAACCGCCGATTCAACTACGACTGGGTATTCTTGAATGACAAGCCTTTCGATGCCACCTTCAAGAAAGTCACTAGCTCCTTGGTTTCCGGAAAGACACACTACGGCGAGATTCCCCACGAGCATTGGTCTTTCCCCGACCATATCGACCAGGACAAGGCGCGCAAGGTTCGTGAGGATATGGCGCAGCGCAAGATCATCTACGGCGATTCCGTTAGTTATCGTCACATGTGCCGATTCGAGTCGGGCTTCTTCTTCCGTCAACCGCTCATGATGAACTACGAATGGTACTGGAGAGTCGAACCCAGCATCGAGCTGTTCTGCGACGTCCACTACGACCCCTTCCGCTTCATGGCCGAGAACAAGAAGAAGTACAGTTTCGTGCTTAGTCTGTACGAATACGTGGAGACTATCCCCACGTTATGGGACAGCGTGAAGAAGTTTATGAAGAACTACCCCGAGCACGTCGCCGAAGGCAACTCCATGGGCTTCCTGAGTGACGATGGCGGCGATACCTACAACCACTGCCACTTCGTAAGTTACCCATCACTGGATACCCCCAAAACTCTACTAACCTGCACGTAGTGGTCTAACTTCGAAGTCGGCAATCTTGACTGGCTGCGATCCAAGGCCTACGTCGACTTCTTCGAGTCCCTCGACATGGATGGCGGCTTTTTCTACGAACGATGGGGAGACGCCCCGGTTCACTCTATCGCTGCTGCCCTCCTATTGAAGAAGGAAGAACTTCATTTCTTCAACGACATTGCTTACTATCACGTTCCCTTTACTCACTGCCCCACCGGTGAGAAGACGCGATTGGACCTTCGTTGTCATTGCAATCCTAAGGACAACTTTGACTGGAAAGGATACTCTTGTACGTATAATCAACCGTCCATGTTTACCGGGGTTTTTGATACTAATGATACACTTTAGGCACTGCAAGATATTTTGAGGTCAACGGGCTCGAGAAGCCGGAGGGGTATGAAAACCAACAGGATTAGAGAGAGAAAAAAATATCAGTCCGGGACTATGATTGTAGAGTATGTAGATGCTAATCATTCCTTAATGACGGTCTATCATCGCATCGCCAGTGGCTCAAAGGGGGTATTGACCAGGGCAAAGGGGGGATGGCGTCTATGGATTCATCACGTTACGATGGATATCGGTTTCTTCATCTGTAGATACAAGTTTTAGGGGTGTTCGCCCTCCGAAATGGGAAACGCCCGAGTTTATTTTATGCCTTGTTTCGTAAAAGTACAATTCATGCCGAATGCCCTTAATTCATCTTTTGAATTAAAACTGTCAAACTTTGCTCTATGTGCCAACAGATGCCTTCTTCGGTTTCTTCGTTCCGTATTTACTTCGGCTCGACATGCGGTTCGAAACACCAGCCTAGACAAAAACAACTCCGTCAGCAACCAAACAATCTCAACCCGTGCCAGGTCGACCTACCAAGTCCAACGCCCCGCGAACCAAGTGGTACCGCACGCCGGGGCAATCCTGACTCCGGCCGCCGCGGACGAGGACGACGGAGTGCTGCTGGATGTTGTGGCCCTCGCCGGGGATGTAAGCCGTGATCATGCGGCCGCTGGACAGGCGCACGCGGGCCGTCTTGCGCTCGCCCGAGTTGGGCTTCTTGGGCCGCGTGATGCCGACCTTGAGGCACACGCCCTTCTGCTGCGGCGCCCGCGTGTCCGACAGCGCCGGCGACACCGCGTGCCGCGCGCGCTGCGGCTTGCGGCATCCCTAGTGGGTACAATTCGTTAGTTAGTCTTCTTCTTCTTCCCTTTCGCCTCGTGTCCCGCTATCGAAAGAGAGAGAGAGAGGTGGGAGGCAGGTACGTACTCGTAGCACTTGGTTCAGGGTCGCGTTCGGGGACGGCGTCGACGAGAAGGATCGGGAGGATAGCTTGGGGAGAGAGGAGGGGACCGCTGGGCCCCGTGCCAGCGACGGCCAGAGGTAGCGTAATATCGGCGCGGCCATGTCGAGATGTGGTTTGCTATGGGATTTCACACGATATGCTGGTGCCAAGAGAAGCGCAATTGATTCAATTCCAATTCTAAAATTCGGTGTCAGGTGACATCGGCCCGGTGGTTCTAGCTCCGTCCTCCGGCTTCAAGTACCTAGGTACCTACGACATTGACGTGGGGCGCTCGAGTAATTGGATATTACGCTGTTTGCTACATATTCAGGCTCGAAGATTCAGCATAGTTAAATGTCAAACAAGTGACTGAGCCAGGTATTGATGAATGAATGTTACGAATATGAAAGCCAAGAACACATTGAATTTGCTAGTGAAGTGTTGACCCAGATGAGAAATTTGGTAACAACCCGCAATGAAGCTTCCAGTGAGTCGTACCAAGCCGGACAAACATCATGCAATTCAACGGCCTCGAGAATCCTATTCACTCTACATAGTATATTATCTCGTTGACTGTCCTCGAAGACAGCTCCGAGACAACTAGATCAAGCGTTTTGAATTGTCCGCCCTTCTCAACGACCTTTCAAGAGCGTCTTGGTACCCTAAACTCACGTTCTGCAGTTCCTGTAGCCGAAGTCGAATCTCTCCTTACCCCTTTTTTATGTGCAATAGGGGCCTTTTCAACATGCTGGCCATCGTTCGCCACGTGATATTGCAACCCGTTTTCTTGGTGCCTATGGCCTTAGTTCTCACGATCAAGCCTCGGCTTCTCATTGTCATACAAGGTATTTTTACGCCTCCGCCTCCGAGATTTGGTGCTTGATCCAGTTTGGCAAGCCACCCTTTGCGACAATGTCTTGCAAGTTCGCTGGAAACTCGCCCACGCTTTCCTCCCAGCGCTCGCCATTCTCGCCCTCTTGCACCTCAATGACGCTTCGAACAACATCCCAGGTCAGCGTCCACCCAGTTCTCCGTGTCGCGACCTTGGGAGAAGCGTTAGAAAACGTGGCGCGTAGACGTTCAACAAGACGCGAGCTTTCAAGCCCTAAGAGCGCATTATTGATACAGTTTCGAGAGAAGATGTTTCCGAAGCTAGCAGCAACAACCAAAGGGATTTCTTTGGCAAGCAAAGCTGTTGCAGCCTGTTCTCGTGACGAGCCGCACCCAAAATTAAACCCCGAGACAAGGATGTCGTTAGGTTTAGCGATCGAACGGAATTCCGGGTCATAGTTGCTCATACAAACCTCCGCCATGCCCTCCTTCGTGATATCATCCTGGTATGTGTACTTGCCCGGGTAGATATTATCCGTATTGAGGTTGTCGGCGTCGCAGAACACAATCTCCCCGGTGATCTTTTCTGGGAAGCCCGGGAGGATCTGCACAGTAGCCTTGGCGGTTTCGTCGCCTGCAGCGGATTCGACTCTATCAATAAGCGATTCCAACTGATCGAGCATGGCACCGAGCTGGCCGCCTGTTGACGCAGCTTCCCCAGTGCCGTATCCGTACTCCACGCCAGCATAGTTGGCTGGGGGCTGGTAATTCCCCGGACCGGAGATATTCCCTTTGAGGGCACTGGCAGCCACTACCTCTGGACTAGCCAAGTAACATAATGCTTCTGGGGATCCCATACGACCTTGGAGACAAGTTAGCTAGAGTCACGTGGGGTTTGGGCTGGGTTAGGAGCGAGTTACCCTTGAAATTTCCTTGACATAAGTGTTAGTTATTAACTCTCTAAATAATGCAGGACACTTACTGTTTGATGCCGAGATGCCAACCTCTCCCGCCCGCAGCAGGCCTTCTCCAAGGCCGATGCAGGCGGCGCAACCACTGATGAGCGGAATAGCCCCAGCTTCCACCAACACCCCCCAATCGCCCAGCTCTTCGGATATCTCCTGCTCACGAGCCGAGGCTGCGGAGAGGTACAGTTTGACGCCGTCCGCGATCTTGGGGATCTTGCCGCCATTAGCTTCTGCGGCATCCCTAAAAACCTTCGCAGCTGCGGCAATGTCTGAGCTCCTGGAGTTAGTACACGAAAGGATATAGGCCCTATCCACCTTGATATCTTTGGGAAGATCGCTAAGCGGCGTTGATATTTTAACAGAATTGGGACCGGAGACGTATGGCGAGAGAGTAGAGAGGTTGAGGTAGAGTTGTTTCACGTATTGCGCCCCTGAATCCGCCCGCAATGGATTGGCGAACAGCTCGTCGATCCTGTCATGCGTGAAACGTTCTCCGGCGGAAAATCCGAGCATCGCTGCCTCTGAAGCCTTGCCACGGAGCCAGCCCTTCAAAGTGTCGTCCACGGGAAATATAAGAGAGAGCGCACCCCATTCGGTACTCATGTTGCTTCTGAATGTTAACATGATTCTGATCAAAGCTCTTGCAGGCGTCCATTTAGCTACTCACCTGATTGCAAGCCTGTCGTCCACCGGAATCGAGACCATCGTCTCCTCGGAACCTGCGATCTCGACAGCATGGTTCAAGGCGTCGCTCTGGAATAGGCCACATAAAGCAATAATGACGTCTTTTCCAGTGACACCAGGAGGCAATGTTCCTGTGAGATTCAAACGTAGCGTAGGTGGCACTTGCCACCAGGTTGTGCCTGTCGCGAAAACCGAGGCGGCGTCTGTGCGAACCAATGCAGTCTGCGCACACATCATCGTCAGACGGGTTAAAGCGCTGGGGGAAAAGAAAGCGAACAGGGGAGTCTTACGCCGAGTGCACCCACACCTCCGTACATATTGGAATGCGAATCCGAGGCTACGCACATTGTCCCCGGCCAAGCAAAGCCTTCTTCAACCATTCTCTGGTGACCTATTCCCTCTCCACGTCCCGAGAACCAGATGTTATGCTTCTTGGCGAAGGCCTCAATATGTTCATACTTTTTGAGATTCGAATCGCTCGTGTTCTGAACATCATGATCGAGTGCGAAGACCAGCTGCTTCGGGTCCTTGATACGAGTAGCGCCTATGGACAAGAATTTGGTTATAATAGGGAAAGAATTGTCGTGACTCATGCATTTGTAGGGCTTGATCTGAACATAGTCGCCGCTCCGAACGAGCTTTCCCTCTGGAAGATTGACAGCATGACGCTGTACGATCTTTTCCGTCAAGGTTTGTGGCTTTTTCTTCTCGGTCGGGACATGTACGAATGAGGACTCTGTCGTTTGGGTATGTGAGACTGTTGCTGGGTGGGAGGTTGTCGTGCTTATGGAACGGCGATATGATTGCTGGTAGATGGCTGTGCGCGGGAGACGGTGACTCGACAGTCGTGGGCTCGAGAGACGTCTTGCGAACGATCGAGCCCACGGAGCGGCTGCGACCTAGGAATAAGTCCTCAGAGGGAAGTCCAAAGAGCGTGGGAAATAACATACTGCTCTGCACGACATGGCATGCGAAAGTAAAACGCAGAAGATATCTAAGACAGAGAAGATATCTAAGACGACGGCAATAAGAGAATTTTCTTCTTCGCTGACATTATCTTTGTTTTTTTTCTTCTATGAAAGTAAATTCTGTAGCGCAAAATGATATGTGCATTTTGCATTTCTTGGCGTAAAACTTTACCAGGCCCCTGATTCGTTCTTTTTACCTCCCCGGACCCTGACTTCAGCTGATCTACGTCAGCGGCGTTTCCCCAATTTCCAATTCATTGTTGCTCCCTGGCAGGCATGGCTATCCTCGGCAGAACAAGCCGACTCGGCGGTCAGCAGAGTGCAAAATCCGGGGAATGTTGAAACATGTGAAGACAACCTTCCTTCTTCTACTTTTTACCTCCTATGTACAATTAGTCTACTCTGTAATCTGGATCAAAGTTCAAATCTCTTGTGCTCTTTTTTTTCTGTGTTGGTAAGCTTTGAGAGCTATCGACCAGACGTTAATTCCTCCACACATCATGTCATCCCTTGCAAGATTCCTACGGCCGGCGGTACGGCGGGGTGCTGGTGTAGTTCCCAGAGTGACACTGTCGCCACGGTGTTGTAGTAGGGCAGCACAAACATTCAATGCTCGACAGTGAGTATCGCAGGCCAGCTTCTCACCACGATAAATTGTATTGATACCCCGGATCTACAGATTAAGACCCTTATCTGCCACAGCGCGCCGCATGACTGACATCACGGACATCCCGCCCACGCCCATAACACACCTGTCCGAGACTGAGGCGGCAATGCAGGAGACAGTATCCAAGTTCGCCAACGATGTAATATTGCCCAAGGTCCGCGACATGGACGAGGCCGAGAACATGGACCCGGAGTTAGTCGAGCAGCTCTTTGAGCAAGGGTTGATGGGAATAGAGATCCCCGAGGAGTTCGGCGGCGCCGGCATGAACTTCACCGCCGCGATCATAGGTATTGAGGAACTGGCGCGTGTCGACCCCAGCGTGAGCGTCTTAGTCGACGTCCACAACACACTAGTCAATACGGCCATCCTCAAATGGGGCAGCAACAACCTCAAGAAGCGATTCCTTCCGGCGCTCGCCACCAACACCGTCGGCAGCTTCTGCTTGAGCGAGCCGGCCTCGGGGTCTGACGCTTTCGCGCTGCAAACCCGGGCGACTGAGACTGCCGACGGATACCGGATCTCCGGCAGCAAGATGTGGATCACGAACTCGATGGAAGCCAACTTCTTTATTGTATTCGCGAACCTGGACCCGAGCAAGGCGCACCGAGGCATCACTGCTTTCATCGTCGAGAAAGACACCAAGGGTTTCTCGATCGCCAAGAAAGAGAAGAAGCTAGGCATCAAGGCCAGCAGCACGTGCGCCATCAGCTTCGACGACGTCGAGATCCCCAAGGAGAACCTCCTGGGCAAGGAGGGCGACGGCTACAAGTACGCCATCGGCCTCCTGAACGAGGGCCGCATCGGCATCGCCGCGCAGATGACGGGCTTGGCGCTCGGCGCCTGGGAGAACGCCGTCAAGTACGTGTGGAACGACCGCAAGCAGTTCGGCAAGCTGGTCGGCGAGTTCCAGGGCATGCAGCACCAGATCGCGCAGTCCTACACCGAGATCGCCGCCGCCCGCGCGCTCGTCTACAATGCCGCGCGAAAGAAGGAGGCCGGCGAGGACTTCGTCCGCGACGCGGCCATGGCCAAGCTGTACGCTTCGCAGGTGGCGGGCCGTGTCAGCGGCCTCGCGATCGAGTGGATGGGCGGCATGGGATTCGTGCGCGAGGGCCTGGCCGAGAAGTACTGGCGCGATAGCAAGATCGGCGCTATCTACGAGGGCACCAGCAATATTCAGTAAGCCAGCCCAGTTTATTTTTGTTTGTAAAAGGAGAGGTACTAACTTTGACTAGGTTGAACACGATTGCCAAGTTGCTCCAGAAGGAATACACTACGTAAAGCCAATGCCACGACATGACGGTTATCCAGGGTCGGAATATGCATGGTCGGAGTTGGAGGACTATGGGCATATACCAACGGGTGGCTTGCCTCGAGATGTTCCGAATCGGGGGCTCAGGGGTACGTTTTGATGTGAGAATAGAAATGCCCGGATCTTGGATGTAGTCTACGGATTTATCACGAATAAATGACTTGCATATTTAAAAAGGGTGATGTCTGTACCTATTGAATTCCAATAGCGTCTAATGAAACTCATTGAGCACATAACTACTGTCTTTAATGGATTCAGGAGAACCCCCGGATTGCGAGAGGATCCATTTAGAGAGAATTAGTAGTTAGGAACGGATATGTTACTAAATTTCTAGAAGTGCCCCTGAATCACTATAGCCTACCTATCGCCTTCAACTTGAAATCAGTCATACTTGCGAAAAGTTCAGACCTAACCCATTCCTCTACCTATCCACTGCTTAGGATACACACCTATGTTGTTTATGTTAGATTTTGTAGAGGATTACAAGATCGTATACATATAGATTGGTTGGATGGCTAGGGAATATTTGTTTGGTATATCAAGTAGACAGCGTCGAAGCAATTGTACTGTTGTCTAGTCTAACCAAGCATACCCATATAACATTTTCCATGCAGTATCAAGATACCTAAGTTGTTAGGTATGCGCAATCACTTGACAGCAACTTCATATTAAAGTGCAGCGGAAAGCTGACTCTCGTCCCCTCAAGGGGCAGGAAGACAAATTCTACATAATGGGCGGTTCAAACATGCTACGGCAAGTATATATCACTCCCAAACCACGCCGCCCTTTTTCCAATCTCTATTAAAACTACCTAATTATCAAAATGAAGGTGTACTCATATTTAGGAAGCAATAGAGCATAATGTGTTCCAGTCGTTATTGATTTCGTAATAAACATGAGATCCCAAAGTCACCTACGGATTATTAGTCCATCTATGCCATGGGTGTTAGGTGACTATAGGCATTTAACCTAATTGAAACTATCGTGCTTCGTCCTATTATTCCACATTCGGCTTTAATTATAGATGCATACCTTCCATCTTACAGGAGTTGGGTAATCAAACATCTAAAAATATGGTTTGATGCTTTTTAGGTTCTGCGGTTGTTTCTGATTACTACCGCAAAATGGTGCGGTTATCTGCAATTATTGCTCATTGTAATACCTTACTTGAATACCTAGGTAGTCTGTTATGAATTACATTTAGGCAGAGGTACGCTACCAAATCAAGAGAAGGAGAGACACTATCAGCCAAAGACAAAGCCATTCGTATATAACTTCGGTCTTCCTGTCCATACTCTCATCTTTCCTCCTTCACTTTCTGTACCTATTTATATACACATACCCTACATCAATAGAACAGATCGGTATCATCCCGTTCTACTCCTCAACAATGACTAGATCTGTTTGTTCAAATACAGTCTGGTTCTCCCAAGACCCCAGAAGTCTAGCAGAGATGTCAATCTGCACCATGTCGTTTAAGTTGGCGATCTACCGTTTTAACCGCTCACACCTCGTTCCGAAAATTTAGAGTGACAATCCTGAAGGACCGAGAGGAACGAACAGAAGAGCAAAAAAAGCCTCCGAGCGTGGTAAGTTGAAATACTCGGCCTTGGGTTCAAGTTCGTGTCTAATCAAGTATCATTGCAGGAGCAGGGACGTCTTAAAATTGATCCGCAACCGAGCGAATATACTGTTCACAACGACATTCGTCGCTTGGGACCAGGACGTCAGAGCGTACACCAGGTCTGCGACCGTGACGGTCGTAGACGAGTCGTCGCAAACAACACCGTTAGACAGCCACCCCATCCGAGGGAATATTCATATTGGAAGCTACCTAATCAAAGACTTTAGGCTCCTATCCCGGTGCTGAGTGGAAATGACTTGCTTTCCGGTGCCGGAGGGGAGAGATACAGCACCTGCTTTCATCAACCCAACATGGCGGTGTTAGCGAACGATGTGGAAACAAAACACCCCATATAGGAGATTGGATAAATCTCCTGCTGAGCTGGGACGATTTATCCGCAACGATGAGACGACAATGGATGGATTATCAACAGCAGTGCCAAAAAGCTCATCCTGTTCTGGGACTGCGACCCTGTAGACAACACCCAGCAGCTCTACCATGTGGAGACAACGCTCAACGGCTACTTTATTCTCTGTGTCTCTGTAGAACTCGCAGTCTTGTTGGTGGCTGAGGCTTCCCACTAGTTCTTGGATGAGGATTGTCGGCTCTATAACTCAAACCCCTCTAAAATAAATATGACATTGCTAGAAAGGACTTCGCCTAGTTTTAGAATCAATCAACCACATCCTAAGATGATTATCCAGTCTTTTAGCTCAGAAGACCGCTTCGACCCACCACACGAAGATGACGACAGGGCGGAGCATTTAGGAAAATCCTGAATGAGACCTAGACGAAAGCCCGCACGACAATGAGGGGGGATTTTGTCCAGACTCGGGACGAGTCTTGTTGGAAGGGGGGGGGTTGTCACGAGAAATAAAACTTCGTGTCTAAAATGTGTACAGCTTCGCGTCTGCATAAGTACAGGGATCTAAATCCGGAAGCATTCTAGAAAATCCTTTCTTTTAGGTAAGTAGATTAATATTACCACCCTACGAAATCATTCAGTCTTTGCACTAAATCATTCAAACGGAATTCGTGACATTAATCTACATGTGCTCAACATTGCTGGCTCCATGGGTTAATGCAGTTCTCCGGGAAGAGAAGTATTTGTGCGCAAAGTGACAGAAAAGGTGGCTTGCAGTACAGTGTGTACATATATGAAAACGGCCATACATATGGCCATACATAACCGCTAATAACCTATAAAAGCACTACCTTGGCACTATACTGTAAGCCACTTTGACGGGTTCTGCAACTCAGTCCGCTGTCCGTCAGCCGCTGGGAGCGAACCCCGCTCGCAGCCCCGATTCCTAATGTCTTTATTCGATCTCCTTGAAAGACGTCTCTTCGTCGCCAGATAGTTCAGCATTGAATGGGCATGTTGCGGTCCAGACTTGCTCGGATTCTCACCTTATAGAATTCACTACTCCTACCCAAATGAATTCCACTCAGAGGAGCCAGATCATAAACGCACCTTCGGAGGAGCCTATCAACGGTCTTAAATCCGTTTTCCTCGCAGGCACAACTACAGCAGTCGGCAATGTTGACTGGCGTGAAAAACTATCTGCCTCGCTCCATGAGTATCCAGTAACTATTTTCAACCCGAACCGTCCAGATTGGGACAGCACCTGGCGCGAGGACATCACCTTTGATCCATATCGTGAGCAGGTCTTGTGGGAGCTCGACAAGCAAATGAAGGCCGACCTTGTCGTGGTCTACTTCCACCCGGCCACGGTGGCTCCGATAAGCCTGCTCGAGTTCGGGCTTTCTGCGCAGGTTCCAGGCAAAGTGATCGCTATAGCCCCGAAGGGATATTCGAAAAGGGGCAACGTGCAAATAGTTTGCCAGAAGTTCGGGATCAAATTTCTGGACACTATCGACAAACTACATGAGATTATCATAAATAAATTGTCTCTCGATCGATGACTATCCAACCTTACCTGCCTTCTATGATGGAGCGAGATGGTAGGCATCGCCTGTCCAACAGAGACTCGAAAATTGGGGCACAGGAGACGAATTGTCAAGAGCGGGCGGATTTCATATGATATTATGAATAATTGGTGTCATTCTCAGGGCCTATACATGGTTGGGATACTATATGATAATTAATGAGTTAACTGTTGGACTTTTGCTGGCGTTCAAGCTCCCCTTAACCGTATATGGCATTTGTAAGCATAGAATACTTACCTAGCTACGGCCGTTGTTATTATGCATAGGGCATTTATGGTATCTCAATTAGCGAAGCGAGCCAGCCGCTTCGCTATGGAGGAGCTATCATATGCAGTGAACATCCAGAAAGCTCCCCGCCCTTAGCCTCTCTCTAGTAGATTTGACGCCCTTCTCATGACTTTTAGATAACGGTCATGGGAGCGGGATCGTGAAGCGACCCCCTTTTAGTCTCCCGCCTACCTGGTAGCTTAGGTGGGTACACTAGTGGGACTCGGGAGGCTCTAGGTCTATGCTTGGGATTAGCAAACGGTTAGTTCCCCACTAGAGTAGGTATGTTGCGAGACCGGTCTTTATTCCATCATTGGTGACTCGGTGACATGTAGGTAAGGAAGTTCACGATAGACTCAATTTCCTGATCTGGCCGACCCCCTTTATACCGGGTCTGATTGCATCTATTTTATTCCGTGTTAGTATAGTAAGAGGGAGGAAGGCGATTCTCGATTCTCGGATACTTCAGATAAGCGTGAGAAGGAACAAGCTGGTAAATAATTATGTATATCGTCTTTGAATCACCGCAAGCATGGGACCAAGGGGTAGACTTGTCCACACACGAATATAATGTGAAATAACTACCATTACTAAATAGGTATATATGATCCTACGTAAGGCAAGAACAAAACTCATGAAACTGGGTTGAACAGTAACCACCCAATATGGCCTCCCTTACGCAAAAATTATTGTATCATTCTGAACCCCCCTTTTAAGCACCAACGCCACGCTTGCCAGATGCCGTCTCACATATAATAATATCCCAAAGAACGTGGTATCATCAAATTGCCAGACTGATGCCTCCCAGACAAGGTCGAATATTATAAAGATAAAAAGTATTCCGGCTTCCGCCGATGCACAGGTATCTATGTAGGTCCATAGCCAATGACCCACTGCTCAGTGGGCAGCCACCGACCGCCGATGATAGTCCAAATCCGCGTATCCCGGCAGCGCGGCGCCGTGGTGGAAGTCGATCGTCGGCAGGCTCATCACGCGCGGGCGCAGGTACATGTCGGCCTCGGCCTGCTCGAACTCCTCGAACGTCGGCGGCTGCTCCGCGGGGTCGACGCGCGGCACCGACGAGCCGACGCCGATCTGCAGCGGCACCGCCAGGGTGACGTGTGCGCTGGCGCCGCCGGACACGAGCGTGACCGTCACCCACAGCACGTAGACGCGCGACGCGATGCAGGAGTGGAACGTCGGGAGAAACGTCTTCTTGTGCGTAGGCAGCTGGACGGACACCTGCAATCGCGCGGTGTGGAAGACGGGCGACGACGACGATCCCTTGCTCCTCTGCTTCGGCGCGGTCCGAGGGGATTGGTCTGAGTCCGAGGAGGACAGCGTCTCGCTGCCGTACCCCGAGTCTCGCCGCGCTTGCGCTGTCAGGTGCTTGTCCCATCGGATCTCGCCCACTGGCCCGGCAATTACAGAGGTGGTTCCCGAGTAGGAGCCGCGGCCCTCGGAGCCTAAGGACCGGTGCCAGTTCTTGAGGTTTGGGTAGTGGTTGATGCCGCCGGCGCTATAGTACGTGACTGCCGTGACCTTAGATGAAATTCCCGTCACTTTCGGGGGCCGCGCGTCGCCTGAAGAAGGTACGAACTCGAGATCGAGCGGCACTGTGGTCGACGTAATGGTCTGGCCGTCGGGACTCAGCATCGCCGCGCTGGGCTGCGTGGCCGTGATCGTCACCTTCCCCGACTTGGGCGATATGATGGTCTTTCGCAGCGTCTTGCTCTTCGACATGGTGTACATGTCGTCGTGCTTGGTGATGTTCAGCGGGGCGTCTTCCGGGACTGCGGGCAAGACTCTGATTTCCCGGCCGGCTTCCATGAGCTTGGTGCTGATGCCTACTTCGTCGTCCCGGTACGCTCGCGCCTTGATCGCGTACTGGATTCGACTCATGTTAGGCGCGAAATCATCCTTCTCCCACGATCCAACGGTAGGTGGTAGCCGCACGTGATGCTCCTGAACAGATTCGTTGGCGACGTGGTGGTTGCACGCGTTGAGCGTGAGAGTACTAGGAATAACAAATGTGAAGGGTACCGTATAAGTCATGCCGCCTTCGAATATGCGCGGGACCGGGTATGTCGATTCTGGAATAGGCATTATGAGCTTTAAGAAAGTGTGAGAAGTCGCATGCGGAATGTTGACAGCATCTATGCGGGTCTTGCTAATACCAAGCAACACGATCTGGAGAACGTCGAACCGCACATCGCTCTGAGAGGTGATTGTGACATGCCCTGAAACCTCTGAGCCCGTGGTATAAACCTTGGAACGGTAGTGGTTGTTGATCTGAATGTCCATGCTGGGCTTTGTTTTGATAGACAATTTGCGAACATAGCCGCCATGTGTAGGAACCTTGCTGTGCTCTGAAGACGTGCTGGACGACATCTTGCTTATGAATTTGATTCTCAGCCAAAACTGTCAGAATCTTGGGACGTAGGATCCGTGCTCTGATAAGGTGCGGAGTATATCGAGTCGAATCCCAACTGATGCCTGCGATCCAAGTTTGCGGGGTTTGACGGGGTTAAAGGGGAATAATTATAAAGAGCTATTCGTGTAACTACAACGAGTCATCTAAGATGATAATAATAGTACTATGTTTTCTCAGCCTCGCCGGCAGGCTCAAGTATGCAATGCAAGGTTCGTAGTATTGTTTGCTGATATTTGTACGACGTCGTGATATTAATAAGTTAGATGCCGCCCCCAAGTTGTATGGAGGGCGGTGTTGGGGCTCCAACGACTTATATAATTATAGCTCGAGTCAACAAAGACTTTCACAAGTTGGTCGAATATGACAAATGTCTATTGTAGTTGAGTCATCTTTGAGGAGGTGAACTAGTGGATGTAGATTTCCACTTGGATCTGTTATTATTAAGGCGATTTTGACAAGAGAAGATCCCCCGTTCTGACGTAAGGAATACTAAACCATTCCGCCCTTCAGGCCTCTTGCTGGATGGAAACCCTGGTGGCCTGACATGGAAGCGGAACTGTCAAATACAGGGGTTATCGCGCCATTGCAGAAGCGCATCAGACTTGGCCTGCAGGCTGATTTGGAGTCTGGGGTCTTGGGTCTTGGGTCTTGGGGCGCTGAGGGTAGCGATTCTCAAAATTTTCTTCTAAATGCAAGGTGACCACCACGAAGCTTTACCTCTAAAGGAAGAGGTATCGAATTATCGTACGTAAAAAGCTGCGACTACATATTGCTCCACAGCAATAGATTAGAGGGTTCGTGTCTTTGAGAAGCGATGCGCCTTTTAGTAACCCTAGGGCTAGTGACTCTTAGTTGTCTCCTTAACGATACCCAACGATTGATTTTTCGCTGTCATACGGCTTGTAGAAACACCGTTCTCGGCTTTTGCAACAATGGGGATTTACGGAGATGTCCAAAGGCTCCGGGGAAGACCTCCGCCAGCCCCCAGATTAACAAGATTTGACCGCTTCAGGGCTGAGATCCACCTTGTCCTGCTAACTGCTAACTGTTAACGTAATAGAAGAGCGAAGACATCACGCCCTTCCTTTTTGACATGCGCTAGCTCGTTAAAACCTAATCCACGGACCTATCGCATACAGCCCTGGGACATGCGAATTGCTTGATCGGGTAACGTTAAGATACTTATCTCGATCGAAGAGTCATTTATGGAGCTTCTTCGCGACAAACAACATGAATGAACCAACCTAATGCACAGTCTCTACCATGATGGTGTAGCAAAGTAATCAAAGTACCTAAGGAAGATTAGAAGAGGTTTTCAGCGAGTCGTCCGCGCCCTTGGATTGCATGCATGTATCCCGGCATCGATCGTAATATCAATAAGCGGTTCTTTTTGGTGGTGGTATGTGTTGGATGCATGATGCGATAGTCCAGCGAATGATGTTTTATTAACAACCCAAAACGTGATCAGAGTATGCCAGGAAAGTTCACCAAGCCCACCTATTAAAGCAGCACTGGTCTCTACTAAGGTAGGGATAAGTAGTTCCCACACCACTGGATCCTGCAAGCTTACATAGGGCACGGGAGCATGATTATGGAACTGCATTGGCCGGGGGAGTCATAAGAATGCCGGCAATCTTGAGAGTTGTTGATAGGTGGGTGACTTGGGCGTTATGTGACAGCTTACGGTGTAGTAGACCGAAAATCAATAATGAAATTTTTTTTTCAGGACAAGGTCTGAATGGGCTCCGACTTCGGCCCTCCACCATAAACGATCCCTCCCTACGAATCTATTCACATCTAATTGCACCTTAGCCAACCAGCCAACGAACCAGGACAGAGTGACCAAGATCATTCAGGATATAGATTTCGATCACTTTTCACAATCCGGGGATCCTTTACTGCGAGCCTAAGTATCATATCAGTATGATAATGGGTTGATCATTGATGCCAGACTTCTCGATCTAGGGCAAATCCACGTCAATAAAGACTTAGATGCATCTATCTCTTGATCTTTCGGATGTTAGTGATACCACGTGGACTGATCTAATGGAAAAATATGTAATGCATTGTAAATCTTGGGCTCCAGAACCCTTTGCACACCTGTCAAAATGGGACTCTCAGATGCAGGAACGAGCTGCAATATGAGATCTCCTTGGCGTCGATGGTTCTCATTACTAAATTATACGCGAAGTCTCCACTACGCTGCGGCTTCTAACGGGTATCGTAGGCGACCAACTAGCCTCAGTGCGACTATTTTTGCATTCACGTTCGCGAAGCTAGGCCAAGTTTCGAGAAGTCGTAAAAGGGAGAGCTAAACACATCCCTGGACGAGTGAGGTAGGGTGGGTGGGATTGACACTACGGGCAGACACATAACCCCTTGTCTTCACTGACGCGTCCCTAGTAAGCAGTCGTATTCTATAAGTGCTTCGATAAGCAAAGCATCTCTATCTATGTATAACCAGCCATCTATGTCGTCAAATCTAGGTAGCGATTAATCCCACGAGATATAAAGCATGATCCCGGCGCCCAATGCGATGGCGGCGAACTGCACGAGGGTCTTCCGAAGCTCCAGGCCCTTGTTAGGTCCCGTCTCGAGGAGCTCCGGAATCACGGCTACAGTACCAACGTACAAGAAGGTTCCAGCGGTGAACGGGAGCAGCAGGTCACCGTAAGTAAGGCTAGTGCCCCAGATACCCTCAGTCATGCCGATTCCGCTACCATCCGCACTGCTGCCGCCGAATTCTTGGACGGCGATGCCAATGAGTGTTCCTAGAAGAGCTCCCACGGCCGTGACGAATTGAGCTCCCATGGCAGCCCGCTTCGAGAAACCGGATTGCACAAGCAGGGCGAAATCGCCAACTGGACAAGGAATTAGACTCCGTCGCGAACTAGTGATTGAGAAATAAATACCTACCTTCATGAGGTATTTCGTGGAAGAACACAGCTACCGTTGTAGTGGCACCGATGGTTGGTGACGCATAGAACGAGGCCGACATAGCAAGACCGTCCGTGATGTTGTGAGTGAAATCAGCACTGCACCGGGGGTTAGCGATCTCATAGTTGCTAGTTGCACGGGGAATCCCTAGACTTACATCAGATTGAGATATCCGCCTAGCTTGGCGCTGGGGTTGATTTCTTTTTCATTGCCCTCTTTCACGCTGACTTTGGCACCGCTCTTATCGTTCTTGCGCTTTTTGAGCTCTGAGTTGGAGACATCTACAGAGGTCGAAATAGCTTTCGTCTGCGCTGGCGCATCGTGGGAGTGGCCACCGTGATTGTGCTCGTGTCCTTCCCCGCCCGTTGCGATTCGCAGCCCCTTATCCATGGCTACGAACGTCATGAAGCCAACCATGATAGCAACGCCTAAGAGGAGATTGCGGTTCGGTTCCACAAGGACGAATCGCACATGTTCGGGACTATCCTCTCCCAGAAAGATCTCGGGCAGTAGGTGGAAGAGCGTATCGCCGAGCAGTCCTCCTACAGCGAATGCCACCATGACCGACAGCGAGGAAGGATCGATGTTGGTCGGACAAAGGGCGAGGAGAAAGTTGGGCGGGCCGGAGATGTAGAGCGTCGCAAGGAGGGCATTCACGGCGGGGCTGCCGGGGAACAGAACCTCGAAGATTCGCTCGGACATGGTCGACGTTCCGGAGGCGCTGGCAAGCTTCTCGGCATTGAGATTTTGCACGACCGAACATGTCTATTACTTAGAATTAGAATTGTATATAGGCGATACTCGGGCGTTTACGAGAAGCGCACCTGAAGTTGTTCGTCCAATTCATCGAGACTTAGGGAGGCACGCGACGCGCCCCCGGAGCTCTGGCTAGCTGCGACGCCGGATGCGATCGCAACGCCTAGCAGGAGCAGTATGCTCCGGCAATTGAAACGCGTTGGTACCATGGTGAATGAAATAGAATGTCACTATTTGAACGACAGTTCTATCTCATTTGATCAAGGCTTACGGTGTAAGGGAGCTTGCAATCCTTCGCAAAGAAGCGGGATCAAAGGGAGCTGCGGCGGAGTTTTTAATACGCCAAGCCACAATTGCCAACAGCTAGAGCGAAGACAGCTGTGAGCTGCGCTGACTAAGGATTCTAAAAGCCGAACTCGGCCTTTTCTCCATGTTCGTAGAAAAAGTAAGGAGAAATGGTATTTTGACATGGTTTTGACGATTTCGCATCCGTATGTGCTATCATTACAGGAGTCAGAAGTCAATATTTCATACTGCCCCTCCGGATTGAAAATTTCGGGGGTAGTTGGATGTCACTTTAAACCTAGGCGCCGTCTCAAACTCGAGTGGAGCACCGACATTGTTACTAGCTATGGGATATCTTCCCATACACCTACCAGACTCGTTTTTATCCAACTCTGGCGTAAAGAGGCTCATATAATTTCAGAGGAAATGGACCTATGGGCTATACATCAGTTTTGAACCAAGATCATTCATAATCTTGAATAAAGCTACTGCATGCCCTGCCATTTAAGGTACCTAGAGCAATAAGTTCCAGGCCTTCATGACGAAGAACATAGTGATTCGCCTTCTAGACTCTACTAATAAGGCAATGTAGCTCTAAAGTGACAGAACGGCAATTATCCCATGCAGACCTTAAGGCAATTGCTGGCTCATACTACTCAGTTTTTATGGGCATGATGAACGGCATATTCAAAACCGCGGCACTGATGTGGCAACTCCGAAGCTAGAGAACTGTCTAACTTTTATTCTATAGGTCGTCGGGTTTCATCAACAGGGTAAAGACATAATGCAACCACTAAAGTAGATGAAAGGAGTGGTGCTTGAAGATGGTCGTAATATTATAGCTCATATTACTCATTAATCGTCATTTCGTCTAGATCATGGAGAGCCAGGCGTTTCTAGGACGTGTTTGTGGATGTGCATGATTCGAAAGACGCTGGACGATGCTAAGTGTATACTAGATGGTGACGATCAGGGGGTGCCTGTAATCCTGGATTGCACTAGGAGTTCATGGTCTGCGATCGTCATTACCTACGTAACCGTTCCTAAATATTATAACATTATATCTAACCACACATTTGTTAGAATGAAGTGGCCTGGTCTAGGACTGCTTGGTGATAATTTGATTTCTCAAAAAGGGATAGAACTTACGAGCTCGTACTTGACGTAGATCGCCCAGCTCATGCTATAGCCACCGCTGCCCTTCGCCCGGTAGTATTCCTCCTTGGTAACACCTCTCGCGTCCCGATTATTAAGTGTCGTCAGCGCGTATAGGAAGATAGTCTGCCCGGGCGCGCCTAAATCCCGCGCTGGGACGTCGATCCACCACCAGAAGCCGTCTGTTTCTAGCGGTACGATGTCCTCTTTCCTCCCGTCCAACCCGTGGATCTTCATCAAAAGCAAGTAACTCCTACCTTTCCCGTTCCGCTCCGGGACCCAATGCTCGCAGACCTTAGAGAACTGGAATCGCAATACCTCCCCGCTGTACACGGGGATGTGCTTCTCGGCGGGGCTGAATGTGAACTCGGAGATACCCTCGTCCGTGGCCGTGCCGTAGAATTCGGCCTTTTCGCCCCTGACTGGCCCAATCATGTACTCTTCCCAAGTCGGAATGCGGCCGTCGTTTCGAAAGAAGTATCGATCGTCCTGGGGAAAATGCTTGAGCCCAAAGAGCTCATTGGCCAGACAGAACATCTGGGGTTTGAACTGCTTGTGATATTGCTGGTCGCCTACCGAGCCTGCACCCCAGCACGCGTCGATTAGTTTCCACTCGCCGTTATCTATGCATACTGCGTTCCATGCATCTATAGCATTTAGTGTTAGCATTTACACCCGAAGAATTGCGAGGGGTTACTTTAAGCCCTGATTGTTGGCATCGCGAAATAGATGCGGGTGATAACAGGCTAGAAAAGGAAGAAAGAGGGAGATCGGCATTAAAAATATACATACGACCTGAGGGGTTCCTGGGAGGGGGCGGCTCGCCTCTCGTGAGAGGTTTGTAGCCGTAGCCCTTCCCATGACCGCCGACTACGACGCATTGTAGCCCAGCGCGCTGTGCGATGGCCTGGTATACTTCTGCATAACCTTGACAAACTGCCTTGCCATGGAATATGGTCTCTTCTACATTTCTACCCTTGATGCACTTTCCAAAGAATTCTTCTACGTTATAAGCGATATTGTGATGACACCACGTGAATATAGCTCTCGCTTTGTCAGTAGCCGACGGGAACGGGCCACACAAGACGCTCGCTAGATAACCGACTGGGTCATGTCTCGGAAGCGAGTGGTTTGGATACTGCGCAGCTACGGTATCCGGCGCTGAAAAGTCTCTACATATTAGACAACTACCGGCCTGATTGGTGCTAGCACGTACAGTGACCGCATCAATTTGAGCCATCGTCGGCCGCGAACTGAGCGGAACGGGTGGCGGCGCCTCGTCGCGGGGTCTGGTATTTCGGGATGAGTCAAAGGTAGATGGCGGTCGCACGAATGCAGAAGGTGGCGGTGGAAGACGACGGGGAGTTGTAGAAGCGCCGTCGTCAGCCTGTGGATGCGCAGGTGAGTTTCCAGGCCTCGAGGGTAATCTAGGTGGCAGGCCAGGTCGCGATCCAACCTGGGGCACTGCCGGCGCAGATCGTGCTGATAGAAGAGGCGCCTTGATAACGTCGGTAACCTCCCTTTCGGCTGCTTCCTTGGCTGCTTGTGCCTCCCTCTCCTTTCTTGATGGTGGAAGCGGCGGCAATTTAGCTTGGTCTAGCGCTGGGGCGAGAACCCTTCGCCCAGGCTGCGTTTCCGTCGAGGTTGTGCTTGTCCGAGAAGAAACAGGATTCAACGACAGGTTCGACATAGTCGAGATATGAGACACTTCGGACGAGTTGGAGCCTCTTCTACTACGCAGCGGTTGTGCTGATGGTCTACGGGCCGGTAAAGCAGGCGATGGCTGTGCGGAATTCTTCCGAGTCGGGAGTGGTGGTGGCGCATCACGGCCCGGTAGGCTGGGAGGAGCCTCGATCTCTGATATAGTGGTATTAGTTCGTTGCGATAGATTCGGCGGGTTGCGCTTTTGTGGCCGGGCAGGCAAAGTAGGACTTGAAACTGAGACGACACCGTTCGTGACACCGTTCGTGTTTGACGCCTTGGCTGGGGGAGGCGGAGGAGGCGGTCGTTTCCCCCCAGCCGGAGGACTAGTGAAGTTCTTCTGCCTATTCAGAGCCGCAATACGATCTGCAAGGGAATTGAACTTGGGTTCCTCGACGTCGGCCATTTTCGAAGAGGCGGATGGATTGTAGGTTGGATATGTTCGAATGGTCAATCAATACGAAAACCGTTGATTCGCGCATACAAGTAATAGAACGAACTGGGGATGTCGAAACTCGACATCAATAGGACGATTTGGATGCAAAAACGAGAGACTGATGGCTGGCTGAGATGGAATTAATTGCAATGGTACAAGAACGAAAAGGAGATCGAATGATCAAACCCCAAACCAACACACAAGAAAAAAACAAGTTTGGTTGGTTGTGATGATGATAAGGTGTAAGTGCCTGGCTAAGGTGTAGTAGAGAGGTAGTGCCCGCTCGACTGGTGCAGTGGAGGCGGAGCGGCACAGCACTAGCACAGCCCTGTGAAAGCGGGGAGCGACGATCCTTCGGCCCCTCGCTGCTAATTTCGTACATACTAGTACCTAGTATCTTAGCTTCCAGGGCCAATAGGCTCAACGCCTGTCAGCTAGGGTTCCCACGCCATCGGGAATGTATAAAAAAAAAAAGCTTGGCTTAGGTAGGTAGGTTAGCATCTGTCTATGGAATTGAATCTTCATCTCGAGCCCAGATGGAATTTTAGAATCTACTTCCATCTAAAAGGAAAGATCCCATTTCAGTCCGATGTAATTTCATGTTAGAACTTGATTGGAGCCGAGTTGGACGCCGAAGATTGATGGGACCGAAACATCTCTTACTGAGAAGAACAAGAGATGCTCGCTGCTTTTTGCGTTGATATAAGTACTAGAAGTAATCCGAGTTTTTATTGTCTAGCATACACTCTATGGTGATGTCCAGTTTGAGAAATAAGTCACTTCGAAAATTGCATATTACTCCGCCCGGCAAAATTGCCAATATCTACGGAGTATCAATCGGCTACCTGCATGTAAGTCGATTAGTAACGGCATATACCCGGATCAGACACATTAGAGACAACACCGCACGAAAGATGTGATACTCTTCTCTCTTTGTTTAGCTCGAGGCTTGTCGAGAATCACATGTATTACGGCTAGTTAGATTGGTTTCGAGGTGCAGAATTGTTGTGAATAACAAGCCTAACTGCATGTAGGTACACACGAACCTTTGGGAATTAAATTGTTGTTCTATGTTACCTATGTAGGTAGGCAGTTGATAATAATAAAATCTTACGTAATAAAGTAAAGTGACGGTTGATTTCAATTTATAAAAGATTGATGCTTGGGCTGATCTACGACTCGCAGGACTCGTTCCCGAGTCTGCCCCACTTTCCCGTAGTACATGGGACAAGTTTCTCCATGCCGTCCCGTTTAAACGCGCTGGTGGGGTTCCTTCCATCCCGCCCCGTTGCACATTCATCATTTCTGAATTCTGATTGGTATCGCATCCTAGGGTCACCGTCTGCACGTCTGCACCTGCACCGCACCTGTACCTGCACTTATACCTGTACCTTCCTTTAGCAATTCAAAACTCTCTGCTACTACTACTTCTCTCACGAAGTTATCGTACCACAGGTAGGTATGGTCGGTAGTTGGTAACTCTTTTAGAACAACCCATAATTCTACGTCTTACAACCAACCTTTGTTTTCCACCTTTTCACCTTTTCACCTTTTCACCTTTACCTTTTCGAACCCCGGTCAACCTTTCTTGCATGGGCTTCCACGTGAAACAACCTGGAAACGTACATCTGGATATTCATTCATACAACACAGTAACCCAAGGCTTGTTGCTAATAGCCTTCATCTTTCATCTTCTCGCAGTTGTTGATCGCCTTGGCCCGGTGGCTTTCCATTGCAACCCTGCATCGAGCAGAGCGTATGGAACCATAGGGCCCATCGTTCGTCATCCAACTATCGAATTGCGGCCAGTTCAAGACGCCACGCCATTTGTAATTCACCATCTCGACGCCTATCCGGACCACTAAGCTCCCGACGTGCACAAGAACTAGCCATCAACATGAACTCTAGTATCAGCGCGTCTACCGTTGGTAGACACAAGAAAGTCATCAACATTCTTGATCTACCCGACGAGGTCCTTAAGGACATCTGCAAAAACGTATGCTCTAATCTGTGATTAACCTCTTAAATCGTAGCTAATCAGTATCTTGCAGTGCAATCAATCCGACTGGATCTGCCTATCACTGGTCAACAAGCGATTTCGGGAGCTTGCTGCTGCCCATATCTACCGCAATTTCCACATAGTCTTCCCGGACGAGGACGATCCATATTTCGATTCTCCCATCGATGGTCTTGCCGGCGGCCTGTCCACCTTGACCACAAGCGATTACAACCACGCGAAGCACCTAAGGGAGATCTCACTTGACACCCTTAGTGTTGGTGACAAGGCCGAAGCTGCCTACAAAGCCTATCTTACCAACGTGAGTTGTGGTAAGTTTATGAATACTTTGCTACTCCTCGCGTTGCGCCAGGCTACGTCGCTTGACACCTTCCGATGGAACATCAGGGTGGAGCTGGATCGTCCTGTGTACAAAGCGCTGCACAACATTCAGTCTCTAAAACATCTACATGTCCGTCAACAGGCGGGACCGTCCCTGTACGAGACTCCCCCTCCCCTTCCCAACTCCACTCCTCAACATCCCGATTACCCAGTCTCCGCATCCACCTCTCAGTATGAAGGTCCGTTAATGTACGGCCCCCCTCCGTCAGTGCCATCGAAGGCCAAGGCGACGCCGAAATGGCTAGGCGGCCAAGAAGAACCACCTACAATTGCAGGTTTTAGAAATCTTGAGAGCCTGAGTGTGTTGGATATAGACTCCCTCGACATCATAGCAGAGATCAAGATCTGTGTTAGAAATTCATCATCGACGTTGAGAAAGCTGAAGCTTTCCTTCTCCAATGCACTTGCAATGAAAGCAAGAAACCCCGCTATAGATACAGACCCTGACGAGTCGGAGGACGATGACTTTCAAGTCGCACCCCAAACCACATCTACCGATGCCAACTATGACAGCGGACCAGCGAAGGCATTTCGAGCGCAACAAGAGCGTAAGGCTCAAGAGTCCGTGTTAGGTCGCATCTTTGAACTGGAGCCGTTTGTCGTGAGGGAGTTTCTCTTACCTCCTCTGTTGCCGAAACAGGACTTACCCCACCAACAGTCAGTCTCACAGGAGGGAGAAAAGTTCATTCACGATATCGATCGCGTTTTTCGACGCATTGTCGCAAATGTTACTGGAACGAAGGAGTTTAGATTGACAGATCAACAGAAGGCCCTAGATTTCGTTGTCAGCTCAGCCAAGGCATACGTGGCCTCGGAGGAGGCAAAGACGAGGGCTAGTGCGGCTCAAGACGGATCAGATGGTGATGGATTGCCATCGTCTTCGAATGGGGGCGAGTCAAGTTCGGCCTCGGGTGATCGTGCCGATGGGACATCGATGACTCTTGAAGAAGGACGAGCTCGTCAACTACGAGCAGAGGCTATATTAGCAAGAGTAAGCGCCACCAATTCCTTTGCAGACAAAAATCGGTTTACGCAGAGACGTAACAATTTAGACGTGTTACGCGAAATGTGGCGAATTATGCAGCGTACTGATGACTCAAAAAAGGAGATGAACGAACTAAAAGCCCTGGACAACCCTACCGCAGCCCAGATTAGTCGCATCGTCCAGCTCACAGAGGACCTACACTCCCTTGATTGCATAAAGAGGGATATTGCCGACGAAGCTGAAATCCTGCACACAGAGACGGCGGATGTTGAGGCCCAGAAAACAGCCTTGGTCACAAAGGAGACCCGATACACACTCAACACAAGAGGTATCGGTTTGCACTCTTTAAGCATTCATCTCGTCCCGATTAAACCTTCGGTTTTGGCGAAAGCCATCGATCTTCATTCTCTCAAGCAAATTACGCTCTTGAATGTCGGCGAGCAGAGGAGGTTTTGGACCATAATGATGAAAGAAAACAAGCTCAAGCCGCTGTCGTTGCGGAAGGTATTCACCGATGACGTCTGTTTGCAGTTCTTACAGTTGGTGTCTGAATTAGACCAAGTCGAGGAGGTCTTTATGCTACAGCGGTCGCTCAAGCACAAGCCGGAATCTCTCGCCCCGAAACCCGAAACCACGATCGCCCAGATTCGCAAGTTTGTCTTGAAAAAGCGTATGTATCCTCTCAAGACCTCTTATCAACCTTTTGAGGACTAGCTAACTTGATTTGCCACAGATCTACCCACTCTGAAAGGACTGATGATCAAGAACGAAGCCGACAATTCTTGGGATGTTGACTGGAAGATAGTTGAGTTGATTTGCCGACGAGGAAAGGCTCTAGAAGAATTAGCTGTGACCATGGGAATGCGCGCAATCCATGAATTTATTCGAAATATGGCGTGCCTTGGCAACCTTCGCGCTCTGCAGATTGTCTCGTTCCGTACCGATGACACTTGCGTTTCTGTCATCCGCGAGACACGTCGCTTCATTGTTGACGCAATCTCACATCACCCCCACATGAAGCTCGAGTGGCTTGCCATTGGTGATGGCGAACGCGCCGTGAAGATCGTCCGTCCGCTTCTAGCCCCAAAATCGAAGAAGAGTACGGTCAAGGGCAAGGGCAAGGAGCCCGCCACCAATTCACACACTGGTCACGAGAATAATGGCCCTTACCCAGTGGGGCCCGTTGGATGGGACGATGCGAGCGACAGTGAGGACTATGAAGATGATGATAGTCCTTCACCGGCCCCCAAGTTAGATTTAGTGGAAGGCTTCGCTTTCTACGATGTCTACGGGGTCCGCATTTTCAAGAAGGAGATATCGAGCGGTACACTCTGAGCTACGTGAGCTTTTAGGGACTACCCTAGGATATGAGTTTGGCGTTTGTGATGCAGTATTCTAGGAGGCATGAGGAATACTGACTTTCGAAGATACCCCTTTTCCAAATGTAAGCAAGGCGTTGGTGGATTAGGTTTATTAAGGGACATATCCCTGTGTTGGAACTGCTGTCTACCTACCTACCTAGGTAGCAATGAATGGAACTTGAATTTGTCAAACAGCTTCACTAGGAATGACTTTCCGACTCGCGCCTTAAACCGAAAACGTGTCATTCCACGATTTTATATTATCTTATTATCTACCCAGGTAAGTCTGAGGTCACATCTCCATCTCGGCTCCCTCAACCTCCCACTGCGGAGGCATCTCTCCGTTGTCAAAGTACTCTAGGGAGGGTGTCCACAGGTCGACGGACGGGCCGGGGGGAGTCGGTGGCAGACTACTGGTGAAGCCGTAGGTAGCAGCGCTCGGCTCAAGGGTAAGGAAGAAGTCGAGGAGCTGGCGCCAGTCAGAGCGGGAGATGCGAACTGTAGGCGTAGCAGCGTAGTTGCTACTACCACTGTCATTGTCTACATACATCAATTCCGAAGGCATCGCCTTGATGATCTGCAGCCCGTTGGCGACGTGCGAGAGCGCGCCCGCCTCGTTGCCGCGCGAGGTCTCAATGCAGACGAATACTAGACAGCATATGAGCGTGGTCTCGACGCTCTCGGGCGAAGAACCCGGCTGTACATGCCTCTGCAGGTGGTATATTGATAAATTGTATTGCTGGATCGTGAAGAGCTCTAGCTGGTTTATGCAGTGGTGGCTGCTGTTACTGCCCTCGGAAGCGGAAGTCGGAGTCGCTGCGTGTTGCTCAAGCTGTGGTTGTTGCCCCTGTTGCTCGGGGCTGCTGCCTCGCGAAGATATTCCCGGTGTCGACGGTTGTGCTGCAGTCTGCAGGGTTTGCTCGTGCTGCTCCTGTTGCAGCTGCATGCTCTGGTACGAGGCGCCGAGCGCGATGAGCGCGTGCCGCACGGCCGGGTCCGAGTTGCCGATCAGCGGCACCAGCCGGCGCCAGAACCCGGGGCCCAGGCTCGACGCGTGCACGGCGAGCCCGGCCTCGG
Organism: Hypoxylon fuscum; assembly: GCA_022578945.1. Classification (NCBI taxonomy): domain Eukaryota; kingdom Fungi; phylum Ascomycota; class Sordariomycetes; order Xylariales; family Hypoxylaceae; genus Hypoxylon; species Hypoxylon fuscum. Next base: position 18,608 of record MU399822.1, on the reverse strand, counting down.
CCGCCCGCCGGAACTGGTGGAAGAACACCCGCTCCTGCTCCGTGCCCTCGATGTCGGCCGCCAGCGGCCGCAGCACCCGCAGCGCCGAGCTGCCCCGGCACGCCGCCGCGAAGCTGCGCCGCGCCGCCTCGTGCCGCCGCGCCAGGTGCGGGTCCGTCGGCATGCTGGTGATGCTGTGGGCGAGCGACGCTAACGGGTCCGCCGACGGCTTCCGCCGCCGCGCCGGCGCCGGTCCGCTGTACCCGTCGCATTTTCGCCCCGTGCTCGTGCACCGCGTGCACGCGGGCTTCGTCTCGTCACATTTGATGCGTCGGATTCTACGTTTCGGGAGACCGTTAGACTACGGCTTAAGTTTGTTAAGGGAGTACTAGAGGATAACAATATGCGATGGGTTTTGTAGGTCTTCGGGCTCTTGAGGAAAAGGAGCCGCCCTGGGATCCTACCTCGGTCGCGTGATACCGATAGGAAGGTAGGTAGACTAAATGTAAATACTTACTTGCTGTATAGGAAACGGTTAGTAATTAGGAGGATGTCTAGGTCGATAATAGAGGGTCCAATGGACTCACCATGTGATACAACCCGTTCTGACCTTAGGCTTGCTTGCCCTCTTCCGTTTCGCCGCCGTGGCCGCCGAGCTGTCAGATGACAGCGCTGGGTCTATAACGTCGTCCATAGCAAAAGTCGGGCTAGCCATCCATTTTTGTTTCTTCGCGGGCGTCATCGTAATCGACTGCTAATGGCTGGTGGTGGAAAGCGAATTAGAACACAGGTTGTTGTAGGTTTTACGAGCTTGGAGGGTGGTAGTCGTCTACGCATCGGTAATTCTTGCTCTTCTTATTTGTCATCTGGGTACGTATGTGTTTGAAGTGAAGTAGAGCTCGAGCAACGTCGTCGTATTTATTTTACGTATAACCGTATTCACCGTCCGTCTCCTATTGCCTCCTAGGACTGGCCCACATCCGTCTCACTTGGTCAAGCATAAGGTCTCCATATGTCCTAAGCGGAGAATCTGATGATGCACATCTGCTCCGTAGATACAGCTGAAGGTACCGAGCCACCCATGTCTACCCGGCCTTGTCCGACGATCTATCTCCTCCCCTCCCGTTTCTCCTAGATCTCTATCTACTATGTAAACCTCTGCGTAAATACGGGGTGTCATTTTCAATAGGATGTTAAACCTTATTTTGACCGATCGTTCCCTTGCACACGCCGCTGATGTACTTGCAGAAATAACCTGATACTGTACCATGATGGCGAACTACCTACTTATCTCGAATGGTAAGGTGACAAGGGGCCCCAACCTGACTAAGAATCTCGGGGTCTGATTTGGCGGCATTAATGCCGCCGTTCCATTTTTATCTCCAGCTTTACCAAGCAGTCGGCAGCAGGGCTGCATGATGTATGTGTACTCGGAAGGCGATATGAGGAGTGTCTGATAGGCTTAGTAGTTCCGTTGATGTCCTCTTCTTTAATGTTACTCCAGAGTAAGCTCACGGCCTGTTGCTAGTGGCCAGTCTACTAAGACATGTGATAAGTCAAAGCTGATATCCAATTCTGCTTGAACTGCAACAGGCTTTGCGGTGTAGACTGAGTCCTTACGTAAGTAACTATGTACCATCATTGTAATCTGTAGTAGCGAATGCAAATCATCGTTTAGTCCCAGCTCATGAACGGGCCTTCTAACGCTGGTAGGTCCTTGCCTAACCTTCGTCCAATGCTACCTTTCGCTAGCTATTGTCAGTTTCGGAATATCTGATTCCAAGTCAGAGACTATGATGATGACGCTTGATAGATATGCTAGTTGACATAAACCTCGAATGAAGACTTTGATTGGCGTGCAATGTACATTCTACCCAAGAAGCACCCCCACAACTGACTGTACATATAGTTCCTTTAGCAAGCGTGTGTAAAAGCTTCTAGAAGAAATAGGTGGAGAAAATAGGACAATTCTCTGCAGCCAAGGAAAAGCTAAGTGATCCGCCTGAATCTCACCTACATATACAAAGGCCTAGGGCTGATGGTGAAGAAGTTGACGATGAGTGGACTCATAGGCAGTCGAGGCGGTGACTGACTAGGACATGGGATGAAACCCGAGAGAGGGTAACAACTACGGATGACTGCAGCAGTATTAGGGCGCAATTTCACCTATGAATAGGCTCAAAGGACATTATAATTGATAGGCAAGCCCACTTGTTATCACAAGCCGCTGACACAAGCACGGCTAGCACTCAGATCAGCGGCCCCTGAACAGATCTCGACTTCGCTAGGTCCCCACACGAGATAATACAACATTAATATGGAAGCTAGGGTAAGGGTATCTCGTACGAGATTAACCAATCCGGAGACACAAATAAGAAAATCCTAACCTGGAGCCACGGTCATACAGCATGTAGGTCTACCGGAGGTGACGTCGGTTTAATACAGGTCGGGTTTTCAGGGTGGAAAAGGGGGCAAACTCGTCACGTTGGTTGACTTTTGCGTCTATCCGCATTAGCTCGCTAAAAACCATGCAAAAGAACACCGCAGGTTATTGAGCATTAGTTCGTGTTGTTGTGACCGTGAAGATTGCGCCAAGACTTGAAGTCTGTTTACTAAGAATCGACGGCGGCCATCTATTTTTAGATAGTCATTTCATTACACCGATACCACCGGTAAGAGATATTCTCCTATTATACTAATAACAGCCTATTTATAAAACAAAGGTTACGAAAATGACACCATGAAACATCATCATATTCTAATTTATTTATGCTTCGATTATATATACAAGTCTAGAGTAGTCTCTAATCCAGCTTTCTCATTCTCTGGAGAGGGGTTTTGCTTTGGTTCATCGCAATAGTCGTATCTCTATCTTATCTAAATGATGCCACCGTCATTACTTCTACGCCCCAACGCCTTTCGCCAATGCCAATGCCAATGCCAACAATGAATATCTATCAATTTCACTGATGCGTATGATCCGTTGTATGCATAACTGACTGCTCGAGAGCCAACTTGGAAGTCGATGGTGTCGATTGGATGTGCGATTCATCGGATATGCGTTCGTCTTTATTCAGCTGAATAGAATGTCGCTCCGTATTTTCCGTTGCGTAATGTGTCGCTGATCTTTGCTGTTCCTCATCCGTAGAAGCAGAATTACTACCCTTCGAGCCTTCCTCGGGTTTCGCTCCTGGTGGAGCTCCCGGTCCGATCTTCTTAATGTTCCTCCATTCCATGAACAAGGCAGCGACGAAGGCAACAAGCACCACTCCCATACCACAGAGGAATATTCTTGAGATGGCTTGGGTGTAGATCTCTCTTACGTCGCGCTTGTATTCGGGCGGCACGTTGTTAACGAGATCTGTAGCACCCTCGTTCGTAATCTGCTTTGGGTCAAGACCGGGTATATTCAGGTGGCTGACCAAGTAGCTGCTTAGGAGATTTTGGCCAACGGACGTGAAGACGCCGCCGCCTAATTGCTGGCAGAAAAACATAATGGCAATTCCAGTGGGGATATCTGGTTTGGGAAGTACAGCCTGGGCAGCGAGACCAGCCGACTGCATGCCCAAACCCAAACCAAACCCAGAGAGGAACTGATACCCGATCCAATGGGCAGACGTTTCATCAACTCTGAAGGTGCTCATAAGTCCTAGCCCTATAGCCATGATGCTTGGGCACAGCAGCATGACCGGCACATAGTATCCGATTTTCTGCGTCGTAATTCCAGACATGATGCTAGCCACGACGAGACTCAGGACGAGGGGTAGTGTATTAATACCAGACTGCACTGCACTGACGCCTTTTACGACTTGGACTAAAACTTGGTGTAAGCGTGCGACACAAATAATCGAGACTTAAGATGTACTTACACCACAAGGGCAGATAGTAGATGGCCATCAACATCGCCCCGGAGACACATAGCATGAATAACGCAGCGGCAGCGATGCTGCGCTGAGTGATCACCCTGACCGGAACCGTCGCATTCTTGGGCATTAATACCTGTACGGCAGCGAAGGCGAGGAAAAGGACGCCGAAGAGAACCATAAGAAGAATGATGCGCCAACTACCCCATTCGTATGTCGATCCACCCCATTGCAGTGCTAACAAAAGACACACGATACTTGGGACGAAGAAGAATGTTCCGAGGGGATCTAGTCGAGTGAAGTGTTCCCACGGTCTTGCGGCCGTGGGCGGCTTTCCTGGAATCTTTACCAACAGGAGGCAAAACACTGCGAAGGCTCCAATAGGAAGGTTGATGTAAAAACACCATCTGGATATGGCTAAGTTAGCTCATTCGACCCGAGGTTGACAAGCGTGACTAACCTCCAAGTAACACGGTCGGTGAAGGCGCCGCCAACTAGAGGACCCAAGACTGAGCTGACTCCGAAAACAGTCCCGAAGATGCCCTGGAACATGGGTCGCTTTCGAAGAGGAACTAGCGGAAGCATGATGATCATGACACCCGAAAAGATGCCCGCACCGCCAACTCCGGCAATTGCACGGCCTATGATAAAGGCGATCGAATTCGGAGCGGCGCCACAGATAACGGAGCCGATCTCGAATAGGGCAACGGTGCACAAAAAGGTCCTAGCATGCGGAGAGAATAGTAAGCAACCCCGTATTCAGATTCTCAGGACTGGAGCTGCAAACAAAGGGTAGCAAACTTACCTCTTCACCTCGTAAAACTTATAAACTCTGCCGAATACGAGCTGGGATGCAGCCGTGGTCAACTGATATGCAGAACCATACCAACCTATGTCTCCAAGACTGTTGAACTCTTGCGTGATCTGAGGGATGGCGGTACCAATGATGGTTCGATCGATAGCGACAAGGAAAAGAGCGAGGTATATGCTAAGCATAACGGACCAGAATTTGAAGGTCTTCGGCTTGAAGTTCTTCTCGGCATCATCAACGAGCTCACGCGGAACGGCTGGGTCGACGGCCTTTTCTACATCGTTGGGAATTCCTACTGTCGAAGAACCACCCGCCTCGGGTGTCCTTCGCGATGCCTCGGCCATTGGGTTAAGGGAGGAGAATGCGGACGGAGTGTAAGGACAAGGATAGGCCGTTGGAATAGGTACCTGGTTAGAAGGGACGAAACGAGGTGAGATTTAGACAGATGATGACCTCAGGTTTTTACTTGACTGGCCATGGCACACAAAGTTTGGCAAACTTTATTACTATGGTGATGGGTGGGTGAGGATATAGGTGTGTTTTTGTATTAAATTACTAGTAGCTCGACGCGCAGACGCCTCCATCCCAGAGAAGAATGACAGCGCATGTACCAGGCGCCAAAAATCTACTAGACACACGATGGAGATATGACATCCATATTTCTCCGTGTCCTACATAACAAAGCAAAATGTGGATTTGCCTATTTCCACGATCCGTGCCACACATTGACACATACATACAAGATTATTGGTATTCTACTGTACCTATTGGAACATTGGAACATGAGTCGGTAGTTGGGGAGCCCCGAGACGGGTACTAGTTCGGGAGCGACTTAAAGGTGAGATCACCGGCGCTTTAAACAAATAAATATGTCTGGCTTAGAATGCATTGTGCACTCTATGAGCAAAGGGGTACATGGAAGATCACGTGATACAATCTGTTTGTGTTAGCGGGTTTCCCAGCACCCTGGCACCCAGCACCCTGGTACTTGTTTCCGACGGACATTTTAGGGCCCTTTTCTCTCGTACTACGGGGGTAATCGTTTTTTCTAGTGGTGACGGGCATCTCGGTCCCGAAGCATTTTACTTCGAGGCCGAACACCAAATGAGAAACTCGAAAATCTTGGAACGAAAATGGCAATTTGCAAAGCAACACGCAGCACAACCAGAAAAACCTATCAAAATCTCTGAAAAAGGTCCTTACGTGACAACTCCCATTCAGCCTCATCGGTGCTCGGAGATCTGGTATCTACGAGGCTACTAATTGCGAAACCGCACTGTCATTATTCAGGTCATATCATGCAGCATGTGATATGTCTGCGTGTACACTAGGTACTCGATTGGAAAATGCTGGACCCTGTCGGCGTTTGACAATTGCCTACTGCCGACTCGACGCACGTCTGGTGGTTTGAAGGATGTCGATGATGGGATGGTGAGTGAACGGATTTTGGAAGGATTCGAACCTTTGAACATTTTCCTCTGTGTCGCCACCTTTAATTCCGACCCAGTACTCTTCACTCTACTTTACGCCATCTTAATACCTATTCCCAAACAGCCCAACGACCGCGTAGTTCCGGTGTCCTATCATATGGTTGGATGGCCTACCCAAATGCTCTGCAACCCACAACGCAAACAAAGCAGCCCTAGTCATCGTATCTGTAACATAGCCATAACTCAGTATTCTTGAACCCAGAGGGTGGTGAATCCTACCCCTCGAGTTCCAAGCGAATCCATACAAACCCATCAATTCAACGATACCTCCTACATAGTTTCGCCTCCTACTGTAACAGAATCACAGTCACATCTTTCCCTTTTGATTTGACCTGCATATCCTTCCCCTCTCTCATCGCAAAGTCCAGATGGGTTGGATGGCTCTCGGTCTGCCCCCTCTCACCCCCATCTGATCTGTCAAATTTCCAGAGCGACACAGCAGCCCATGGTTCCTGCACGAGCCCGCCCCTTAAGACTTCTTTTTTTCTTCGCCGTGCCTCATCTCTCGGTCCCGAAATTCCCGCATCACCGCCTCTGTCTTCAGTCTACTTGCCAATCAACGCCGCACCCGGCCTAAGAGCTTCTCGTCTCATGTAGAACAGAGTCACGACGTGATTACCCAGCTGAGCTTTATCAATCGCTAGCAATCGGCAAGCGGCTGCACGCCAGCGCTAGCGGTGTACGAACCCGCCTGAGGTTCGGGACCGACTGGAAATCCTCAACCATGCCCCCGACCCCAGAGTCCCAAATGGGCGATGGCTCAGCAAATAATGACACCACGCCGCCCGCGGGTAGCAATGCGTCGTCCAATCTAGACGCCTCCATGATAAAGGTCACAAGAGGACATAGCTGTGTCTTATGCCAGCAGCGCAAGGTCCGCTGCGACAAGAGCAAGCCCTGCTCCAATTGTGTAAAGGCCGGAGTTGAATGCCGCGTCGTGCCACCACAACCACCTAGGCGGCGGAAGAGGCGCATCCCCGAGCGGGACCTAGTCGACCGTCTACGGAAATACGAAGCGCTCTTGTCCCAGAACGGCATCGAATTTGACTCTCTAGGCCCGGATGTGAAGGTTATGGACCCCGGCTCCGTTGAAGACGGTGACGAGCTTGAACCCGAATTTATAAGGCAAAGGACTAAAGAGTCCCCAGGAGATTTAGATCCCAGTGATCTAATCTCATCTCCTGGCGAGACGCCCCATGTCCCAAGGTGAGTACTTACGGAAGAACGTTTCATTTGTTTACCTACCTATGGACTAAGACTGACACACGGGCCTCATTTAGGACCTTCAAATGGTTTCCATTCCAGAGAGAGGCTAGTAGTTATTTCTCTCTATCTAAACCCGCCCTATACTAACATGCACGCAGTTTCGAGCAGTTGAAGAGCTTGCAAGGGACTCGTCTGACGAAGAAGATGTTGGGTCTTCTATTAACCAAGCATATGACAAGATGTTTGAGCGCCCTGACGGCTTTCCTTTTGTAGTCGGTGGCCAGTTCGAGAGCATCACCGAACAGCACCCATCTGCTATCCAAATATTTCAATTATGGCAGATCTATCTAAACAATGTCAACCCACTTCTCAAACTGACACATACGCCAACGCTGCAAGTGCGCATAATCGAAGCTGGCGCAAACCTCGACAAAGTGTCCAGGCCTCTAGAGGCTCTGATGTTTTCAATATACCTGATGGCCATCACAAGTATAGATGAGGATGAATGCCAGACTACATTCAACGAGTCGCGAATGTCATTGCTCGCCAAGTATCAGTGGGCTGCGCAGCAGGCTCTTTTAAATGCAGGCTTCATGCGTAGTCCGGACTTGACTCTACTGCAGGCCTATTTACTCTACCTTGTAAGATTAAATTCATCTCGTCCATCTGAGGTCTAGCTCTGACAACGTGTATATCAGCTGGGTGTCCGACAATATTCGGACCCTCGGTCGTTATTCTGTTTAACAGGGATAGGTGTACGCCTAGCTCAGCGAATGGGCTTACAACGTGACGGTGCTCAATTCCAGCTTTCGCCGTTTGAAGTAGAAGAGAGACGACGGTTATGGTGGACCCTCGCAGGTTTTGACAGACGTATCGGGGAGCTTTGCGGTTCCATCATCACCGCCATATCCAATGGAGGCAATTGCAAGCTACCACTCAACATCAACGATGCTGACCTGCATCTGCACGCCAAGGATCCGCCTCCCCCACACTCTGGCGCAACTGAGATGATGTTTTCTCTTGCACGCCTGGAGTTCGCTAAAGCGCCAGGGAACGACAAGATGAGGGGACAGACGTCGGAAACGAACCCACAAGCAATAGCGAGTGTTGCCGACCACCGGTTATCAAGTTATCTTGATCGATTTTCTACTTACATGGAAGATACTTACCTGAAATACTGCGACCCGAAGGTTCCGCTTCACTACATGACCCTTCTTATGACTAGGGCAAATATTTGCAAACAGAAAATAGTTGCAGGGTTCTTCCGTGTTGCACTTACGGCACCTGCCCCCTTGCCGGTCGCTGAAAGAGACGAGCTCTTCATTGAAGCGATCAAGATGATTGAATATGATAGCATGATGCAAGCGCGAGACAACCTAAAGGGGTTCCTCTGGTACACGCAAATGCATTTTCCCTTTCCAGCTTACATCTGCCTCCTTACCGAACTACGCCATCGCACAACTGGTGACTTGTGCGAGCGCGCATGGCAGACGATCTGCGAGCACGCTGACCGGAGGAAGATGACAAGTCACATGCGTAGCCCAATGCATCTTTCCTTTAGCCCGCTCTTCGTAAAAGCGTGGGATGCACGCGAGGCAGCTGAAGCGGCGCTTGGGCGCACGTTGGCGCCGCCGCGTCTCATCACTCACATGAGACAAATCGCAGCTCGGTTACCCAAGACCACCAAGAAGAGGACACCTGTCCCGACGCCCTCGCCCAAGATTCCTGTCATAAGTGGCGCTTATGTTCCGGCGGTGCACACACCACCAGAACAGCAGCAATCTCTGCCAACAGGGACCGTGCCCTTGTATCCGGACACCGACATGTTCGCCAACATGCAGCCGATAGACATGAATAGGCAGTTCGCGACTGCCTTCCCGGACGTGAACAACTTTGGCGGGGAGATGGACTGGAATTACCTAATGCAGGAGTACGGCGGGTTCATTGCGAACGGGCCTCAGATGAGCGCCTACGCGAACCAGACACAGATGCAGGATCCTACCCAAGCAGCCACCTGGCAGTAAAGTGAGTAGGTAGTTGTATGATATCGTTATTTATTAATGGGCAGGGGGAAATACATAAACGAGATTGCGGGGAGGATGGTGTTATAGGTTATGGGCGGTATATCACGGTATCACGGGGCTCAAAGGCTCCAGGCACATACCCAATTATTTCAACACATGTGTATATATATATTTATATATACAAAAGTCTCGAGCGGATGCTACGGGACTGGCTGATATCCGGATTGGTGTACCATATTGGATATTTCGCGGTCTTACATCATCTAGGTAGCTAGAGACTAAGGGACACTCCTTTTCTCCGTGATTTTGTGCATTGAAGCCATGCGTGGTTAGGGCGATGTGATACAAGTAGGTAATTCGGGTAACGCACAAGAAGCGGACCGAGCCGTGGCACAACCTACCCTACCGTAACCCTCATCGGTCCCGAGGGCGAGGCACCTTGCTTCCGACGGGGCCATGCTGTGCACGCGATACTGCGTCCGGCTGTGCCATGCCAGATAGCCTATCTCCTTCCCTCGACGACCATGGTTGTGGCACCTGCCGCTATTGGACTCGGAGATTTTTCCCATAAGAGGCGGAGCCGAGACAACGCCATCGGAGGTCCGCGCGTTTGCGTGGGGCAGGATTATTAGGTACTATTGAAGATGGACATCTGGCCGTGGCTTGCTGGGTATTGGAACATGTATAAATAGTGGTCGATCTAGTGGATGGCTGTCTTACACATCTCCTTGTGTCTTATTATATGGTTTTCCTTGGTGATGATTGCCTGCCTATGTGCTCCCTGCTTTGCCTTTTCCCGTGCTATTTGCTCAGATGAATGAATAGGAGAAATTCTCTATACTGATAAAACATCGGGAAATAGGTATATTGGAACCAATTCTCGACCTGGACGTATTGGATACATGCCTGAACTAAATGACACGCGAAACGTGAAACCCTGTGTCTGTTTAGGTCCAACGCTTACTTTCTCTCAAATATCACTACTGCTACATCTCGAGCTATTTAAACTGCAACGGGCTCTTGCACCTAAGTATATAAACATAAGCACCAAAATAGCTCTATTAATAAGATGACAAGTCGATAGAGCGCTTATAGGTCCTTCGACTGTAGTAGAGATTATGTTGTAGGCATCGAATTCCATGCGGATAGAAGTAATGAGTGCAAACAAGCACATTTTATAAGGCCTAGAAAAGATGCAGAGGAACGGAAGAAGTTGTAGAGAATGTAATGCGCAAGATCTTCATAAGCTAGAGAGACCCAGTACATTATGTGTGTTCGATGTAGGCAGTGTTGATGTGATGTGCCGTACTGATGTATAATAGCGCTCGTATAACACTTGACTGAGTTAGCGCTCCTTGAAGCTCGTGATGTACTCAAGTATAGGCATTTTATGCCACGTTGTCGCTCGTTCCCCTGATTGCATTTTCTCGAAGTGGTTGGTACATTAGGAGGCTTTCATTGGTAATGGTGGTAGGGAGGCGGATCGGCAGGACTTGTATAGCGGTTAGCATATGTACCTACTAAGAATAGGAGAGTAATGTCAAGGATAAAACATACCATGAGACGCTCGAGCGTCGCTAGTCCCCTGCTGACTCGATACTTCATTAAGTAGAAAGCTGTGAGCTTTTTTTTGTTGTTGCCCTGATTTGCGAGTGAACTTCATCGTTTAGTCTCGTACCTCAACCCGATGCCAACAAGCCATCACGATGACAAGACGAGCCCATCACAACAACAGAAACAGACCATCTACTCTTTTACAATCCTTCCATGTTCCACCACCCTGGAGGTTTTCAATGTCCATTAAATCACTTTGCAATGCAATATGCAGTGCCATGGGCACGCTTGACTTATAAGCAAGAGGTGAAGTCGCTGCGCAGAAGAGCCATTTGCAGCCACCAAGTGACGCTGGAGTTCTGCATAGTGCAAGCTTGTAAACATTTACTTGAACGTCCAAGGTGGCTTCACAGTACCAGATGTTCTCATGAGATCAATGGACTGCTGCCGTTGCGTGAATGAGAGCTGCCCGCTGTCGCAATAACAAGTGACACTGGAGTTGGTGCAGGAGACTTTATGGTGACTAGGGAATGGGGGAGGAGTGTTAGCCCATAAGTGAAGGAGGCAACTAGCATTTAGAGAGAAAGAGAAATGCTTACCATTATTGATCGAGTCAGCTAATGTTTTTTTCTTTTGTTTTGTGGTTTTCCTGTTGCTGAGGCCTCGGATAGTAACCAAGATGGCATGGCGGACTGTGGAAGCCTTGACCAAGTTTTACCACGGGTGATCCATTTCTGTGAGTGTAAACAGTGTATGGAAACCGTGTATGGATGGACTAAGTGTAAAATTTGGAAATTATCGCGTCGAAATTGAGTGATTGAAAGCGATAGTGTCAACGTTTTTTACTAGAAAGCAACAGCAAAGTGCCAGGTAACTAGACGCGTTAGTGCTACTGTGGTGACTGGTGTTGATGTTCGTATTTACTTGTAGCTGCGAAAGCAATGAATGCAATCAGGATTAGGCATATTGTTATCCCTGCCAAATTGTGTATTAGTTTAGCGATGTAAGTACAGGGGGATGTCAATATGGGTTGAATGGGATTGGTGATATAGTTAGGTGGGGATGAGGACAACTAACATGTTCAAGCTTGGAGGCGTACTATGCTCAATGGGGATGCATGATGATCGAAGGTCATGTATGAATGACGATGACAAAGTATGATAGTAGTAGTGTAGGAGGTTTATGTTCACAACTAATGTGTTTGTTGACACAAAATGGAAGAGTGAGGAAAAGTATTTTAGGTGGAAGGAGGACCCGGATTATATGAATTTACAACATGAGGTACGTAGAGTAAGGCACCTAAGGTGTCGAATCTATCTACTAACCAACTCTGGCCAATGAAAGAAATCCGCTTGGGTTGCAGAGCAACCCCTATAGTAAGAGCCACATTCAACGCAGACTAGATCATGGCTAGTGCCTTCTTGTTTCCACTCCACACTGTACGGGCACCTTCCTACCTATTATATGTACCTTTGGTCATGTATGTATTTAGGTACGTACATGTATTTTTGAGAGCTCAGGTTGTAAATGATTTCCACCCCCTATGATTCATTAATGCTCCAGATTGAGCTTCTAGGACGACAACATAAATAGGTACACACAAGTCCGAGATGACCCCAAGAAATTTTAGAAATTTTAGAAATGGTAGGATGATTATCTTATAAGTTTAAAATAATCTTGAGAAATCACTTAGGTATAGTACTATTATTATGTATTTCTGTTTCTTGCAGTAGCTGTGTATTAGGCTAGAGGCTACCAGAAGTTAAGTTGGGACACACTTCTAAGATCTGGAATTTTGCTAACTCCCTCTGGTATAAAACTTCATATGAAATGTTTATGCATATTGGAGGTAAAGTTTGCCTGTAATAATTGTAGTATAGATGTAGCAAACACACTACCACCAAATGAATTCCGATTATACCTTCGGTTCTATAGACCCTGGGTCATACAAGATACATACCTAAGTATATCTGTACACCTGCCCCTAGCGCAATTTTTTTATAGTTAAAATTGCTTATGTGTAAGTCGGGTAGCTACCTACATGTAACTGGGAGGGGCTACAAGAGGTAACTGCAGACGTCACTACTACTGTTTACGTTGGAACTGGCAGGAACAGCTGGCTCTTCCATCCCACCTACGGCAAGACATATCCTATGAGATAACTCGGCGGTCATTAACTTACTAATTACGTATATCCGGCATGGTGTAGCGGTTAACATTCGGGATTCTCATTCCCGAGCCCGGGGTTCGACTCCCCGTGCCGGAATCTTTTTTTATTTTCATTTTTCTCTATAAAGTATATTCCTTTAGTTTCAGTTTTTTCTACATAAGAAAAACACCTTTATAGCTTTTGACTTGCACGTTACACTTTCTTTTTACGAGATAATATCATCACGCCAGTGTCCACCATTGGGGGCAGACATAACGAGGTAAGATTGGGTGTAATGGCTCTAGTTCACCTTCACCTTTGCCATGAAATAATATACCATTGCCACACTCCGGAACCGATGAACACTGTACTTTCACAATAGACTTTAGGGGGTTTATAGTATTTAATATACGGCACGGGGTTGCACAATTAAGCAGTCTGCGACATAGAAATTGAAGGACATATGATGCCGAATAAGCTATCTAGCAAAGGGAAATTCGAAAAACTAATGTTTTATATTTATCCATGTTTGCAGACCCTTCTTCAATGCAAGACAAACCACCCTCAAAGCCCACAGTTACGAGTTGTGCAGATAGTAGTCTCATGGATATAACGGATCTTCCCTCCCTCGACTCGAAAGAAGTTGGTACTGGATGTGCCGTTGGGTTTTGATTTGTCGATAAATGGGAAGTCGTTGAAGATATCGAGCCCGCCCACCTCCTCGTCGATGACGTAGCGACGGTTCTCAATCTTAAACGGCTGCGGGAACTCGGGCACTGCAAGAACAATGTCAGCAATTACTCCGTTCGGTAAGAGTTTTACAGTTGAAACATCCTTAAGGAGACAACTCCTAATTCTTATACGATCTCGATTAGGCAGACTTGACTCTTGAATACATACTTGTACAAGTGTTTGCACCGGAATTTCTGGTGTCGGTGTACGACCCGCCCTCGAGACGAGCGCAAGGGGTTCCGTACGGGACTGGGACCTTGCCGTCACCCCAGCTGTCAAGGTAGGCATCACCGGCAGCCTGGATAACCTCACGGCTGTCTCGTTTGTCCTCCGGGATAACATCCCACTTTTCCTGCTTGTTCCAGTAAAGCTGCCCCGTCGCATTGAATGCCCAGTCGCCGTCGTCTGCGACAACCGATTGGATGGCCGTGATCTTATCGTCGGTGAACAGCATCCGCGTGGCAATTACATACGGGTGCGCGTTTGTGGCAGCCGATATCTCTGTGAATGTAGCGCATCCGGTGGTGTCGTGGAGGCTGCGGTTGAAGTCGATAGTGACGGCCTGGCTCAGGACACCTTTCGTCATATCCATGGGTGCGTCATTCTCCACGTAGCTAACATTGTTGGCTGCCAATGAAGATATACTCAGGTCTCCAGCAGCTTGTGCTTTGAGGTATGTCTCCGTGGCCGCCTTTAGTGCATCTCGGCTGCATGCCGCTGAGGCCTGTGAAGCAAGGCCTGCGAATGCCAACAGAACCGAGTAAATCATGGTTGGTTTTCGAACTCAGCTTGTTTAGTGATATACGAGAGAGGGAAACAGAGAACTCAAGCTTTGAGGATGCGGCATCATTTTGTATAAGGCAAAGCCGTAAAATGAGGGGTCTCAACGTTGCCGTGGACCGCCCCATTGGGGTCTATATTTCCGGCTTAAAGTGTTGTGGTACTCGTAAACGAAGTGTATACACGGTACTCCAGTTTGCAGCGTTTCGGAGCGTGGAGAGCATGTCTCTCTTGGTGCAGGTCAAATTTAGCCGCGATCCCTTGAAGATTGCCGGGCTCGAACCGGACAGGCTGAGCCGGTAGTCATTCCATGAACTATTATAGGGCCAGTAAATAGAAAGATAACAACACGAATTGTACATAGCCACGTGATGCTTTCTAGATATCGAATCGCCAAGAAATTCTATTGATGAATCTATTTCCAAGTTTAAAATTAGCAACTTCCACTATCTATGTAGTAGCGAACGTGTAAATCCCAGACCTAGAAAATCTACACGCCAATAAAGATGGAATGGGCAGATGAAAATGAATTAAAACCCTCGGATCAGATATGAGAGATACACTGCTAAAACATTGGCTAAGTGAATCATACTGGCACTACGCATTCAGCAACTCAACAAGTCAGATCGGAGCATACTACATCTTCGTAGACGTAATTTACTATTGAGTAAGATAATAAAGCAATCATGTCCGAACCTGACAGGAGTGGCCTTGGAATAGGTGAAAAGATGCACGGCAGTATTTAGTGTTAAGAGGCAATTGTGGAGGACTGCCCTCAGTCCACGCCTCGGGTAAACCACTGTGACTTCGAAATGCAATCATGCAGAAGCTCATTCCGCTACGATTGACATAGCCCCAGAGAACTGCATATTAAAACTGGAAAACTTGATAACTCTATCAGTATCACGGATTATTCCGTGAGAAAAATCAAGAGTATTATTGTAATTAATGTTCTGAACTGGGAGACGATAGGAAATAAAGATGCGCGAAGTAGAAAAGAGAAAAGGGAAGAGTATGATATACACCTCTCCAGTCATTGTTTCCACTCGGTAAGAGACATGTATGCTATGAATATGAAATAGATCGCAGTCTCTCTGACTTGGAGTTGGTGTTTCTGGGAGAAAATTGTTGAGTAACAACCCTAGAAAGCTGACACGAGTGGTTGAGTTGCTGTTAACCTAGGTATTTGAATGGGTTGGGTAATATCGATAATAATCACTTTAACTTCGCTCATGATGAGATGACTGGAATTGGCACAGAACACATCAGCCATACAGCATGAGTAAGTTCAGCTGAAGTTGACATGTAAGGGGTTGAATCCGGGAATAACCGGGTTCCGTATCTTGAGGTGCGGCTCAGCCCTACAGAGTCTCGGAGTAGAATGAGCCATATAACTTAATCCGCCAAAACGATAAAACCCCCCCTCCGACCCACTTATTTTCATATTAAGTAGTTAAGGAATTTATATTTTTTTATTTATTTATTTATTTATTTTATTTATTTATTTTATATAATATAATAAATTATAATAAAATAATATTATATTAAATATATTATTAATATATAAGTTTAATTTTATTTAAATTATTAATTTATATTTTAAAATAATAATAATTTTTAATATTAAATAAATATATTTAATATAAAATATTATAATATAAATTTTAAAAATATAAAAAAAAATTATATTATATAAATTAATAATAATTAATATATTTTATATTTATATATATATATTTTTTTTATTTTAATTATAAAATTTTTAATAAATTTAATATTATATAAATTTTTTAATTTTTAATAATTTAAATTATTAAATTTTTAATATAAAATAAAAATTAATAAATATATTATAATATAAATATAAAAATATTTTAAAAAATTATATTTTAATATAATAAATTTTATTAATAAATTAATAATTATAAATAAATTTTAAATTTATATAAATAAATATTTTTTATTTTATTAATTTAATTTTTAATAATTTTTTTTTATTTATTTATTATTAAATTTTTAATAAAATAAATAAAATATAATAATAAATTAAATAATAAATAATAAAATTATTAAAATAAATATATATTTTTTTTTTAAAATTTTAAAAATAATTAATATTATAATATAAATATTAAAATTATAAAAAAAAATTATATTATAATATAAAAAATATTATAATATAAATTATAAAAATATAAAAAAAAATTTTATTATAATATAAAAAATTTTATTTATAAATTAATAATTATAAATAAGTTTTAAATTTATATATATAAATATTTTTTATTTAAATTATAAAATTTTTAATAATTTTAATAAATTTTTTAATTATTAATAATTTAAATAATTAAATTATAATTAAATTTTTAATAAAAAGTTTTATTTATAAATTAATAATTATAAATTAATTTTAAATTTATATATAAAAATTTTATTTTATTTTAATTATAAATTTTTAATAATTTTAATATATTTTATAATTTTTAATAATTTAAATTATTAAATTTTTAATAATTAATTATTTTATATATTAATATATAATTATAATTAATAAAATAATAATAATTTATAAATATATTATTTTTATTTATTATTATATAAATATTTAAAAAAAATATTTTTATAAAAAAATTATTTATTATATATTAAAAATATATAATTAAATAATTAAAATAAAATTATTAAAATATTTATAATTATATAATAAAAAAAAAATTTTTATATATAAAAATATTTAATATAAATTATATTTATTTTTTATTTTAATATTATAATATTATTATTATATTAATAATAATATTAATATTTAAAAAATTATATTTATAAATATAAAATTATAATAAAATTTTAAATTTTTATAATTTAATTTTTTTAATTTTATTTATTAAATTTTTAATAATTTTATTAAATTAATAATTTAATATAATAATTTAATATTTAATTTATTTTAAAAAATATATAAATTTAAATTTTATAATTATTATTAATTTTATTATTTTTTATTTTTTAATAAAATAAAATTTTAATTATTTATTAATAATAAAAAAATAAAAATATATAAAATTATTTATTATTTTATTAATATATTTATATAATAAAATAAAAAAAATAATAAATAATTTTATTTTATTATAAAAAATTATTTTTATATTAAAATAAAAATAAATTAATTATAATTAATAATTAAATTTAATTATTTATTATATAATTTAATATTTAAAAAAATTTATAACTTTTTTAAATTATTAAATTAATATTAATTTAATATTTTAAAAAAAAAATAAAAAAATAATAAATAATTTTATTTTATTATAATATATATAATTAAAAAATTTTTTATATATTATAAATTTTAAATAATTTAATTATCGGTTTATTTTTATTATTAATAAATAATAAATTAATAATAAATTAATATAATAATATATTAAAAAAAAATTAATATATATTAAAATATATTAATTAATAATATTAAAATTTTTAATTATAAAAATATTTTTTTAAAATAATTATAAATTTATATAAAATAAATTATAAAATAAATATAAAAATATAAAAAAATATAAATAAAAAATAATTAATAATATAATTTTATATTAATATAAATTTATATTTATATAAATAAATTTTTTTTTAATATTATTAAATAATATATATATAATTTTTTATTAAATAATTATTTAAAAATAATATTTTTATTATATAATAAAATATATAAAAAAAATAATATAATATAAATAAAATAAAATAATAATAATTTTATTAAAATTATTATTAATAATAATATTATTAAATTTTTAAAATTTATATATTAAAATAATTTATATTTATAAATTTTTTTTTATTTTAATTATAAATTTTTTATTAATTTTAATAAATTTTTTAATTTTTAATTATTTTAATTATTAAATTATTAATATTAAATTAATTTAAATAATTATATAAATTTATAAATATAAATTATTATAATTATTATAATAAATATAAAAATATATTTTATTTTATAAATTTATAAATAAA